>CM026401.1:15566504-15590113 GCA_014843695.1 Archivesica marissinica
TGTATATATCAACAGTGACCACGTGTATATATCAACAGTGACCACGTGTATATATCAACAGTGACCACGTGTATATATCAACAGTGAACACGTGTATATATCAACAGTTACCACGTGATACATCAACAGTGACCACGTGCATATATCAACAGTGACCACGTGCATATATCAACAGTCACCACGTGTATATATCAACAGTGACCACGTGTATATATCAACAGTGACCACGTGCATATATCAACAGTGACCACGTGTATATATCAACAGTGATCACGTGTATATATCAACAGTGACCACGTATATATCAACAGTGACCACGTGTATATATCAACAGTGACCACGTGTATATATCAACAGTGACCACGTGCATATATCAACAGTGACCACGTGTATATATCAACAGTGACCACGTGTATATATCAACAGTGACCACGTGTATATATCAACAGTGACCACGTGTATATATCAACAGTGACCACGTGTATATATCAACAGTGACCACGTGTATATATCAACAGTGACCACGTGTATATATCAACAGTGATCACGTGTATATATCAACAGTGACCACGTGTATATATCAACAGTGACAACGTGTGTATATCAACAGTGACCACGTGTATATATCAACAGTGACCACGTGTATATATCAACAGTGACCACGTGCATATATCAACAGTGACCACGTGTATATATAAACAGTGACCACGTGTATATATCAACAGTGACCACGTGTATATATCAACAGTGACCACGTGTATATATCAACAGTGACCACGTGTATATATCAACAGTGACCACGTGTATATATCAACAGTGACCACGTGTATATATCAACAGTGACCACGTGTATATATAAACAGTGACCACGTGTATATATCAACAGTGACCACGTGTATATATCAACTATATATATATTGGAATAAGTTACTATGATGGAAAGGGATTGGAATACGTTACTATGATGGAAAGGGTTTGAAATAAGTTACTATGGTGGAAAGGGATTGGAATACGTTACTATGATGGAAAGGGATTGGAATACGTTACTATGGTGGAAAGGGATTGGAATAAGTTACTATGGTGGAAAGGGATTGGAATACGTTACTATGATGGAAAGGGATTGGAATACGTTACTATGGTGGAAAGGGATTGGAATACGTTACTATGGTGGAAAGGGATTGGAATATACGTTACTATGATGGAAAGGGATTGGAATAAGTTACTATGATGGAAAGGGTTTGGAATACGTTACTATGATGGAAAGGGATTGGAATACGTTACTATGGTGGAAAGGGATTGGAATAAGTTACTATGATGGAAAGGGATTGGAATAAGTTACTATGGTGGAAAGGGATTGGAATAAGTTACTATGATGGAAAGGGATTGGAATAAGTTACTATGAAGGAAAGGGTTTGGAATAAGTTACTATTATGGAATGGATTGGAATACATTACTATGATGTAAAGGGTTTGGAATAAGTTACTGTGATGGAAAGGGATTGGAATAAGTTACTATGGTGGAAAGGGATTGGAATAAGTTACTATGAAGGAAAGGGATTGGAATAAGTTACTATGATGTAAAGGGTTTGGAATAAGTTACTGTGATGGAAAGGGATTGGAATAAGTTACTATGGTGGAAAGGGATTGGAATAAGTTACTATGAAGGAAAGGGTTTGGAATAAGTTACTATTATGGAATGGATTGGAATACATTACTATGATGTAAAGGGTTTGGAATAAGTTACTGTGATGGAAAGGGATTGGAATAAGTTACTATGGTGGAAAGGGATTGGAATAAGTTACTATGAAGGAAAGGGTTTGGAATAAGTTACTATTATGGAATGGATTGGAATACATTACTATGATGTAAAGGGTTTGGAATAAGTTACTATGATGGAAAGGGATTGGAATAAGTTACTATGATGGAAAGGGTTTAGAATAAGTTACTATGGTGGAAAGGGATTGGAATAAGTTACTATGGTGGAAAGGGATTGGAATAAGTTACTATGGTGGAAAGGGATTGGAATAAGTTACTATGGTGGAAAGGGATTGGAATAAGTTATTATGGTGGAAAGGGGTTGGAATACGTTACTATGATGGAAAGGGATTGGAATACTTTACTATGGTGGAAAGGGATTGGAATACGTTACTATGATGGAAAGGGATTGGAATACGTTACTATGGTGGAAAGGGTTTGGAATAAGTTACTATGATGAAAGGGATTGGAATACGTTACTATGGTGGAAAGGGATTGGAATAAGTTACTATGATGGAAAGGGATTGGAATACGTTACTATGATGGAAATGGTTTGGAATAAGTTACTATGATGGAACGGGATTGGAATACGTTACTATGATGGAAAGCGGTTGGAATAAGTTACTATGATGGAAAGGGTTTGGAATAGGTTACTATGGTGGAAAGGGATTGGAATAAGTTACTATGATGGAAAGGGATTGGAATACTTTACTATGATGGAAAGGGATTGGAATAAGTTACTATGATGGAAAGGGTTTGGAATAAGTTACTATGGTGGAAAGGGATTGGAATACGTTACTATGATGGAAAGGGATTGGAATAAGTTACTATGGTGGAAAGGGATTGGAATACGTTACTATGGTGGAAAGGGATTGGAATACGTTACTATGATGGAAAGCGGTTGGAATAAGTTACTATGATGGAAAGGGTTTGGTATAGGTTACTATGGTGGAAAGGGATTGGAATAAGTTACTACGATGGAAAGGGATTGGAATACTTTACTATGATGGAAAGGGATTGGAATAAGTTACTATGATGGAAAGAGTTTGGAATAAGTTACTATGGTGGAAAGGGATTGGAATACGTTACTATGATGGAAAGGGATTGGAATAAGTTACTATGGTGGAAAGGGATTGGAATACGTTACTATGGTGGAAAGGGATTGGAATACGTTACTATGATGGAAAGGGATTGGAATAAGTTACTATGATGAAAAGGTATTGGAATAAGTTACTATGATGGGAAGGGTTTGGAATACTTTACTATGATGAAAGGGTTTGGAATAAGTTACTATGTAACGTTTTCCCAATCCTAACTATGCTGTTGTAACTATTCCTGTGTTATGTACTATTCTTGAATAAAATATTGTTTAAACTAACTACATGTATATATGTCACGCTACGCAGCCTAGCAAGGGGAGATACTATCTTCTTATTTACTTCCGTATTCGTTATAAAATTTAATTTATTTCATTGAGCAATGATTCATGTTTAAACGGTTCGGTTTGTATTAATACTATTCACTGCTGATATATACACGTTGTCACTTGATATATACACATGTTCACTGTTGATATATACACGTGGTTACTGTTGATATATACACGTTGTCACTTGATATATACACATGTTCACTGTTGATATATACACGTGGTTACTGTTGATATATACACGTTGTCACTTGATATATACACGTGTTCACTGTTGATATATACACGTGGTCACTGTTGATATATACACGTGGTCACTGTTGATATATACACGTTGTCACTGTTGATATATACACGTGGTCACTGTTGATATACGCACGTTGTCACTGTTGATATATGCACGTTATCTCTGTTGATATATATACACGGTGTCACTGTTGATATATGCACGTTGTCTCTGTTGATATATATACACGTTGTCACTGTTGATATATGCATGTTGTCTCTGTTGATATATACACGTTGTCACTGTTGATATATGCACGTGGTCTCTGTTGGTATATGCACGTTGTCACTGTTGATATATGCACGTTGTCACTGTTGATATATACACGTGGTCACTGTTGATATACACACGTTGTCACTGTTGATATATACACATGGTCACTGTTAATATATACACTTGGTCACTGTTGATATATACACGCCGTCACTGTTGATATATACACGTGGTCACTGTTGATATATACCCGTGGTCACTGTTGATATATACATGTGGTCACTGTTGATATATACACGTTGTCACTGTTGATATATACACGTGGTCACTGTTGATATATACACGTTGTCACTTGATATATACACGTGTTCACTGTTGATATATACACGTGGTCACTTTTGATATATACACGTTGTCACTGTTGATATATAAACATGGTCACTGTTAATATATACACGTGGTCACTGTTGATATATACAATTGGTCACTGTTGATATATGCACATGGTCACTGTTGATATATAAACGTTGTCACTGTTGATATATACACATGGTCACTGTTAATATATACACTTGGTCACTGTTGATATATACACGCGGTCACTGTTGATATATACACATGGTCACTGTTGATATATACACATGGTCACTGTTGATATATACAATTAGTCACTGTTGATATATGCACGTGGTCACTGTTGATATATACACATGATCACTGTTGATATATACACGTGACCACTGTTGATATATACACGTGGCCACTGTTGATATATACACGTTGTCACTGTTGATATATACACATGGTCACTGTTGATATATACAATTGGTCACTGTTGATATATGCACGTGGTCACTGTTAATATATGCACATGGTCACTGTTGATATATGCACGTGGTCACTGTTGATACATACATGTGGTCACTGTTGATATATACACGTTATCACTGTTGATATATACACTTGATCACTCTTGATATATACACGTGGTCACTGTTGATATATACACGTTGTCACTGTTGATATATACACATGGTCAATGTTAATATATACACGCGGTCACTGTTGATATATACACGTGGTCACTGTTGATATATACCCGTGGTCACTGTTGATATATACACGTGGTCACTGTTGATATATACACGTGATCACTGTTGATATATACACGTTGTCACTTGATATATACACGTGTTCACTGTTGATATATACACGTGGTCACTGTTGATATATACACGTTGTCACTGTTGATATATAAATGTGGTCACTGGTGATATATAAAATGTGGTCACTGTTGATATATACACGTGGTCAATGTTGATATATACACGTGGTCACTGTTGATATATACCCGTGGTCACCTTTGATATATACACGTGGTCAGTGTTGATATATACACATGGTCACTGTTGATATATACACATGGTCACTGTTGATATATGCACGTGGTCACTGTTGATATATACATGTGGCCACTGTTGATAAATACCCGTGGTCACTGTTGATATATACAATTGGTCACTGTTGATATATACACATGGTTACTGTTAATATATACACGTGGTCACTGTTGATATATACACATGGTCACTGTTGATATATGCACGTGGTCAGTGTTGATACATACACGTGATCACTGTTGATATATACAGGTGGTCACGGTTGATATATACACGTTGTCACTGTTGATATATAGACATGGTCACTGTTAATATATACACTTGGTCACTGTTGATATATACACGCGGTCACTGTTGATATATACCCGTGGTCACTGTTGATATATACACGTTGTCACTGTTGATATATACACCTTGGCACTGTTGATATATACACGTGGTCACTGTTGATATATACACGTTGTCACTGTTGATATATACACGTGGTCACTGTTGATATATATACGTTGTCACTTGATATATACACGTGGTCACTGTTGATATATACACGTGGTCACTGTTGATATATACACGTTGTCACTGTTGATATATAAATGTGGTCACTGGTGATATATACATGTGGTCACTGTTGATATATACCCGTGGTCACTGTTAATATATACACGTGGTCACTGTTGATATATACACATGGTCACTGTTGATATATACACATTGTCACTGTTGATATATACAATTAGTCACTGTTGATATATGCACATGGTCACTGTTGATATATACACGTGATCACTGTTGATATATACACGTGGCCACTGTTGATATATACACGTTGTCAATGTTGATATATACACGTGGTCACTGTTGATATATACAATTGGTCACTGTTGATATATGCACATGGTCACTGTTGATATATGCACGTGGTCACTGTTGATACATACACGTGGTCACTGTTGATATATATACGTTATCACTGTTGATATATACACGTGATCACTGTTGATATATACACGTGGTCACTGATACATACACGTTGTCACTGTTGATATATACACGTGATCACTGTTGATATATACACGTGGTCACTGATACATACACGTTGTCACTGTTGATATATACACATGGTCACTGTTAATATATACACGTGTTCACTGTTGATATATACACGTGGTCACTGTTGATATATACACGTTGTCACTGTTGATATATAAATGTTGTCACTGGTGATATATACATGTGGTCACTGTTGATATATACACGTGGTCACTGTTGATATATACACGTGGTCACTGTTGATATATAAACATGGTCACTGTTAAAATATACACATGGTCACTGTTGATATATACACATGGTCACTGTTGATATATACAGTTAGTCACTGTTGATATATGCACGTGGTCACTGTTGATATATACACGTTATCACTGTTGATATATACACGTGATCACTGTTGATATATACACGTGGCCACAGTTGATATATACACGTGGTCACTGTTGATATATACAATTGGTCACTGTTGATATATGCACATGGTCACTGTTGATATATACACGTGGTCACTGTTGATATATACACATGGTCACTGTTAATATATACACGTGATCACTGTTGATATATACACATGGTCACTGTTGATATATAAATGTTGTCACTGGTGATATATACATGTGGTCACTGTTGATATATACACGTGGTCACTGTTGATGCATACACGTGGTCACTGTTGATACATACACGTTGTCACTGTTGATATATGCACATGGTCACTGTTGATATATACACATGGTCACTGTTGATATATGCACATGGTCACTGTTGATATATACACGTGGTCACTGTTGATATATACACGTGGTCACTGTTAATATATACACGTTGTCACTGTTGATATATACACATGGTCACTGTTGATATATAAATGTTGTCACTGGTGATATATACATGTGGTCACTGTTGATATATACACGTGGTCACTGTTGATATATACACATGGTCACTGTTAAAATATACACATGGTCACTGTTGATATATACACATGGTCACTGTTGATATATACAGTTAGTCACTGTTGATATATGCACGTGGTCACTGTTGATATATACACGTTATCACTGTTGATATATACACGTGATCACTGTTGATATATACACGTGGCCACTGTTGATATATACACGTGGTCACTGTTGATATATACACGTTGTCACTGTTGATATATACACATGGTCACTGTTGATATATACAATTGGTCACTGTTGATATATGCACATGGTCACTGTTGATATATACACGTGGTCACTGTTGATATATACACATGGTCACTGTTAATATATACACGTTGTCACTGTTGATATATACACATGGTCACTGTTAATATATACACATGGTCACTGATGATATATACACGGTGTCACTGTTGATATATACACATGGTCACTGTTAATATATACACATGGTCACTGATGATATATACACGGTGTCACTGTTGATATATACACGTGATCACTGTTGATATATACACGTGGTCACTGTTGATATATACACGTTGTCACTGTTGATATATACACATGGTCACTGTTAATACATACACTTGGTCACTGTTGATATATACACGCGGTCACTGTTGATATATACACGTGGTCACTGTTGATATGTACACATGGTCACTGTTGATATATGCAATTGGTCACTGTTGATATATGCACGTGGTCACTGTTGATATATACACGTGGTCACTGGTGATATATACACGTAATCACTGTTGATAAATACACGTGGTCACTGTTGATATATACACGTTGTCACTGTTGATATATTCACATGGTCACTGTTAATATATACACGTGGTCACTGTTGATATATACACATGGTCACTGTTAATATATACACGTGATCACTGTTGATATATACACATGGTCACTGTTGATATATAAATGTTGTCACTGGTGATATATACATGTGGTCACTGTTGATATATACACGTGGTCACTGTTGATGTATACACGTGGTCACTATTGATATATACACGTTGTCACTGTTGATATATGCACATGGTCACTGTTGATATATACAATTGGTCACTGTTGATATATGCACATGGTCACTGTTGATATATACACGTGGTCACTGTTGATATATACACATGGTCACTGTTAATATATACACGTTGTCACTGTTGATATATACACATGGTCACTGTTGATATATAAATGTTGTCACTGGTGATATATACATGTGGTCACTGTTGATATATACACGTGGTCACTGTTGATATATACACGTGGTCACTGTTGATATATACACATGGTCACTGTTAAAATATACACATGGTCACTGTTGATATATACACATGGTCACTGTTGATATATACAGTTAGTCACTGTTGATATATACACGTTATCACTGTTGATATATACACGTGATCACTGTTGATATATACACGTGGCCACTGTTGATATATACACGTGATCACTGTTGATATATACACGTTGTCACTGTTGATATATACACATGGTCACTGTTGATATATACAATTGGTCACTGTTGATATATGCACATGGTCACTGTTGATATATACACGTGCTCACTGTTGATATATACACATGGTCACTGTTAATATATACACGTTGTCACTGTTGATATATACACATGGTCACTGTTAATATATACACATGGTCACTGATGATATATACACGGTGTCACTGTTGATATATACACATGGTCACTGTTAATATATACACATGGTCACTGATGATATATACACGGTGTCACTGTTGATATATACACGTGATCACTGTTGATATATACACATGGTCACTGTTAATACATACACTTGGTCACTGTTGATATATACACGCGGTCACTGTTGATATATACACGTGGTCACTGTTGATATGTACACATGGTCACTGTTGATATATGCAATTGGTCACTGTTGATATATGCACGTGGTCACTGTTGATATATACACGTGGTCACTGGTGATATATACACGTAATCACTGTTGATAAATACACGTGGTCACTGTTGATATATACACGTTGTCACTGTTGATATATACACATGGTCACTGTTTATATATACACATGGTCACTGATGATATATACACGGTGTCACTGTTGATGTATACACGTGCTCACTGTTGATATATACACGTTGTCACTGTTGATATATGCACATGGTCACTGTTGATATATACACATGGTCACTGTTGATATATACAATTGCTCACTGTTGATATATACACGTTGTCACAGTTGATATATACACATGGTCACTGGTGATATATACACATGGTCACTGTTGATATATACACATGGTCACTGCTGATATATACACGTGCTCACTGTTGATATATGCACGTGGTCACTGTTGATATATACACGTGGAATTACACTTGGACAAATTGCTGGCAATTAATTAATATATTTATTTTCTAGATTCGTGTTCAAAGTAAAATGTAACGATCATTTGTTGGGAAAAAATGGCGGATGGTCAGGATTGGACAAGATCTCAGGTTGGAGCTTCTGACGTTATATACGACTTCTGCTGTACGACGTGTTCCGAAGATGGTAAGAACACCGAGGCGGAGCATCAATGCGTTGATTGTCCGGCGTATTTCTGTCAGAGATGTGTGGGAGTTCATAATAAACTCCTTAAAGCGCACAAGTTACTGGACAAGGCGGCCATGCACGCGGGTAAAGGACAGAAACTGCAGAAGAAATCATCAAAGTCGGGCTTTTTGCCAGCAGATACGTGCCACGATCACCCTGAGAAATTGATTGAAATGTTCTGTGGACAACATGACATAGTTTGCTGCATTGTGTGTATTGCTGTGGAACACAGGTACTTTCTAAAATGTAGTTTAAAAATAGTTTACTGTTATGTTATTCGAGTATTTGGAGACAATATTTAATAGCTTCAATACACACACTTATTTGGCTCGATTGCGAAATAAGTTTTACTACATTATATAAATCGCTATCGAGACCTCATTTCTATAAGAATCCATCGCCACGAGGGAGTGAGAAGTTGCAATGAAGTTGTTCCTTGCCTAAGGCCACAATCGTAACGGCGATCGCTGGACTCAAACTGCGTTATCATGACTTCCACCTGAAGCTAACGCGCTACTACTGACAGACGGTGGTCCAGTGGTTAACACGATTTACTGGTAATCCAAGGTTCGCAGCTTCGATCCCCCATCTGAGCCTAATAAAATTATCAGTCTTTCAGATGGGACTTTAAAACGAGATCTCATGTTGGTGCTTTGAACCGTGCACGTAAAAAACCCAGAGGAGACTCTGGAATGGGTATCTGTCTGTATCATTGCATTATCCTCCAACAATCTAAAATGACTAATCTCTTCTGGAGGCCTCGCTCATATGTCCGACCGGTAGTATTTTATACAACTTTATATTAGCTCGATAGCAACGCAAGTTCTTACTAGTTATATTAATTACTCTCGCGACCTCATTCCTGATGGAATACATCGCCACGAGGGAGAGAGAAGAGGCAACGTGGAATTTAAGGGCACAACCGTAACGGCTCCAGCGGGGCTCGAAGCGGTAGCGACGATAAATAAACGTAAAACACACACAGTGTTACTACTGCGTTATCATGACTTCCACAACATAAACGGATAACAATATTATTGGAGCCAATATTTAATAGCTTCAATAATGAACCATATTATTAGGCCAATCTTTAATAACTTCAATAATAAACCATTTAATTGTGGCATAGCTTCGATAATGAACCATATTATTGGAACCTATATTTATACAACGTCCTACCCCTGTGTATATACATGTACAATACTAGTGTATATAATACTAACACGTCCTATCCCTGTGTATATACATGTACAATACTAGTGTATATAATACTAACACGTCCTATCCCTGTGTATATACATGTACAATACTAGTATATATAATACTATCATGTCCTACCCCTGTGTGTATACATGTACAATACTAGTATATATCATACTATCACATCATACCCCTGTGCACATATAATACTGTATGTTATTTCAGGTCGTGTGAAGGAGTAGAATATATCCAAACGGTGGCCAAAGGAATACTGAAAGGACGGGAAAAGCGACAAACCCAGACGTACGTGGAGGAGGTGAAGAAAGAGCTGCTTCAGTTGAAGGCTAGACGAGAAAATGACCTGCGTCTGGTGGATACTAAACGTGACGATATGATGAACGACGTCCAGACGTTGAAGAAAAGCATCATAGATAGGGTTGAAGAACTGGAAAAGACGTCTAATAAACAAGTATTGCTTAAACATAAAGAGATAGCCGATGACATAAACGGTGAAATTACCTCCATTGAGGACATGCTAAAGATCTTACAGGTTACACTTGACAATATAAAACAGTTCAAGACTGTCAATGAGGCCCAACTCTTTGTGCATATTAAGCACGGTAATGATCAAGCATCAAAGAGTAACGACTTTATCAATCAAGTTGAGAGTAAGAAAGCTTCAACCATTGTGTATGAATTAGATACAGGAATTGAGTCTTGTTTGCATGGTATGACATCCTTGATTACTCTCATTGATGATACCGACCATCCTTACATTGTTTCCCCTCTCGGTGAGTACAGGATCAAGGTAAAACCTGATAAACATGTGCCTTACATTCATGGTGTATGTGTGCTAGACAACAATCAGATTATCATTACAGACTACAACAATGACAGACTGAAACGACTGGATAGTACATTCAAAGTTACTGACTGGGTTGACACACCGGATAGTCCGTATGGAATATGTAAAACTGATCTCACTGAGCTAGCTGTTACTCTTTGTAATGCTAAGAAAGTTATGTTTATATCTGTGGGCAGGTCATTGATAAAGACACGGTCATTCAGTGTAGGTGAGATTTGTAGGGGTGTCTGTCACAGTAAGGGTGCACTATATGTTTGTTGTGGTATGTATGGTGAGGGTCCTGGTCAGGTTAGAGCTTATGATATGTCAGGTTCCAAGCTGCGCGTATTCCAGACAGATCAGAAGGATCATCAGCTGTTTACTGGCCCACGAAATATAACTGTTAGTACGCACAGCTCATTACTGTACATTGTTGACGGGAAAACAGGGGTCATAGCTATAGACAAACAAGGTAACAAACAGACAGTTATCACGGATCCCAGGTTAAAGGGGGCGTACGATGTTACTGTAGATGACCGAGGTCAACTGTTTGTATGTGGCTGGGACTCTCACAATGTTATCCAGACTGACAGCCGGGGCAACGTCTTACAGGAACTACTGACACACACTGACAGGATAACAGACCCTATATCGGTAACCTACCTACCAAATCCACCCAGAATTATGGTTACCCAAAGTGATCGGGATAAGATCACAATATTCAGATTGAGATGAAGCATCGTTTACAGTCACATGGAAATATTACACGTCGTACTTTTGAAACAGGCGTACATCACAGCATGAATAAATATATATATATATACGAGCATTAGACATGCACAGTTCAAATATTCACGCTAAATACCATAATCATTGTCTGTCATAATTACTTACTTGCTTGAGGAATTTAGCTATGTTTATGCAGACTCAATCTGTCTATAAATAGCACCTACAACATGCACCTTATTGTAGTGTATTACTTGGCAACATTAAACTGAGACTCATTAATCTCCGCCAAAGCCTTCGTAAGTTTCCGTGAACTACGACCAGGACATACTTTAGGTTTTTACCGTTAATATTTAAATCAAGTCAGTAAGTAAGTGTACCATAATCTAAAGCTCATATTTTACTTCGGAATTCCGATTATTAACGAAGTAATTTCACGGAATATGCAAATGCCTCAGTTTAATATTGCCAAACAATAGTCATTGATTAATTTATTCTTCATTGTGTTGTATTATTGTATGTAATGTATATATTGCATTTATTGTATTGTATTACCAAACATAAATAATGTGTTTTAAGAAAGGTGAGATTGAATGTTTTATATGATAGATGTAGTGATGGCGAAGTGAGAGTAGCTACCTGGTTGATTCTGCCAGTAATATAAAGATTAAGCCATGCATGACTACGTACACACCTTCACACAGCAAAAATGAGAATGGAGCGCTACACATGGTGTACTGTCTGATACACATGGTGTACTATCTGCAGCTACACATGGTTTACTGTCTGATACACATGGTGTACTATCTGCAGCTACACATGGTTTACTGTCTGATACACATGATGTACTATCTACAGCTACACATGATGTACTGTCTACAGCTACACATGATGTACTGTCTGATACACATGATGTACTGTCTGATACACATGGTGTACTATCTGCAGCTACACATGGTGTACTATCTACAGCTACACATGACGTACTGTCTGATACACATGGTGTACTATCTGCAGCTACACATGGTGTACTATCTACAGCTACCCATGGTGTACTATCTACAGTTACACATGATGTACTGTCTGATACACATGGTGTACTATCTACAGCTACACATGATGTACTATCTACAGATACACATGGTGTACTATCTACAGCTACACATGGTGTACTATATACAGCTACACACGGTGTACTATCTACAGCTACACATGATGTACTGTCTGATACACATGGTGTACTATCTACAGCTACACATGGTGTACTATCTACAGCTACACATGGTGTACTGTCTACAGCTACACATGGTGTACCGTCTGATACTCATGGTGTACTATCTACAGCTACACATGGTGTACTATCTACAGCTACATATGGTGTACTGTCTACAGCTACACATGGTGTATTGTCTGATACACATGGTGTACTATCTACAGCTACACATGGTGTACTATCTACATCTACACATGAGGTACTGTCTTATACACATGTTGTACTATCTACAGCTACGCATGGTGTACTATCTACAGCTACACATTATGTACTGTCTGATACACATGGTGTACTATCTACAGCTACACATGGTATACTATCTACAGCTACACACGGTGTACTATCTACAGCTACACACGGTGTACTATCTACAGCTACACACGGTGTACTATCTACAGCTACACATGATGTACTGTATGATACACATGGTATACTATCTACAGCTGCACATGTACTATCTACAGCTACACACTGTGTACTATCTACAGCTACACATGGTGTACTATCTACAGCTACACATGGTGTACTGTCTGATACACATGGTGTACTATCTACAGCTACACATGATGTACTATCTACAGCTACACATGATGTACTATCTACAGCTACACATGAAATACTGTCTGATACACATGGTGTACTATCTGCAGCTACACATGGTGTACTATCTAGAGCTACACATGATGTACTATCTGCAGCTACACATGATGTACTATCTACAGCTACACATGTACTATCTACAGCTACACATGGTGTACTATCTACAGCTACACACGATGTACTATCTACAGCTACACATGGTGTACTATCTACACATGATGTACTATTTACAGCTACACATGTTGTACTGTCTGATACACATGGGGTACTATTTGCAGCTACACATGATGTACTATCTACAGCTACACATGGTGTACTCTCTACAGCTACACATGATGTACTATCTAGAGCTAACATGATGTACTATTTGCAGCTACACATGATGTAATATCTACAGATACACATGTACTATCTACAGCTACACAGGTGTACTATCTACACATGATGTACTATTTACAGCTACACATGATGTACTGTCTGATACACATGGTGTACTATATACAGCTACACACGGTGTACTATCTACAGCTACACATGTTGTACTGTCTGATACACATGGTGTACTATCTACAGCTAAACATGGTGTACTATCTACAGCTACACATGGTGTACTGTCTACAGCTACACATGGTGTACCGTCTGATACACATGGTGTACTATCTACAGCTACACATGGTGTACTATCTACATCTACACATGATGTACTGTCTTATACACAGGATGTACTATCTACAGCTACACATGTACTATCTACAGCTACACATGGTGTACTATCTACACCTGATGTACTATTTACAGCTACACAGGGTGTACTATCTACAGATACACAGGGTGTACTATCTACAGATACGCATGGTGTACTATCTACAGATACACATGGTGTACTATCTACATATACACATGGTGTACTATCTACAGATACACATGCTGTACTATCTACATATACACATGGTGTACTGTCTGATACACATGATGTACTATATGCAGCTACACATGGTGTACTATCTACATATACACATGGTGTACTGTCTGATACACATGATGTACTATATGCAGCTACACATGATGTACTATCTACAGTTACACATGGTGTACTATCTACAGCTACACATGGTGTACTATCTACAGTTACACAGGGTGTACTATCTGCAGCTACACATGGTGTACTGTCTGATACACATGATGTACTGTCTACAGCTACACATGATGTACTATCTACAGCTACACATGATGTACTATCTACAGCTACACATGATGTACTATATGCAGCTACACATGGTGTACTATTTACAGCTACACATGATGTACTATCTACAGCTACACGTGGTGTACGATCTACAGCTACACATGATGTACTATCTACAGCTACACATGGTGTACTATCTACAGCTACACATGGTGTACTATCTACAGCTACACATGATGTACTGTCTGCACCTACACATGCTGTACTATCTACAGCTACGCATGGTGTACTGTCTGATACACATGGTGTACTATCTACAGTTACACATGATTTACTATCTACAGCTACACATGGTGTACTATCTACAGTTACACATGATGTACACTCTACAGCTACACATGGTGTACTATCTACAGCTACACATGATGTACTGTCTGATACACATGTTGTACTATCTACAGCTACACATGGTGTACTATCTACAGTTACACATGATGTACTATCTACAGCTACACATGGTGTACTATCTACAGCTACACATGATGTACTGTCTGATACACATGATGTACTATCTACATCTACACATGGTGTACTATCTACAGCTACACATGGTGTACTATCTACAGCTACATATAATGTACTGTCTGGTACACATGATGTACTATCTGCAGCTACACATGGTGTACTGTCTGGTACACATGGTGTACTATCTGCAGCTACACATTGTGTACTATCTACAGTTACACATGATGTACTATCTACAGTTACACATGATGTACTATCTACAGCTACACATGATGTATTATCTACAGCTACACATGGTGTACTATCTACACATGGTGTCCTATCTGTAGCTACACATGATATACTGTCTGATACACATGTTGTACTATCTACAGCTACACATGGTGTACTATCTACAGCTACACATGATGTACTGTCTGATACACATGGTGTACTATCTACAGCTACACATGGTGTACTATCTACAGCTACACACGGTGTACTATCTACAGCTACACACGGTGTACTATCTACAGCTACACACGGTGTACTATCTACAGCTACACATGATGTACTGTCTGATACACATGGTGTACTATCTACAGCTGCACATGGTGTACTATCTACAGCTACACACGGTGTACTATCTACAGCTACACATGGTGTACTATCTACAGCTACACATGGTGTACTGTCTGATACACATGATGTACTATCTGCAGCTACACATGGTGTACTGTCTGATACACATGGTGTACTATCTACAGCTACACATGGTGTACTATCTACAGCTACACACGGTGTACTATCTACAGCTACACACGGTGTACTATCTGCAGCTACACACGGTGTACTATCTACAGCTACACATGATGTACTTATGATACACATGGTATACTATCTACAGCTGCACATGGTGTACTATCTACAGCTACACACGGTGTACTATCTACAGCTACACATGGTGTACTATCTACAGCTACACATGGTGTACTGTCTGATACACATGGTGTACTATCTACAGCTACACATGATGTACTATCTACAGCTACACATGATGTACTATCTACAGCTACACATGATGTACTGTCTGATACACATGGTATACTATCTGCAGCTACACATGGTGTACTATCTAGAGCTACACATGATGTACTATCTGCAGCTACACATGATGTACTATCTACAGCTACACATGTACTATCTACAGCTACACATGGTATACTATATGCAGCTACACATGGTGTACTATCTACATATACACATGGTGTACTGTCTGATACACATGATGTACTATATGCAGCTACACATGATGTACTATCTACAGTTACACATGGTGTACTATCTACAGCTACACATGGTGTACTATCTACAGTTACACAGGGTGTACTATCTGCAGCTACACATGGTGTACTGTCTGATACACATGATGTACTGTCTACAGCTACACATGATGTACTATCTACAGCTACACATGATGTACTATCTACAGCTACACATGATGTACTATATGCAGCTACACATGGTGTACTATTTACAGCTACACATGATGTACTATCTACAGCTACACGTGGTGTACGATCTACAGCTACACATGATGTACTATCTACAGCTACACATGGTGTACTATCTACAGCTACACATGGTGTACTATCTACAGCTACACATGATGTACTGTCTGCACCTACACATGCTGTACTATCTACAGCTACGCATGGTGTACTGTCTGATACACATGGTGTACTATCTACAGTTACACATGATTTACTATCTACAGCTACACATGGTGTACTATCTACAGTTACACATGATGTACACTCTACAGCTACACATGGTGTACTATCTACAGCTACACATGATGTACTGTCTGATACACATGTTGTACTATCTACAGCTACACATGATGTACTATCTACAGCTACACATGGTGTACTATCTACAGCTACACATGATGTACTGTCTGATACACATGATGTACTATCTACATCTACACATGGTGTACTGTCTGATACACATGATGTACTATCTACAGCTACACATGGTGTACTATCTACAGTTACACATGATGTACTGTCTACAGCTACACATGGTGTACTATCTACAGCTAAACATGGTGTACTATCTACAGCTACACATGATGTACTGTCTGATACACATGATGTACTATCTACAGCTACACATGGTGTACTGTCTGATACACATGGTGTACTATCTGCAGCTACACATTGTGTACTATCTACAGCTACACATGATGTACTATCTACAGTTGCACATGATGTACTATCTACAGCTACACATGGTGTACTATCTACAGCTACACATGATGTACTATCTACAGCTACACATGGTGTACTATCTACACACGGTGTACTATCTGGAGCTACACATGATGTACTATCTACAGTTACACATGATGTACTATCTACAGCTACACATGATGTACTATAGTTTCCGTGAACTACGACCAGATACGTTAGGTTTTTACCGTTAATATGTGAACCATGTACCATAATCTAACGCTCATGTTTTACTTCGGAAATCGATTATTAACGAAGTAAGTACATGGAATATGTAAATGTGTCATTTTAATGTTGCCAAACCATAAATGAATAGTATTACTGTAGTTGCATGTAAAACGTAATTCACATTTTATTTGTAATTTTATTCGTATTAGTTACTCCAGCAGTCGCAGGTTCGATCCCCCGACAATACAACCGCAGGTTCGATCTTCCGATTGTGCAACCGCAGGTTCGATCTCCCGACTGTGCAACCGCAGGTTCGATCCCCCGACTGTACAACCGCAGGTTCGATCTCCCGACTGTGCAACCGCAGGTTCGATATCCCGACTATGCAACCGCAGGTTCGATCTCCCGACTGTGCAACCGCAGGTTCGATCTCCCGACTGTGCATCCGCAGCTTCGACCTCCCGACTGTACAACCGCATGTTCGACCTCCCGGCTGTACAACCGCAGGTTCGATCCCCTGACTGTGCACCGCAGGTTCGATCTCCGACTGTACAACCGCAGGTTCGATCTCCCGACTGTACAACCGGAGGTTCGATCTTCCGACTGTGCAACCGCAGGTTCGATCTCCCGACTGTGCAACCGCAGGGTCGATCTCCCGACTGTGCAACCGCAGATTCGATCTCCCGACTGTGCAACCGCAGGTTCGATCTCCCAACTGTGCAACCGCATGTTCGACCTCCCGACTGTACAACCGCAGGTTCGATCTCCCGACTGTACAACCTCATGTTCGATCTCCCGACTGTACAACAGCAGGTTCGACCTCCGACTGTGCAACCGCAGGTTCGTACTCCCGACTGTGCAACCGCAGGTTCGATCTCCTGACTGTGCAACCGCAGGGTCGATCTCCCGAGTGTACAACCGCATGTTCGATCTCCCGACTGTACAACCGCAGGTTCGACCTCCGGACTGTGCAACCGCAGGTTCGACCTCCGGACTGTGCAACTGCAGGTTCGATCTCCTGACTGTGCAACCGCAGGTTCGATCCCCCGACTATTCAACCACAGGTTCGATCCCCCGACTGTGCAACCGCAAGTTCGATCTCCCGAATGTGCAACCGCAGGTTCGATCTCCTGACTGTACAACCGCAGGTTCGATCTACCGACTGTACAACCGCAGGTTCGACCTCCCGACTGTGCAACCGCAGGTTCGAACTCCCGATTGTACAACCGCAGGTTCGATCTCCCGACTGTACAACCGTAGGTTCGACCTCTCGACTGTACAACCGCATGTTCGATCTCCCGACTGTACAACCGCATGTTCGATCTCCGACTGTACAACCGCAGGTTCGTTCTCCGGACTGTACAACCGCAGGTTCGATCTCCCGACTGTACAACCGCATGTTCGATCTCCCGACTGTACAACCGCAGGTTCGATCTCCCGATTATACAACCGCAGGTTCGATCTCCCGACTGTACAACCGCATGTTCGATCTCCCGACTGTACAACCGCAGGTTCGAACTCCGGACTGAGCAACCGCAGGTTCGATCTCCCGACTGTACAACCGCAGGTTCGATCTCCCGAATGCAACTGCAGTGCAGTCGCAGATTCGAGCCCCCGACCGACCCTAATATTAAGTTTTTCAAGACAGTAAACTAATATTCTCCATACAGTCAGTCTACATCCGTTATGTCAAAGTCGGTTATGTTGAATTATCAGGTTATCTCGAAGTCGGGTCAAAGTCCCGTTTCAGGCATTATCATTTTACGTATAACTGGCTCCGTTTATATCGAATTTCGTTAAGTCGATTTTTTCGTTTTAGTCCCTTCAGTGTAAATGTACAGTATTTCACACTCGTTATGTCAAAGTGTCACTTTGTCGCCGAAGTGCGACTTTCAAATTTACGTGATCAAAGACGTGCCTGTGCAAACAATCAAAAAGAGTGTTGAAGGTGTTTACAGTGACAATATGTTCACACTTCAGCAGGTACAAACTGATCGGCAATTAACCAATCATTGGACAAATGGCTCATAGTAATAATTATAATTAATCAGATTCTTTTAAATCAATTAATATATTTAGGCAAACCAAACTCTTCAGAAAACATGAAGGTGGTATTATAGTTTATACAAATTTATTTTAGCTCGATTGCGAAACAAGTTCTTTCAACTTATATTAATCACTCTCGAGACCTCATTCCTGATGGAAACCATCGCCATGAGGGAGAGAGAAGAGGCAATGTGGACATTAAATGCCTTGCCTAAGGGCACAATCATAACGGCTCCAACAGGGCTCGAACTCCGGACCTTTCGCACCTGAAGCGAACGCGCATCCACTGCGCTATCACGACTTCCACTACTTCGAGGTGGTATTATAGGCGAGTATAGCCGATAATATAGAGCGCAAAGCCATACCGAGTGTAATTGTGTATATATAATACTACAACTTGAGAACTATTCCTATAAACAGGCGGATCTGTAGTCCAGTGGTAATCCAGGGATCGCAGGTTCCATCCCCCATCTGAACCTAATAAAATTAACAGTTTTACAGATGTGACGTTAAACCGAAGTCTCGTGTCGGTGCTTTACACCGTGTATGTAAAAGAACCAGAGGAGACTCTGGAATGGGTCTCTGTCTGTATCAATGCACTATCCTCCAAATTTTAAAATTACTAATCTCTTCAGGCGGCGTCGCTCATATGGGCAATTAGTTTAGTCTATACAAATTTATTTTAGCTCGATTGTGAAACAAGTTCCTAAAACTTATATTAATCACTCTCGAGATCTCATTCCTGATGGAATACATCATCATGAGGGTGAGAGAGAGAAGAGACAATGTGGAATTTATATACCTTGGCAAAGGGCACAATCGTAACGACAAAAGCTGGGCGCAAACTCCGGGCCTTTGGCGAAAGCTCTACCACTGCACTGTCACGACTTCCATTAACATGCCATTACATCCTGTACGTAACCTTACCATTGATATGTTGTTGGTTTTATTTTGGTTTTTTTAAAAATTATATAAATTTATTTTAGCTCGATTGCAAAACAAATTCTTACAACTTAAATCACTCTCGAGACCTCATTCCTAATGGAATCTATCGCCACGAGGGAAATGAGAAGTAATGTGGAATTTATATGCCTTGCCAAAGGGCAAAATCATAATGGCTCAAGCGGGGCTCAAACTCCGGACTTTTCGCGCCTGAAGCGAACGCGCTACCACTGCGCTATTATGACATCCACATTAATATGTTAAGAGTATGTATTTTATAAATATGAGCACTGTTAGGCATAATGACTTTGTATAAATAAAATATATCTATATATAAACATACAGTTTCAGTTGTATTTCAAAATCACCTTTTTGACGTCCCGTCATTTTGCATTACGGAATATCCTGACGTCCTGTCATTTTGCATTACGGAATATCAGAAAAATAACACAATTGTAATTTGTTCATCCAGCCATATTGATTTAGCACATTTTTAACATTTTCCCAATAAATCCCCCCCCCGCCCCTCAAATGCTGAAACCGCAACAAAATGTGGACGCCACTGTTTAACCATTTCCCTCATAGAAGTGCCTCTTGACGCCATTACTGATACGACATACATTGACAATGTAGTAGCCAAACCAATGTTCATAATAAAGTCCAGAATCTCGTGTAGTCCCAGTAATATCTATGGAGGCGGGATAGATATGGCGACTACTTATCGACTATATGATAGCTAAATGGCAACAACATTTGGACGCCACTGTTTAAAGGTATATTCCTGTTGAGAAAGCCGACATTTCACTGTAGGCGAGTATTCCAATTTTTATTCCAGCAATTTATATAAAAGATGCCGAAAGTGAATTGCAAACATTAATTTCTTTGGTTTTATGATTTGGAGAAACTGAACGAAAAAACACAAAAGTATTCAATACAAATTTATTTAAGAATGATGGTGAAACAAGTTCTTACAACGGGACTTTCGCACTTGAAGCAAAAGCGCTACTATGACGTACGTATGATAGCATACCGCCGTATCTGCACTATCACGACTTCTACTGATAGCATACCGCGGTATCTGCGCTATCACGACTTCCACTGATAGAATATCGCCGTATCTACGCTATCACGACTTCCACTGATATCATACCGCCGTATCTGCGCTATCACGACTTCCACTGATATCATACCGCCGTATCTGTGCTATCACGACTTCCACTGACAGCATACCGCCGTATCTGCGCTATCACGACTTCCAATGATAGCATACCGCCGTATCTGCACTATCACGACTTCCACTGATATCATACCGCCGTATCTGCGCTATCACGACTTCCACTGATAGCATACCGCCGTATCTGCGCTATCACGACTTCCACTGACAGCATACCGCCGTATCTGCGCTATCACGACTTCCAATGATAGCATACCACCGTATCTGCGCTATCACGACTTCCACTGATAGCATACCGCCGTATCTGCGCTATCACGACTTCCACTGATAGCATACCGCCGTGTCTGCGCTATCACGACTTCCACTGATATCATACCGCCGTATCTGCGCTATCACGACTTCCACTGATATCATACCGCCGTATCTGCGCTATCACGACTTCCATTGATAGCATACCGCCGTATCTGCGCTATCACGACTTCCACTGATAGCATACCGCCGTATCTGCACTATCACGACTTCCACTGATATCATACCGCCGTATCTGCGCTATCACGACTTCCACTGATAGCATACCGCGGTATCTGCGCTATCACGACTTCCACGATTTCAAAATAAGATCATTTAATTTTCCATCACTTTGAATGGAAGTAGTCAGTTGGAGCAGCTGTAACCAGCATCTTGTTATTTGTCACAGCTGCTCCCTGCATGGAAGTCCCAGCATGCTGGTTACAGCTGCTCCCTGCATGGAAGTCCCAGGATTCTGGCTACAGCTGCTCCCTGCATGGAAGTCCCAGGATGCTGGCTACAGCTGCTCCCAGCACGGAAGTCCCAGCATGCTGGCTACAGCTGCTCCCTGCATGGAAGTCCCAGGATGCTGGCTACAGCTGCTCCCTGCATGGAAGTCCCAGCATGCTGGCTACAGCTGCTCCCTGCATGGAAGTCCCAGGATGC
>CM026401.1:15591113-15634714 GCA_014843695.1 Archivesica marissinica
GGTTAACCTCTACATACTAAATGTTGGTATTGTAGGACAGAACATACCGCTCTAAGTTCTACAAGGTTAACCTCTACATACTAAATGTTGGTATTGTACGACAGAACATACCGCTCTAAGTTCTACAAGGTTAACCTCTACATACTAAATGTTGGTATTGTAGGACAGAACATACCGCTCTAAATTCTACAAGGTTAACCTCTACATACTAAATGTTGGTATTGTAGGACAGAACATACCGCTCTAAGTTCTACAAGGTTAACCTCTACATACTAAATGTTGGTATTGTAGGACAGAACATACCGCTCTAAATTCTACAAGGTTAACCTCTACATACTAAATGTTGGTATTGTAGGACAGAACATACCGCTCTAAGTTCTACAAGGTTAACCTCTACATACTAAATATTGGTATTGTACGACAGAACATACCGCTCTAAGTTCTACAAGGTTAACCTCTACATACTAAATGTTGGTATTGTAGGACAGAACATACCGCTCTAAGTTCTACAAGGTTAACCTCTACATACTAAATGTTGGTATTGTACGACAGAACATACCGCTCTAAGTTCTACAAGGTTAACCTCTACATACTAAATGTTGGTATTGTAGAACAGAACATAGCGCTCTAAATTCCGCCCATCTCCCCCTCTCTCTCTCTCCTCTCAATATCCTCTCTCCTCTCCTCTCTCCTCACTCACTACTCTCTCTCTCCCCCTCTTTCTACTCTCTCTCTCCTCTCTCTCCTATCTCTCTCTCCTCTCTCTCCTCCCTCTCTCTTGTCTCTCTAATCTCTCTAATCTCTCTCATCTCTCTCCTCTCTCTCTACTCTCTCTATCTTCTCTCTCTCTTTTCCTCCTCTCTCCCTCTCTCTCTCTCTCTCTCTACTATCTCTCCTCTCACGATCCCTATCTCTCCTCTCTCTACTCTCACTCCTCTCATATCCTCTCTCTATCCTCCCCTTCTCTCCCCCTCTCTCTCCTATCTCTCTCCTATCTCTCTCCTCTTTCTCCTCTCTCTCTACTTTCTCTCCCCTCTCTCTCCTCTCTCTCTATTCTCTCTTCTCTCTCTCTCTACTCGCTCTCTTCTCTCTCATCTTTCTCCTCTCTCTCTCTCCCTCTCATTTCAAGTTCCTGTGCATAGATATAGATAGTTTATCCAACAAAAGGTTAAAAACCCATGAGTTTACATGGTACAAATAACATTTTACAAATAATAGTCAGGCGTGGTTGAAATTATACATGCTTCAATACATACGTGTGTCTAACTAAGGTGATACTACAACGTATACCTGTTTCATTGGTAAATACCCGATATGTGCATAGTTTAATGTATAGGATATAAGCCGAAAACGATCCAATATGTAAAATGTTGGACTGTGTGAGGCGCGTAGCACCGAGGTCAGTACCAATATTTTACATATTTAATCCGTTTGAGGCTTATATCTTACTTAAAACACACACTTATATTACAAGATCCTACGAAATAAAATTGTTAATTTCCTTCATGTACGCTTAGTATTTAATATAATACACTCTGGCAGTTTGACACCAGTTCAATATTAATAATAATGGACTGCAAGTACAAAGGTATGACGTCACGACAGTGTTTTAAATTAAACAATTATTCGTATGGCCTTTTATAAACGTAGTATACCGACACAACTATATGTTATATAAGTTTATTATTACAAAGGCATCATGCCTATCAGTATACATGCATACAACATATTATTACATAACATATCAATGGTGACACAATTTGTACATATACTCTGACACACAGTGAGAAGAATAGGTTATTGATGGTAGTATAAAGTATTTCTTTTTTCAAAGCTTTTACATATATACATCGACAAGTTTCTAACAATACACGAACTAGTAGCTTGTAGCAACTCCTTGAACTTTAATATGTTCGGTCTTTTCCAATAATATCTTTTTATATAAAGAATTCTAATTTCATGATACAGAGGGCATTCTAGCAAAAAGTGAAATTCATCTTCTACACTATTACATAATTGACAGTTGCGATCATCTATCGGAATCTTTTCTGGTTTATGCCATCTACCTGATTCAATTTCTAATCTATGGGCTGATACTCTCAATCTAGTATATGCTATACTGAATTTACGAACATTTATAATATCTAAATAAGGTTGGAAACAAAAATCAGAAAATAGTCTATAAGTACGAGCTCTTGTTGAGTTTTCTAACTGGCTATTCCAGTCTTGTAAATAATTATCATATAGCCGTTGTTTAAAAGTTGCTAAAAATAGGTCTGTATCTCCTACTCCTTGAACAATCCATACGTGATTAAAACCTAATGACTGTAATACATTTCGTACATTTCGTGCCCAAGTTTTTTTGTGTGGATACAATTCTAAGTCATGTAACATCATTTTATAGATAACACTAACATATTTAACATCATCACATTGTAAAACTTTAAACCAATATCGCATAATTGCATACAATCTTTTAATAAGTAATGTACATCTACCAGTTTCTCCATACACAAAACTATTTTGTGTCTGTACACGTACACCGAGCAGTTGCTTACAATACTGTAAATGTACCTTTTCAATTGTAGCTATCTCATTGAAACCCCATATTTCACAGCCATAACTAAGAATTGGTGTAATGAGTTTATCAAACAAATCAAGAGAATGACTAACTAAAATATTAGGAAATTTAACTAAATAAGTTTTTAATTTGGACATAGCTTTTAAAGCTTGTCCAGCTAGTGCATCGTGTGTTGAGCTAAAAGAACCACCTGTGGTAAACACAATTCCTAAATAAGTAAACTGCTTTACAATTTCAATTATGTCTCCATTATATGCAAACTGAACATTTCGTCTATTTGCCCCACCTTTCTTAAATATCATTATTTTTGTTTTATTTATATTCACAGTTAACTTCCACTTTTGACAATAATCATGCAATATTTCTAAACCTTTTTGCAAACTATTTTCAGATTCTGCAAATATTACTATATCATCAGCATATAATAACAAAAATAACTTAAGCATACCAACATCCACTCCATCATAACCATGTAGCATAAAATCCTCTTCAATATCATTCAAGTACATGGAGAATAGGAAAGGTGATAAACATTCGCCTTGTCTAACTCCCAAATAACATGTAAATTCATCACTTAATATGTTTTGATATTTAACTCTCGCTTTAACATGTGTATACATGGACTTAATAATGTTAAGAATTTTACCTCTAACACCTATTTTTAATAATTTGTACCACATTATATCTCTAACTACAAAATCGAAGGCTTTCATAAAATCAATGAAGGCTACATACAGTTTCCTATTGTTATTTAGCATATGATTTATTATTCCATGCATATATCTGGTGGACACCATAGCTAACATTTAGCAGAGTTAACATTTTAATCTGATATACTATAAGTAATTTATCCGGCAATATTGTTGCATAGTTTAGCATAGTAAGTGTATTTTCAGTTACGTCAGTCTGTATTCCAAAAGACAACATTGTAACGTATAAACTATGAGGAGAAAAGTATGAAATTAATAATAATTGAAGTTTCCTAACGCTAATGCTTTATAGACAATATAACAGTGACCACGTGTATATATCAACAGTGACCACGTGTATATATCAACAGTGACCACGTGTATATATCAACAGTGACCACGTGTATATATCAACAGTGACCACGTGCATATATCAACAGTGACCACGTGTATATATCAAAAGTGATCACGTGTATATATCAACAGTGACCACGTGTATATATATCAACAGTGACCACGTGCATATAACAACAGTGACAACGTGTATATATCCGCAGTGAACACGTGTATATATCAACAGTGATCACGTGTATATATCAAAAGTGACCACGTGTATATATCAACAGTGACCACGTGTATATATCAACAGTGACCACGTGTATATATCAACAGTGATCACGTGTATATATCAACAGTGACCACGTGTATATATCAACAGTGACCACGTGTATATATCAACAGTGATAACCTGTATATATCAACAGTGACCACGTGTATATATCAACAGTGACCACGTGTATATATCAACAATGATCACGTGTATATATCAACAGTGACCACGTGTATATATCAACAGTGACCACGTGTATATATCAACAGTGACCACGTGCATATATCAACAGTAATCACGTGTATATATCAACAGTGATCACGTGTATATATCAACAGTGATCACGTGTATATATCAACAGTTATCACGTGTATATATCAACAGTGACCACGTGTATATATCAACAGTGATCACGTGCATATATCTTCAGTGACCACGTGTATATATCAACAGTGACCACGTGTTTATATCAACAGTGATCACGTGTATATATCAACAGTGATCACGTGTATATATCAACAGTGACCACGTGCATATATCAACAGTGACCACGTGTATATATCAACAGTAATCACGTGTATATATCAACAGTGACCACGTGTATATATCAACAGTGATCACGTGTATATATCAACAGTGACCACGTGCATATATCAACAGTGATCACGTGTATATATCAACAGTGATCACGTGTATATATCAACAGTGATCATGTGTATATATCAACAGTGATAACCTGTATATATCAACAGTGACCACGTGTATATATCAACAATGATCACGTGCATATATTTTCAGTGACCACGTGTATATATCAACAGTGACCACGTGTTTATATCAACAGTGATCACGTGTATATATCAACAGTGATCACGTGTATATATCAACAGTGACCACGTGCATATATCAACAGTGACCACGTGTATATATCAACAGTTATCACGTGTATATATCAACAGTGACCACGTGTATATATCAACAGTGATCACGTGTATATATCAACAGTGATCACGTGTATATATCAATAGTGACCACGTGTATATATCAACAGTGACCACGTGTATATATCAACAGTGATCACGTGTATATATCAACAGTGACCACGTATATATATATCAACAGTGACCACGTGCATATATCAACAGTGACAACGTGTATATATCCGCAGTGAACACGTGTATATATCAACAGTGATCACGTGTATATATCAAAAGTGACCACGTGTATATATTAACAGTGACCACGTGTATATATCAACAGTGATCACGTGTATATATCAACAGTGACCACGTGTATATATCAACAGTGACCACGTGTATATATCAACAGTGACCACGTGTATATATCAACAGTGATAACCTGTATATATCAACAGTGACCACGTGTATATATCAACAATGATCACGTGCATATATTTTCAGTGACCACGTGTATATATCAACAGTGACCACGTGTTTATATCAACAGTGATCACGTGTATATATCAACAGTGATCACGTTTATATATCAACAGTGACCACGTGCATATATCAACAGTGACCACGTGTATATATCAACAGTTATCACGTGTATATATCAACAGTGACCACGTGTATATACCAACAGTGATCACGTGTATATATCAACAGTGATCACGTGTATATATCAACAGTGACCACGTGTATATATCAACAGTGACCACGTGTATATATCAACAGTGATAACCTGTATATATCAACAGTGATCACGTGTATATATCAACAGTGATCACGTGTATATATCAACAGTGACCACGTGTATATATCAACAGTGACCACGTGTATATATCAACAGTGATCATGTGTATATATCAACAGTGATCACGTGTATATATCAACAGTGACCACGTGTATATATCAACAGTGACCACGTGTATATATCAACAGTGACCACATGTATATATCAACAGTTACCACGTGTATATATCAACAGTGTCAACGTGTATATATCAACAGTGACCACGTGTATATATCAACAGTGACCACGTGCATATATCAACAGTGACCACGTGCATATATCAACAGTGACCATATATATGATAACAATTCTATAAATGTGTGGTTATTTGGACGTTTCCAGTGACATGGTTTATTAGTTTAAAAAATATTTTATTTCAATGAATATACATATCACAATAAAAAAATACATGTAGGATTGAGGAGAAAGCAACTTGCTTATATGGCTACCTCTTTCCTAATATTGTTTATTGTAAGTACTTCTAATATCGTTATATAACTGGCATTCCAAAAGAAAATGGAATTCACCTTCTAGTATATTACATGTGATACACTTTCTTAC
The DNA here is from genome assembly GCA_014843695.1 of Archivesica marissinica. Lineage (NCBI taxonomy): Eukaryota > Metazoa > Mollusca > Bivalvia > Venerida > Vesicomyidae > Archivesica > Archivesica marissinica. The sequence continues at coordinate 15,597,310 of CM026401.1, forward strand.
ATTTCTGGGATTTTTATTCGGTTTATATCCGTCCGTCCTATTTCGATTGATAATATATGTGCGCCGACGCTCTCAGTCTTATCAATGCTGTTTTGTCTAAATGTCAAGATATGTATGTGTTCTATGTAACCTTTGAGGCGGAAATCTGAAAATAATTTTATGAAGAAGCTCTTGGTGAATTGTCTAACCCTTCATTCCAATCTTGTATATAATTATGTATCTTTAGTCTAAACCTTTGTTTAAAACACTCCAAAAATAGGTGCGCATTTCCTACACCTTGATATAACAATATATGATAGAATCGGAAATCTTGGGATTGGAATAAGTTACTATGGTGGAAAGGGTTTGGAGTAAGTTACTATGATGGAAAGGGTTTGGAATAAGTTATTATGGTGGAAAGGGGTTGGAATACGTTACTATGATGGAAAGGGTTTGGAATACGTTACTATGATGGAAAGGGTTTGGAATAAGTTACTATGATAGAGAGGGGTTGGAATACGTTACTATGATGGAAAGGGTTTGGAATACGTTACTATGATGGAAAGGGTTTGGAATAAGTTACTATGATGGAAAGGGTTTGGAATAAGTTACTATGATGGAAAGGGGTTGGAATACGTTACTATGATGGAAAGGGTTTGGAATACGTTACTATGATGGAAAGGGTTTGGAATAAGTTATTATGGTGGAAAGGGTTTGGAATACGTCACTATGGTGGAAAGGGTTTGGAATACGTTACTATGATGGAAAGGGTTTGGAATACGTTACTATGATGGAAAGGGTTTGGAATAAGTTATTATGGTGGAAAGGGTTTGGAATAAGTTATTATGATGGAAAGGGTTTGGAATAAGTTACTATGATGGAATGGGATTGGAATACGTTACTATGATGGAAAGGGTTTGGAATACGTTACTATGATGGAAAGGGTTTGGAATAAGTTAAAAAAAATAAGTTACTATTTGAAAGGGTTTGGAATACGTTACTATGATGAAGGGTTGGAATACGTTACTATGATGGAAAGGGTTTGGAATACGTTACTATGATGGAAAGGGTTTGGAATACGTTACTATGATGGAAAGGGGTTGGAATACGTTGCTATGATGGAAAGGGTTTGGAATACGTTACTATGATGGAAAGGGTTTGGAATAAGTTATTATGGTGGAAAGGGTTTGGAATACGTTACTATGGTGGAAAGGGTTTGCAATACGTTACTATGATGGAAAGGGTTTGGAATACGTTACTATGGTGGAAAGGGTTTGGAATAAGTTATTATGGTGGAAAGGGTTTGGAATACGTTACTATGGTGGAAAGGGTTTGGAATACGTTACTATGATGGAAAGGGTTTGGAATAAGTTATTATGGTGGAAAGGGTTTGGAATAAGTTACTATGGTGGAAAGGATTTGGAATACGTTACTATGATGGAAAGGGTTTGGAATAAGTTACTATGGTGGAAAGGGTTTGGAATAAGTTACTATGATGGAAAGGGATTGGAATACGTTACTATGGTGGAAAGGGTTTGGAATAAGTTACTATGATGGAAAGGGTTTGGAATAAGTTACTATGATGGAAAGGGATTGGAATAAGTTACTATGATTGAAAGGGATTGGAATAAGTTACTATGATCGAAAGGGTTTGGAATACGTTACTATGATAGAGATTGATTGGAATACGTTACTATGGTGGAAAGGGTTTGGAATAAGTTACTATGATAGAGAGGGATTGGAATACGTTACTATGGTAGAAAGGGTTTGGAATAAGTTACTATGATAGAGAGGGATTGGAATACGTTACTATTGTGGAAAGGGTTTGGAATACGTTACTATGATGGAAAGGGTTTGGAATACGTTATTATGATGGAAAGGGTTTGGAATAAGTTACTATGATGGAAAGGGATTGGAATACGTTACTATGGTGGAAAGGGATTGGAATAAGTTACATTGATGGAAAGGGATTGGAATAAGTTACTATGGTGGAAAGGGATTGGAATAAGTTACTATGATGGAAAGGGATTGGAATAAGTTACTATGGTGGAAAGGGATTGGAATAAGTTACTATGATGGAAAGGGTTTGGAATACGTTATTATGTTGGAAAGGGTTTGGAATAAGTTACTATGGTGGAAAGGGATTGGAATAAGTTACTATGATGGAAAGGGATTGGAATAAGTTACTATGGTGGAAAGGGATTGGAATAAGTTACTATGATGGAAAGGGATTGGAATAAGTTACTATGATGGAAAGGGTTTGGAATACGTTACTATGATAGAGAGGGATTGGAATACGTTACTATGGTGGAAAGGGTTTGGAATAAGTTACTATGATAGAGAGGGATTGGAATACGTTACTATGGTAGAAAGGGTTTGGAATACGTTACTATGATGGAAAGGGATTGGAATAAGTTACTATGGTAGAAAGGGTTTGGAATAAGTTACTATGATAGAGAGGGATTGGAATAAGTTACTATGGTGGAAAGGGATTGGAATAAGTTACTATGATGGAAAGGGTTTGGAATACGTTATTATGATGGAAAGGGTTTGGAATAAGTTACTATGATGGAAAGGGATTGGAATACGTTACTATGGTGGAAAGGGATTGGAATAAGTTACTATGATGGAAAGGGATTGGAATAAGTTACTATGGTGGAAAGGGATTGGAATAAGTTACTATGATGGAAAGGGATTGGAATAAGTTACTATGGTGGAAAGGGATTGGAATAAGTTACTATGGTGGAAAGGGATTGGAATAAGTTACTATGATGGAAAGGGATTGGAATAAGTTACTATGGTGGAAAGGGATTGGAATAAGTTACTATGGTGGAAAGGGATTGGAATAAGTTACTATGATGGAAAGGGATTGGAATAAGTTACTATGGTGGAAAGGGATTGGAATAAGTTACTATGATGGAAAGGGTTTGGAATACGTTATTATGATGGAAAGGGTTTGGAATAAGTTACTATGATGGAAAGGGATTGGAATACGTTACTATGGTGGAAAGGGTTTGTAATAAGTTACTATGATGGAAAGGGTTTGGAATAAGTTACTATGATGGAAAGGGTTTGGAATACGTTATTATGATGGAAAGGGTTTGGAATAAGTTACTATGATGAAAGGGTTTGGAATAAGTTACTATGTAACGTTTTCTCAATCCTAACTATGCTGTTGTAACTATTCCTGTGTTATGTACTATTCTTGAATAAAATATTGTTTAAGCTAACTACATGTATATATGTCACGCTACGCAGCGTAGCAAGGGTAGATACTATATTCTCATTTACTTCCGTATTCCTTATAAAATTTAATTTATTTCATTGAGCAATGATTCAAGTCTAAACGGTTCAGTTTGTATTAATACTATTCACTGTTGATATATACACGTTGTCACTGTTGATATATACACGTTGTCACTGTTGATATATACACGTTGTCACTGTTGATATATACACGTTGTCACTGTTGATATATACACGTTGTCACTGTTGATATATACATATGGTCACTGTTGATATATACACGTTGTCACTGTTCATATATACACGTTGTCACTGTTGATATATACACGTTGTCACTGTTGATATATACACATGATCACTGTTGATACATACACGTTGTCACTGTTGCTATATATACACGTTGTCACTGTTGATATATACATATAGTCACTGTTGATATATACACGTTGTCACTGTTGATATATACACGTGGTCACTGTTGATATATACACGTTTTCACTGTTGACACATACACGTGGTCACTGTTGATATATACCCGTGGTCACTGTTGATATATACACGTTGTCACTGTTGATATATACACGTTGTCACTGTTTATATATACACGTGGTGACTGTTGATATATACACGTGGTCACTGTTTATATATACGTGGTCACTGTTGATATATACACGTTGTCACTGTTGAAATATACACGCGGTCACTGTTGATATATACAAGTGGTCACTGTTGATATATACACGTCATCACTGTTGATATATACACGTGATCACTGTTGATATATACATGTGGTCACTGTTGATATATTCACGTTGTCACTGTTGATATATACACGTGGTCACTGTTGAAATATACACGTGGTCACTGTTGATATATACAAGTGGTCACTGTTGTTATATACACGTGTTCATTGTTGATATATACACGTGGTCACTGTTGATATATACACGTGGCCACTGTTGATATATACACGTGGTCACTGTTGATATATACACGTGGTCACTGTTGATATATACACGTGGTCACTGTTGATATATACACATGGTCACTGTTGATATATACACATGGTTACTGTTGATATATACACATGGTCACTGTTAATATATACACGTGGTCACTGTTGATATATACAAGTGGTCACTGTTGATATATGCACATGGTCACTGTTGATATATGCACGTGGTCTCTGTTGATACATACACGTGTTCACTGTTGATATATACACGTTATCACTGTTGATATATACACGTGATCACCGTTGATATATACACGTGGTCACTGTTGATATGTACACATGGTCACTGTTGATATATACAATTGGTCACTGTTGATATATACACGTTGTCACTGTTGATATATTCACATGGTCACTGTTGATATATACAATTGGTCACTGTTGATATATGCACGTAGTCACTGTTGATATATACACGTAATCACTGTTGATATATACACGTGGTCACTGTTGTTATATGCACATGGTCACTGTTGATATATACACCTGGTCACTGTTGATATATGCGCATGATCACTGTTGATATATGCACATGGTCACTGTTGATATATGCACGTGGTCACTGTTGATATATACACGTGGTCACTGTTGATATATACACGTTGTCACTGTTGATATATACACGTGGTCACTGTTGATATATACACGTGCTCACTGTTGATATATACACGTTGTCACTGTTGATATATGAGCATGATCACTGTTGATATATGCACATGGTCACTGTTGATATATGCACGTGGTCACTGTTGATATAGACACATGTTCACTGTTGATATATACACGTGCTCACTGTTGATATATACACGTTGTCACTGTTGATATATGCACATGGTCACTGTTGATATATGCACGCGGTCACTGTTGAAATATACACATGGTCACTGTTGATATATACAAGTGCTCACTGTTGATATATACACGTTGTCACTGTTGTTATATACAAATGGTCACTGTTGATATATACACGTGGTCACTGTTGATATATACACATGGTCACTGTTGATATATACACATGGTCACTGTTGATATATACACATGGTCACTGTTGATATATACACATGGTCACTGTTGATATATACACGTGCTCACTGTTGATATATGCATGTGGTCACTGTTGATATATACACGTGGAATTACACTCGGACAAATTGCTGGCAATTATTTAATATATTTTTTTTCTAGATTCGTGTTCAAAGTAAAATGTAACGATCATTTGTTGGGAAAACATGGCGGATGGTCATGATTTGACAAAATCTCAGGTTGGAGCTTCTGACGTTATATACGACTTCTGCTGTACGACGTGTTCCGAAGATGGTAAGAACACCGAGGCGGAGCATCAATGCGTTGATTGTCCGGCGTATTTCTGTCAGAGATGCGTGGGAGTTCATAATAAACTCCTTAAAGCGCACAAGTTACTGGACAAGGCGGCCATGCACTCGGGTAAAGGTCAGAAACTGCAGAAAATATCATCAAAGTCGGGCTTTTTGCCAGCAGATACGTGCCACGATCACCCTGGGAAAGTGATAGAAATGTTCTGTGGACAACATGACCTAGTTTGCTGCATTGTGTGTATTGCTGTGGAACACAGGTACTTTCTAAAATTTAGTTTAAAAATAGTTTACTGTTATGTTATTCGAGTATTTGGTGACAATATTTAATAGCTTCAATACACACACTTATTTGGCTCGATTGCGAAATAAGATTTACTACATTATATAAATCGCTATCGAGACCTCATTTCTATAAGAATCCATCGCCATGAGGGAGAGATAAGTTGCAATGAATTGTTCGTTGCCTAAGGCCACAATCGTAACGGCGATCGCTGGACTCAAACTGCGTTATCATGATTTCCACCTGAAGCTAACGCGCTACTACTGACAGACGGTGGTCCAGTGGTTAACACGATTTACTGGTAATCCAAGGTTCGCAGCTTCGATCCCCATCTGACCCTAATAAAATTATCAGTCTTTCAGATGGGACTTTAAAACGAGATCTCATGTTGGTGCTTTGAACCGTGCACGTAAAAAACCCAGAGGAGACTCTGGAATGGGTATCTGTCTGTATCATTGCATTATCCTCCAACAATCTAAAATGACTAATCTCTTCTGGAGGCCTCGCTCATATGTCCGACCGGTAGTATTTTATACAACTTTATATTAGCTCGATAGCAACGCAAGTTCTTACTAGTTATATTAATTACTCTCGCGACCTCATTCCTGATGGAATACATCGCCACGAGGGAGAGAGAAGAGGCAACGTGGAATTTAAGGGCACAACCGTAACGGCTCCAGCGGGGCTCGAAGCGGTAGCGACGATAAATAAACGTAAAACACACACAGTGCTACTACTGCGTTATCATGACTTCCACAACATAAACGGATAACAATATTATTGGAGCCAATATTTAATAGCTTCAATAATGAACCATATTATTAGGCCAATCTTTAATAACTTCAATAATAAACCATTTAATTGTGGCATAGCTTCGATAATGAACCATATTATTGGAACTTATATTTATACAACGTCCTACCCCTGTGTATATACATGTACAATACTAGTGTATATAATACTAACACGTCCTACCCCTGTGTATATACATGTACAATACTAGTATATATAATACTATCACGTCCTACCCCTGTGTATATACATGTACAATACTAGTATATATCATACTATCACATCATACCCCTGTGCACATATAACACTGTATGTTATTTCAGGTCGTGTGAAGGAGTAGAATATATCCAAACGGTGGCCAAAGGAATACTGAAAGGACGGGAAAAGCGACAAACCCAGACGTACGTGGAGGAGGTGAAGAAAGAGCTGCTTCAGTTGAAGGCTAGACGAGAAAATGACCTGCGTCTGGTGGATACTAAACGTGACGATATGATGAACGACGTCCAGACGTTGAAGAAAAGCATCATAGATAGGGTTGAAGAACTGGAAAAGACGTCTAATAAACAAGTATTGCTTAAACATAAAGAGATAGCCGATGACATAAACGGTGAAATTACCTCCATTGAGGACATGCTAAAGATCTTACAGGTTACACTTGACAATATAAAACAGTTCAAGACTGTCAATGAGGCCCAACTCTTTGTGCATATTAAGCACGGTAATGATCAAGCATCAAAGAGTAACGACTTTATCAATCAAGTTGAGAGTAAGAAAGCTTCAACCATTGTGTATGAATTAGATACAGGCATTGAGTCTTGTTTGCATGGTATGAAATCCTTGATTACTCTCATTGATGATACCGACCATCCTTACATTGTTTCCCCTCTCGGTGAGTACAGGATCAAGGTAAAACCTGATAAACATGTGCCTTACATTCATGGTGTATGTGTGCTAGACAACAATCAGATTATCATTACAGACTATAACAATGACAGACTGAAACGACTGGATAGTACATTCAAAGTTACTGACTGGGTTGACACACCGGATAGTCCGTATGGAATATGTAAAACTGATCTCACTGAGCTAGCTGTTACTCTTTGTAATGCTAAGAAAGTTATGTTTATATCTGTGGGCAGGTCATTGATAAAGACACGGTCATTCAGTGTAGGTGAGATTTGTAGGGGTGTCTGTCACAGTAAGGGTGCACTATATGTTTGTTGTGGTATGTATGGTGAGGGTCCTGGTCAGGTTAGAGCTTATGATATGTCAGGTTCCAAGCTGCGCGTATTCCAGACAGATCAGAAGGATCATCAGCTGTTTACTGGCCCACGTAATATAACTGTTAGTACGAACAGCTCATTACTGTACATTGTTGACGGGAAAACAGGGGTCATAGCTATAGACAAACAAGGTAACAAACAGACAGTTATCACGGATCCCAGGTTAAAGGGGGCGTACGATGTTACTGTAGATGACCGAGGTCAACTGTTTGTATGTGGCTGGGACTCTCACAATGTTATCCAGACTGACAGCCGGGGCAACGTCTTACAGGAACTACTGACACACACTGACAGGATAACAGACCCTATATCGGTAACCTACCTACCAAATCCACCCAGAATTATGGTTACCCAAAGTGATCGGGATAAGATCACAATATTCAGATTGAGATGAAGCATCGTTTACAGTCACATGGAAATATTACACGTCGTACTTTTGAAACAGGCGTACATCACAGCATGAATAAATATATATACGAGCATTAGACATGCACAGTTCAAACATTCGCGCTAAATACCATAATCATTGTCTGTCATAATTACTTACTTGCTTGAGGAATTTAGCTATGTTTATGCAGACTCAATCTGTCTATAAATAGCACCTACACCATGCACCTTATTGTATTGTATTACTTGGCAACATTAAACTGAGACTCATTAATCTCCGCCAAAGCCTTCGTAAGTTTCCGTGAACTACGACCAGGACATACTTTAGGTTTTTACCGTTAATATTTAAATCAAGTCAGTAAGTAAGTGTACCATAATCTAAAGCTCATATTGTACTTCGGAATTCCGATTATTAACGAAGTAATTTCACGGAATATGCAAATGCCTCAGTTTAATATTGCCAAACAATAGTCATTGTATAATTTATTCTTCATTGTGTTGTATTATTGTATGTAATGTATATATTGCATTTATTGTATTGTATTACCAAACATAAATAATGTGTTTTAAGAAAGGTGAGATTGAATGTTTTATATGATAGATGTAGTGATGGCGAAGTGAGAGTAGCTACCTGGTTGATTCTGCCAGTAATATAAAGATTAAGCCATGCATGACTAAGTACACACCTTCACACAGCAAAATTGAGAATGGAGCACTACACATGGTGTACTGTCTGATACACATGGTGTACTATCTACAGCTACACTTGGTGTACTATCTACAGCTACACTTGGTGTACTATCTGCAGCTACACATGGTTTACTGTCTGATACACATGATGTACTATCTACAGCTACACATGATGTACTGTCTACAGCTACACATGATGTACTGTCTGATACACATGATGTACTGTCTGATACACATGGTGTATTATCTGCAGCTACACATGGTTTACTGTCTGATACACATGATGTACTATCTACAGCTACACATGATGTACTGTCTACAGCTACACATGATGTACTGTCTGATACACATGATGTACTGTCTGATACACATGGTGTATTATCTGCAGCTACACATGGTTTACTGTCTGATACACATGATGTACTATCTACAGCTACACATGATGTACTGTCTACAGCTACACATGATGTACTATCTGATACACATGATGTACTGTCTGATACACATGGTGTACTATCTGCAGCTACACATGGTTTACTGTCTGATACACATGATGTACTATCTACAGCTACACATGATGTACTATCTACAGCTACACATGATGTACTGTCTATACAGCTACACATGGTGTACTATATACAGCTACACATGATGTACTGTCTGATACACATGGTGTACTATCTACAGCTACACATGGTGTACTATCTACAGCTACACATGGTGTACTGTCTACAGCTACACATGGTGTACCGTCTGATACACATGGTGTACTATCTACAGCTACACATGGTGTACTATCTACAGCTACACATGGTGTACTGTCTACAGCTACACATGGTGTATTGTCTGATACACATGGTGTACTATCTGCAGCTACACGTGGTGTACTATCTACAGCTACACATGATGTACTGTCTGATACACATGGTGTACTATCTGCAGCTACACATGATGTACTATCTACAGCTACACATGATGTACTGTCTGATACACATGGTGTACTATCTACAGCTACCCATGGTGTACTATCTACAGTTACACATGATGTACTGTCTGTACACATGATGTACTATCTACAGCTACACATGGTGTACTATCTACAGAAACACATGGTGTACTATCTACAGCTACACATGGTGTACTATATACAGCTACACATGATGTACTGTCTGATACACATGGTGTACTATCTACAGCTACACATGGTGTACTATCTACAGCTACACATGGTGTACTGTCTACAGCTACACATGGTGTACCGTCTGATACACATGGTGTACTATCTACAGCTACACATGGTGTACTATCTACAGCTACACATGGTGTACTGTCTACAGCTACACATGGTGTATTGTCTGATACACATGGTGTACTATCTGCAGCTACACGTGGTGTACTATCTACAGCTACACATGATGTACTGTCTGATACACATGGTGTACTATCTGCAGCTACACATGATGTACTATCTACAGCTACACATGATGTACTGTCTGATACACATGGTGTACTATCTACAGCTACCCATGGTGTACTATCTACAGTTACACATGATGTACTGTCTGATACACATGATGTACTATCTACAGCTACACATGGTGTACTATCTACAGAAACACATGGTGTACTATATACAGCTACACATGATGTACTGTCTGATACACATGGTGTACTATCTACAGCTACACATGGTGTACTATCTACAGCTACACATGGTGTACTGTCTACAGCTACACATGGTGTACCGTCTGATACACATGGTGTACTATCTACAGCTACACATGGTGTACTATCTACAGCTACACATGGTGTACTGTCTACAGCTACACATGGTGTATTGTCTGATACACATGGTGTACTATCTGCAGCTACACATGGTGTACTATTTACAGCTAAACATGGTGTACTATCTACAGCTACACGTGGTGTACTATCTACAGCTACACATGATGTACTATCTACATCTACACATGATGTACTGTCTGATACACATGGTGTACTATCTACATCTACACATGATGTACCGTCTGATACACATAGTGTACTATCTACAGCTACACATGATGTACTATCTACAGCTACACATGGTGTATTGTCTGATACACATGGTGTACTATCTACAGCTACACATGGTGTACTATCTACATCTACACATGATGTACTGTCTGATACACATGTTGTACTATCTACAGCTACACATGGTGTACTATCTACAGCTACACATGGTGTACTATCTACAGCTACACACGGTGTACTATCTACAGCTACACCTGGTGTACTATCTACAGCTACACATGATGTACTATCTACATCTACACATGATGTACTGTCTGATACACATGGTGTACTATCTACATCTACACATGATGTACCGTCTGATACACATGGTGTACTATCTACAGCTACACATGGTGTACTATCTACAGCTACACATGATGTACTATCTACAGCTACACATGGTGTATTGTCTGATACACATGGTGTACTATCTACAGCTACACATGATGTACTGTCTGATACACATGGTGTACTATCTACAGCTACACATGGTGTACTATCTACAGCTACACATGGTGTACTATCTACAGCTACACATGGTGTACTATCTACAGCTACACATGGTGTACTATCTACAGCTACACATGGTGTACTATCTACAGCTACAAACGGTGTACTATCTACAGTTACACATGATGTACTGTTGTACACATGGTATACTATCTACAGCTGCACATGGTGTACTATCTACAGCTACACACGGTGTACTATCTACAGCTACACATGGTGTACTATCTACAGCTACATATGGTGTACTGTCTGATACACATGGTGTACTATCTACAGCTACACATGATGTACTATCTACAGCTACACATGATGTACTATCTACAGCTACACATGATGTACTGTCTGATACACATGGTGTACTATCTGCAGCTACACATGGTGTACTATCTACAGCTACACATGATGTACTATCTACAGCTACACATGGTGTACTATCTACACATGATGTACTATTTACAGCTACACATGTTGTACTGTCTGATACACATTGTGTACTATTTGCAGCTACACATGATGTACTATCTACAGCTACACATGGTGTACTCTATGCTACACATGATGTACTATCTAGAGCTAACATGGTGTACTATCTGCAGCTACACATGATGTACTATCTACAGCTACACATGTACTATCTACAGCTACACATGGTGTACTATCTATACATGATGTACTATTTACAGCTACACATGGTGTACTGTCTGATACACATTGTGTACTATCTACAGATACACATGGTGTACTATCTGCAGCTACACATGGTGTACTATCTAAAGATACACATGATGTACTGTCTGATACACATAATGTACTATCTACAGCTACGCATGGTGTACTATCTACATATACACATGGTGTACTATCTACAGATACACATGGTGTACTATATGCAGCTACACATGGTGTACTATCTACATATACACATGGTGTACTGTCTGATACACATGATGTACTATCTGCAGCTACACATGATGTACTATCTACAGATACACAGGGTGTACTATCTACAGCTACACATGGTGTACTATCTACAGTTACACAGGGTGTACTATCTGCAGCTACACATGGTGTACTCTCTGATACACAAGATGTACTGTCTACAGCTACACATGATGTACTATCTACAGCTACACATGATGTACTATCTACAGCTACACATGATGTACTATCTGCAGCAACACATGGTGTACTATTTACAGCTACACATGGTGTACTATCTACAGGTACACATGATGTACTATCTACAGCTACACGTTGTGTACTATCTACAGCTACACATGATGTACTATCTACAGCTACACATGGTGTACTATCTACAGCTACACATGTTGTACTATCTGTAGCTACACATGGTGTACTATTTACAGCTACACATGGTGTACTATCTACAGCTACACATGATGTACTATATACAGCTGCACGTGGTGTACTATCTACAGCTACACATGATGTACTATCTACAGCTACACATGGTGTATTATCTACAGCTACACATGGTGTACTATCTACAGCTACACATGATGTACTGTCTGCAGCTACACATGGTGTACTATCTACAGCTACGCATGATGTACTGTCTGATACACATGGTGTACTATCTACAGTTACACATGATGTACTATCTACAGCTACACATGGTGTACTATCTAGAGTTACACATGATGTACACTCTACAGCTACACATGGTGTACTATCTACAGCTACACATGGTGTACTATCTACAGCTACACATGATGTACTGCCTTGTACACATGATGTACTATCTACAGCCAAACATGGTGTACTATCTACAGTTACACATGATGTACTGTCTACAGCTACACATGGTGTACTATCTACAGCTACACATAATGTACTGTCTGACACACATGATGTACTATCTACAGCTACACATGGTGTACTATCTACAGCTTCACATGGTGTACTATCTACAGCTACACATGATGTACTGTCTGATACACATGATGTACTATCTACAGCTACACATGGTGTTCTGTCTGATACACATGGTGTACTATCTGCAGCTACACATTGTGTACTATCTACAGCGACACATGATGTACTATCTACAGCTACACATGGTGTACTATCTAAGGCTACACATGATGTACTATCTGCAGCTACACATGGTGTACTATTTACAGCTACACATGGTGTACTATCTACAGCTACACGTGGTGTACTATCTACAGCTACACATGATGTACTATCTACAGCTACACATGATGTACTATCTACAGCTACACATGATGTACTATCTGCAGCTACACATGATGTACTATCTACAGATACACAGGGTGTACTATCTACAGCTACACATGGTGTACTATCTACAGTTACACAGGGTGTACTATCTGCAGCTACACCTGGTGTACTCTCTGATACACATGATGTACTGTCTACAGCTACACATGATATACTATCTACAGCTACACATGATGTACTATCTACAGCTACACATGATGTACTATCTACAGCTACACATGGTGTACTATTTACAGCTACACATGGTGTACTATCTACAGCTACACATGATGTACTATCTACAGCTACACGTGGTGTACTATCTACAGCTACACATGATGTACTATCTACAGCTACACATGGTGTACTATTTACAGCTACACATGGTGTACTATCTACAGCTATACATGATGTACTATATACAGCTACACGTGGTGTACTATCTACAGCTACACATGATGTACTATCTACAGCTACACATGGTGTATTATCTACAGCAACACATGGTGTACTATCTAGAGCAACACATGATGTACTATCTACAGCTTCACATGGTGTACTATCTACAGCTACACATGGTGTACTATCTACAGGTACACATGATGTACTATCTACAGCTACACGTTGTGTACTATCTACAGCTACACATGATGTACTATCTACAGCTACACATGGTGTACTATCTACAGCTACACATGTTGTACTATCTGCAGCTACACATGGTGTACTATTTACAGCTACACATGGTGTACTATCTACAGCTACACATGATGTACTATATACAGCTGCACGTGGTGTACTATCTACAGCTACACATGATGTACTATCTACAGCTACACATGGTGTATTATCTACAGCTACACATGGTGTACTATCTACAGCTACACATGATGTACTGTCTGCAGCTACACATGGTGTACTATCTACAGCTACGCATGATGTACTGTCTGATACACATGGTGTACTATCTACAGTTACACATGATGTACTATCTACAGCTACACATGGTGTACTATCTAGAGTTACACATGATGTACACTCTACAGCTACACATGGTGTACTATCTACAGCTACACATGATGTACTATCTACAGCTACACATGATGTACTGCCTTGTACACATGATGTACTATCTACAGCCAAACATGGTGTACTATCTACAGTTACACATGATGTACTGTCTACAGCTACACATGGTGTACTATCTACAGCTTCACATGGTGTACTATCTACAGCTACACATGATGTACTGTCTGATACACATGATGTACTATCTACAGCTACACATGGTGTTCTGTCTGATACACATGGTGTACTATCTGCAGCTACACATTGTGTACTATCTACAGCGACACATGATGTACTATCTACAGTTACACATGATGTATTATCTACAACTACACATGGTGTACTATCTACAGCTACACATGATGTACTATCTGCAGCTACACATGGTGTACTATTTACAGCTACACATGGTGTACTATCTACAGCTACACGTGGTGTACTATCTACAGCTACACATGATGTACTATCTACAGCTACACATGATGTACTATCTACAGCTACACATGATGTACTATCTGCAGCTACACATGATGTACTATCTACAGATACACAGGGTGTACTATCTACAGCTACACATGGTGTACTATCTACAGTTACACAGTTGTACTATCTGCAGCTACACCTGGTGTACTCTCTGATACACATGATGTACTGTCTACAGCTACACATGATTACTATCTACAGCTACACATGATGTACTATCTACAGCTACACATGATGTACTATCTACAGCTACACATGGTGTACTATTTACAGCTACACATGGTGTACTATCTACAGCTACACATGATGTACTATCTACAGCTACACGTGGTGTACTATCTACAGCTACACATGATGTACTATCTACAGCTACACATGGTGTACTATTTACAGCTACACATGGTGTACTATCTACAGCTATACATGATGTACTATATACAGCTACACGTGGTGTACTATCTACAGCTACACATGATGTACTATCTACAGCTACACATGGTGTATTATCTACAGCAACACATGGTGTACTATCTACAGCAACACATGATGTACTGTCTGCAGCTACACATGGTGTACTATCTACAGCTACGCATGATGTACTGTCTGATACACATGGTGTACTATCTACAGTTACACATGATGTACTATCTTCAGCTACACATGGTGTACTATCTACAGTTACACGTGATGTACTGTCTACAGCTACACATGGTTTACTATCTACAGCTACACATGGTGTACTATCTACAGCTTCACATGATGTACCGTCTGATACACATGATGTACTATCTACAGCTACACATGGTGTACTATCTACAGCTACACATGATGTACTATCTACAGCTACACATGATGTACTGTCTGATACACATGATGTACTATCTACAGCTACACATGGTGTACTATCTACAGTTACACATGATGTACTGTCTACAGCTACACTTGGTGTACTATCTACAGCTACACATGATGTACTGTCTGACACACATGATGTACTATCTACAGCTACACATGGTGTACTATCTACAGCTTCACATGGTGTACTATCTACAGCTACACATGATGTACTGTCTGATACACATGATGTACTATCTACAGCTACACATGGTGTTCTGTCTGATACACATGGTGTACTATCTGCAGCTACACATTGTGTACTATCTACAGCTACACATGATGTACTATCTACAGTTACACATGATGTACTATCTACAGCTAAACATGGTGTACTATCTACAGCTACACATGATGTACTATCTGCAGCTATACATGGTGTACTATTTACAGCTACACATGGTGTACTATCTGCAGCTACACCTGGTGTACTCTCTGATACACATGATGTACTGTCTACAGCTACACATGATATACTATCTACAGCTACACATGATGTATTATCTACAGCTACACATGATGTACTATCTACAGCTACACATGGTGTACTATTTACAGCTACAAATGGTGTACTATCTACAGCTACACATGATGTACTATCTACAGCTACACGTGGTGTACTATCTACAGCTACACATGATGTACTATCTACAGCTACACATGGTGTACTATTTACAGCTACACATGGTGTACTATCTACAGCTACACATGATGTACTATATACAGCTACACGTGGTGTACTATCTACAGCTACACATGATGTACTATCTACAGCTACACATGGTGTATTATCTACAGCAACACATGGTGTACTATCTACAGCAACACATGATGTACTGTCTGCAGCTACACATGGTGTACTATCTACAGCTACGCATGAAGTACTGTCTGATACACATGGTGTACTATCTACAGTTACACATGATGTACTATCTTCAGCTACACATGGTGTACTATCTACAGTTACACATGATGTACTGTCTACAGCTACACATGGTTTACTATCTACAGCTACACATGGTGTACTATCTACAGCTACACATGATGTACCGTCTGATACACATGATGTACTATCTACAGCTACACATGGTGTACTATCTACAGTTACACATGATGTACTGTCTACAGCTACACATTGTGTACTATCTACAGTTACACATGATGTACTGTCTACAGCTACACATGGTTTACTATCTACAGCTACACATGGTGTACTATCTACAGCTACACATGATGTACTGTCTGATACACATGATGTACTATCTACAGCTACACATGGTGTACTATATACAGCTACACTTGGTGTACTATCTACAGCTACACATGATGTACTGTCTGATACACATGATGTACTATCTACAGCTACACATGGTGTACTATTTACAGCTACACATGGTATACTATCTACAGCTATACATGATGTACTATATACAGCTACACGTGGTGTACTATCTACAGCTACACATGATGTACTATCTACAGCTACACATGGTGTATTATCTACAGCAACACATGGTGTACTATCTACAGCAACACATGATGTACTGTCTGCAGCTACACATGGTGTACTATCTACAGCTTCGCATGATGTACTGTCTGATACACATGGTGTACTATCTACAGTTACACATGATGTACTATCTTCAGCTACACATGGTGTACTATCTACAGTTACACATGATGTACTGTCTACAGCTACACATGGTTTACTATCTACAGCTACACATGGTGTACTATCTACAGCTACACATGATGTACCGTCTGATACACATGATGTACTATCTACAGCTACACATGGTGTACTATCTACAGCTACACATGATGTACTATCTACAGCTACACATGATGTACTATCTGATACACATGATGTACTATCTACAGCTACACATGGTGTACTGTCTACAGCTACACATGGTGTACTATCTACAGCTACACATGATGTACTGTCTGACACACATGATGTACTATCTACAGCTACATATGGTGTACTATCTACAGCTTCACATGGTGTACTATCTACAGCTACACATGATGTACTGTCTGATACACATGATGTACTATCTACAGCTACACATGGTGTTCTGTCTGATACACATGGTGTACTATCTGCAGCTACACATTGTGTACTATCTACAGCTACACATGATGTACTATCTACAGTTACACATGATGTACTATCTACAGCTAAACATGGTGTACTATCTACAGCTACACATGATGTACTATCTGCAGCTACACATGGTGTACTATTTACAGCTACACATGGTGTACTATCTGCAGCTACACCTGGTGTACTCTCTGATACACATGATGTAATGTCTACAGCTACACATGATATACTATCTACAGCTACACATGATGTACTATCTACAGCTACACATGATGTACTATCTACAGCTACACATGGTGTACTATTTACAGCTACACATGGTGTACTATCTACAGCTACACATGATGTACTATCTACAGCTACACGTGGTGTACTATCTACAGCTACACATGATGTACTATCTACAGCTACACATGGTGTACTATTTACAGCTACACATGGTGTACTATCTACAGCTACACATGATGTACTATATACAGCTACACGTGGTGTACTATCTACAGCTACACATGATGTACTATCTACAGCTACACATGGTGTATTATCTACAGCAACACATGGTGTACTATCTACAGCAACACATGATGTACTGTCTGCAGCTACACATGGTGTACTATCTACAGCTACGCATGATGTACTGTCTACAGCTACACATGGTTTACTATCTACAGCTACACATGGTGTACTATCTACAGTTACACATGATGTACTGTCTACAGCTACACATGGTTTACTATCTACAGCTACACATGGTGTACTATCTACAGCTACACATGATGTACCGTCTGATACACATGATGTACTATCTACAGCTACACATGGTGTACTATCTACAGTTACACATGATGTACTGTCTACAGCTACACATTGTGTACTATCTACAGCTACACATGATGTACTGTCTGATACACATGATGTACTATCTACAGCTACACATGGTGTACTATATACAGCTAAACTTGGTATACTATCTACAGCTACACATGATGTACTGTCTGATACACATGATGTACTATCTACAGCTACACATGGTGTACTGACTGATACACATGGTGTACTATCTGCAGCTACACATTGTGTACTATCTACAGCTACACATGATGTACCATCTACAGTTACACACGATGTACTATCTACAGCTACACATGTTGTACTATCTACACATGATGTACTTTCTGGAGCTATACATGATGTACTATCTGCAGCTACACATGATGTACTATCTACAGCTACACATGTACTATCTACAGCTACACATGGTGTACTATCTACAGCTACACTTGGTGTACTATCTACAGCTACACATGTACTATCTACAGCTACACATGGTGTACTATCTGCAGCTACACATGATGTACTATCTACAGCTACACATGATGTACTATCTACAGTTACACATGATGTACTATCTACAGCTACACATTGTGTACTATCTACAGCTACACATGATGTACTATCTGCAGCTACACATGGTGTACTATTTACAGCTACACATGGTGTACTCTCTACAGCTACACATGATGTACTATCTACAGCTACACGTGGTGTACTATCTACAGCTACACATGATGTACTATCTACAGCTACACATGATGAACTATCTACAGCTACACTTGATGTACTATCTGCAGCTACACATGATGTACTATCTACAGATACACAGGGTGTACTATCTACAGCTACACATGGTGTACTATATACAGTTACACAGGGTTTACTATCTGCAGCTACACATGGTGTACTCTCTGATACACATGATGTACTGTCTACAGCTACACATGATGTACTATCTGCAGCTACACATTGTGTACTATCTACAGCTACACATGATGTACCATCTACAGTTACACACGATGTACTATCTACAGCTACACATGGTGTACTATCTAGAGCTACACATGAGGTACTATCTACAGCTACACATGGTGTACTATCTACACATGATGTACTATCTGGAGCTACACATGATGTACTATCTGCAGCTACACATGATGTACTATCTACAGCTACTCATGGTGTACTATCTACACAAGATGTACTATTTACAGCTACACATGGTGTACTGTCTGATACACATTGTGTACTATCTACAGATACACATGGTGTACTATCTACAGATACACATGGTGTACTATCTACAGATACACATGGTGTACTATCTACATATAAACATGGTGTACTATATGCAGCTACACATGGTGTACTATCTACAGATACACATGGTGTACTGTCTGATACACATGATGTACTATATGCAGCTACACATGATGTACTATCTACAGTTACACAGGGTGTACTATCTACAGCTACACATGGTGTACTATCTACAGCTACACATGATGAACTATCTACAGCTACACTTGATGTACTATCTGCAGCTACACATGATGTACTATCTACAGATACACAGGGTGTACTATCTACAGCTACACATGGTGTACTATATACAGTTACACAGGGTTTACTATCTGCAGCTACACATGGTGTACTCTCTGATACACATGATGTACTGTCTACAGCTACACATGATGTACTATCTACAGCTACACATGATGTACTATCTGCAGCTACACATGGTGTACTATTTACAGCTACACATGATGTACTATCTACAGCTACACGTGGCGTACGATCTACAGCTACACATGATGTACTATCTACAGCTACACATGGTGTACTATCTACAGCTACACATGATGAACTATCTACAGCTACACTTGATGTACTATCTGCAGCTACACATGATGTACTATCTACAGCTACACATGATGTACTATATACAGCTACACATGATGTACTATCTACAGTTACACAGGGTGTACTATCTACAGCTACATATGGTGTACTATATACAGTTACACAGGGTTTACTATCTGCAGCTACACATGGTGTACTCTCTGATACACATGATGTACTGTCTACAGCTACACATGATGTACTATCTACAGCTACACATGATGTACTATCTACAGCTACACATGATGTACTATCTACAGCTACACATGGTGTACTATTTACAGCTACACATGGTGTACTATCTACAGCTACACATGATGTACTATCTACAGCTACACGTGATGTACTATCTACAGCTACACATGATGTACTATCTACAGCTACACATGGTGTATTATTTACAGCTACACATGATTTACTATCTGCAGCTACACATGGTGTACTATTTACAGCTACACATGGTGTACTATCTACAGCTACACATGATGTACTATATACAGCTACACGTGGTGTACTATCTACAGCTACACATGATGTACTATATACAGCTACACATGGTGTATTATCTACAGCTACACATGGTGTACTATCTACAGCTACACATGATGTACTGTCTGCAGCTACACATGGTGTACTATCTACAGCTACGCATGATGTACTGTCTGATACACATGGTGTACTATCTACCGTTACACATGATGTACTATCTTCAGCTACACATGGTGTACTATCTACAGTTACACATGATGTACTGTCTACTGCTACACATGGTGTACTATCTACAGCTACGCATGATGTACTGTCTGATACACATGGTGTACTATCTACAGTTACACATGGTGTACAATCTACAGCTACACATGATGTACTGTCTGATACACATGATGTACTATCTACAGCTACACATGGTGTACTATATACAGTTACACATGATGTACTGTCTACAGCTACACATTGTGTACCATCTACAGCTACACATGATGTACTGTCTGCTACACATGGTGTACTATCTGCAGCTACACATTTTGTACTATCTACAGCTACACATGATGTACCATCTACAGTTACACACGATGTACTATCTACAGCTACACATGGTGTACTATCTAGAGCTACACATGAGGTACTATCTACAGCTACACATGGTGTACAATCTACACATGATGTACTATCTGGAGCTACACATGATGTACTATCTGCAGCTACACATGATGTACTATCTACAGCTACACATGTACTATCTACAGCTACACATGGTGTACTATCTACACATGATGTACTATTTACAGCTACACATGGTGTACTGTCTGATACACATTGTGTACTATCTACAGATACACATGGTGTACTATCTACAGATACACATGGTGTACTATCTACAGATACACATGGTGTACTATCTACATATAAACATGGTGTACTGTCTGATACACATGATGTACTATATGCAGCTACACATGATGTACTATCTACAGTTACACATGGTGTACTATCTACAGATACACATGGTGTACTGTCTGATACACATGATGTACTATATGCAGCTACACATGATGTACTATCTACAGTTACAAAGGGTGTACTATCTACAGCTACACATGGTGTACTATCTACAGTTACACAGGGTGTACTATCTGCAGCTACACATGGTGTACTGTCAGATACACATGATGTACTGTCTACAGCTACACATGATGTACTATCTACAGCTACACATGATGTACTATCTGCAGCTACACATGGTGTACTATTTACAGCTACACATGATGTACTCTCTACAGCTACACGTGGCGTACGATCTACAGCTACACATGATGTACTATCTACAGCTACACATGGTGTACTATCTACAGCTACACATGGTGTACTATCTACAGCTACACATGATGTACTGTCTGCACCTACACATGCTGTACTATCTACAGCTACGCATGATGTACTGTCTGATACACATGGTGTACTATCTACAGTTACACATGATGTACTATCTACAGCTACACATGGTGTACTATCTACAGTTACACATGATTTACACTCTACACCTACACATGGTGTACTATCTACAGCTACACATGATGTACTATCTACAGCTACACATGATGTACTGTCTGATACACATGATGTACTATCTACAGCTACACATGGTGTACTATCTACAGTTACACATGATGTACTGTCTACAGCTACACATGGTGTACTATCTACAGCTACACATGATGTACTGTCTGATACACATGATGTACTATCTACAGCTACACATGGTGTACTATCTACAGCTACACATGGTGTACTATCTACAGCTACACATGATGTACTGTCTGATACACATTATGTACTATCTACAGCTACACATGGTGTACTGTTTGATACACATGATGTACTATCTGCAGCTACACATTGTGTACTATCTACAGCTACACATGGTGTACTATCTACAGTTATACATGATGTACTATCTACAGTTACACATGGTGTACTATCTATAGCTACACATGATGTACTATCTACAGCTACACATGGTGTACTATCTACACATGGTGTCCTATCTGGAGCTACACATGATGTACTATCTGCAGCTACACATGATGTACTATCTACAGCTACACATGTACTATCTACAGCTACACATGGTGTACTATCTACACATGATGTACTATTTACAGCTACACATGGTGTAGTGTCTGATACACATTGTGTACTATCTACAGATACACATGGTGTACTATCTGCAGCTACACATGGTGTACTATCTAAAGATACACATGATGTACTGTCTGATACACATGATGTACTATCTACAGCTACGCATGGTGTACTATCTACAGATACACATGGTGTACTATCTACAGATACACATGGTGTACTATATGCAGCTACACATGGTGTACTATCTACAGATACACATGGTGTACTGTCTGATACACATGATGTACTATCTGCAGCTACACATGATGTACTATCTACAGTTACACAGGGTGTACTATCTACAGCTACACATGGTGTACTATCTACAGTTACACAGGGTGTACTATCTGCAGCTACACATGGTGTACTGTCTGATACACATGATACAATGTCTACAGCTACACATGATGTACTATCTACAGCTACACATCATGTACTATCTGCAGCTACACATGGTGTACTATTTACAGCTACACATGGTGTACTATCTACAGCTACACATGATGTACTATCTACAGCTACACGTGGTGTACGATTTACAGCTACACATGATGTACTATCTACAGCTACACATGGTGTACTATCTACAGCTACACATGGTGTACTATCTACAGCTACACATGATGTACTGTCTGCAGCTACACATGGTGTACTATCTACAGCTACGCATGATGTACTGTCTGATACGCATGGTGTACTATCTACAGTTACACATGATGTACTATCTACAGCTACACATGGTGTACTATCTAGAGTTACACATGATGTACACTCTACAGCTACACATGGTGTACTATCTACAGCTACACATGATGTACTATCTACAGCTACACATGATGTACTGTCTGATACACATGATGTACTATCTACAGCTACACATGGTGTACTATCTACAGTTACACATGATGTACTGTCTACAGCTACACATGGTGTACTATCTACAGCTACACATGATGTACTGTCTGACACACATGATGTACTATCTACAGCTACACATGGTGTACTATCTACAGCTTCACATGGTGTACTATCTACAGCTACACATGATGTACTGTCTGATACACATGATGTACTATCTACAGCTACACATGGTGTTCTGTCTGATACACATGGTGTACTATCTGCCGCTACACATTGTGTACTATCTACAGCTACACATGATGTACTATCTGCAGCTACACATGGTGTACTATTTACAGCAACACATGGTGTACTATCTACAGCTACACATGATGTGCTATCTACAGCTGCACGTGGTGTACTATCTACAGCTACAAATGATGTACTATCTACAGCTACACATGATGTACTATCTACAGCTACACATGATGTACTATCTGCAGCTACACATGATGTACTATCTACAGATACACAGGGTGTACTATCTACAGCTACACATGGTGTACTATCTACAGTTACACAGGGTGTACTATCTGCAGCTACACATGGTGTACTCTCTGATACACATGATGTACTGTCTACAGCTACACATGATGTACTATCTACAGCTACACATGATGTACTATCTACAGCTACACATGATGTACTATCTACAGCTACACATGGTGTACTATTTACAGCTACACATGGTGTACTATCTACAGCTACACATGATGTACTATCTACAGCTACACGTGATGTACTATCTACAGCTACACATGATGTACTATCTACAGCTACACATGGTGTACTATTTACAGCTACACATGATTTACTATCTGCAGCTACACATGGTGTACTATTTACAGCTACACATGGTGTACTATCTACAGCTACACATGATGTACTATATACAGCTACACGTGGTGTACTATCTACAGCTACACATGATGTACTATATACAGCTACACATGGTGTATTATCTACAGCTACACATGGTGTACTATCTACAGCTACACATGATGTACTGTCTGCAGCTACACATGGTGTACTATCTACAGCTACGCATGATGTACTGTCTACAGCTACACATGATGTACTATCTGCAGCTACACATGGTGTACTATTTACAGCTACACATGATGTACTATCTACAGCTACACATGATGTACTATATACAGCTACACGTGGTGTACTATCTACAGCTACACATGATGTACTATATACAGCTACACATGGTGTATTATCTACAGCTACACATGGTGTACTATCTACAGCTACACATGATGTACTGTCTGCAGCTACACATGGTGTACTATCTACAGCTACGCATGATGTACTGTCTGATACACATGGTGTACTATCTACAGTTACACATGATGTACTATCTTCAGCTACACATGGTGTACTATCTACAGTTGCACATGATGTACTGTCTACAGCTACACATGGTTTACTATCTACAGCTACACATGGTGTACTATCTACATCTACACATGATGTACTGTCTGATACACATGATGTACTTTCTACAGCTACACATGGTGTACTATCTACAGCTACACTTGGTGTACTATCTACAGCTACACATGATGTACTGTCTGATACACATGATGTACTATCTACAGCTACACATGGTGTACTGTCTGATACACATGGTGTACTATCTGCAGCTGCACATTGTGTACTATCTACAGCTACACATGATGTACCATCTACAATTACACACGATGTACTATATACAGCTACACATGGTGTACTATCTACAGCTACACATGGTGTACTATCTACAGCTACACATGGTGTACTATTTACACATGATGTACTATCTGGAGCTACACATGATGTACTATCTGCAGCTACACATGATGTACTATCTACAGCTACACATGTACTATCTACAGCTACACATGGTGTACTATCTACACATGATGTACTATTTACAGCTACACATGGTGTACTATCTACAGATACACATGGTGTACTATCTACAGATACACATGGTGTACTATCTACATATACACATGGTGTACTATATGCAGCTTCACATGGTGTACTATCTACAGATACACATGGTGTACTGTCTGATACACATGATGTACTATATGAAGCTACACATGATGTACTATCTACAGTTATACAGGGTGTACTATCTACAGCTACACATGGTGTACTATCTACAGTTACACAGGGTGTACTATCTGCAGCTACACATGGTGTACTGTCTGATACACATGATGTACTGTCTACAGCTACACATGATGTACTATCTACAGCTACACATGATGTACTATCTACAGCTACACATGATGTACTATCTGCAGCTACACATGGTGTACTATTTACAGCTACACATGATGTACTATCTACAGCTACACATGGTGTACTCTCTGATACACATGATGTACTGTCTACAGCTGCACATGATGTACTATCTACAGCTACACATGATGTACTATCTACAGCTACACATGATGTACTATCTACAGCTACACATGGTGTACTATTTACAGCTACACATGGTGTACTATCTAGAGCTACACATGATGTACTATCTACAGCTACACGTGGTGTACTATCTACAGCTACACATGATGTACTATCTACAGCTACACATGGTGTACTCTTTACAGCTACACATGATTTACTATCTGCAGCTACACATGGTGTACTATTTACAGCTACACATGGTGTACTATCTACAGCTACACATGATGTACTATAAACAGCTACACGTGGTGTACTATCTACAGCTACACATGATGTACTATCTACAGCTACACATGGTGTATTATCTACAGCTACACATGGTGTACTATCTACAGCTACACATGATGTACTGTCTGCAGCTACACATGGTGTACTATCTACAGCTACGCATGATGTACTGTCTGATACACATGGTGTACTATCTACAGTTACACATGATGTACTATCTTCAGCTACACATGGTGTACTATCTACAGTTACACATGATGTACTGTCTACAGCTACACATGGTTTACTATCTACAGCTACACATGGTGTACTATTTACAGCTACACATGATGTACTGTCTGATACACATGATGTACTATCTACAGCTACACATGGTGTACTATCTACAGTTACACATGATGTACTGTCTACAGCTACACATTGTGTACTATCTACAGCTACACATGATGTACTGTCTGATACACATGATGTACTATCTACAGCTACACATGGTGTACTATCTACAGCTACACTTGGTGTACTATCTACAGCTACACATGGTGTACTGTCTGATACACATGATGTACTGTCTACAGCTACACATGATGTACTATCTACAGCTACACATGATGTACTATCTACAGCTACACATGATGTACTATCTGCAGCTACACATGGTGTACTATTTACAGCTACACATGATGTACTATCTACAGCTACACATGGTGTACTCTCTGATACACATGATGTACTGTCTACAGCTACACATGATGTACTATCTACAGCTACACATGATGTACTATCTACAGCTACACATGATGTACTATCTACAGCTACACATGGTGTACTATTTACAGCTACACATGGTGTACTATCTACAGCTACACATGATGTACTATCTACAGCTACACGTGGTGTACTATCTACAGCTACACATGATGTACTATCTACAGCTACACATGGTGTACTATTTACAGCTACACATGATTTACTATTGGCAGCTACACATGGTGTACTATTTACAGCTACACATGGTGTACTATCTACAGCTACACATGATATACTATATACAGCTACACGTGGTGTACTATCTACAGCTACACATGATGTACTATCTACAGCTACACATGGTGTATTATCTACAGCTACACATGGTGTACTATCTACAGCTACACATGATGTACTGTCTGCAGCTACACATGGTGTACTATCTACAGCTACGCATGATGTACTGTCTGATACACATGGTGTACTATCTACAGTTACACATGATGTACTATCTTCAGCTACACATGGTGTACTATCTACAGTTACACATGATGTACTCTCTACAGCTACACATGGTTTACTATCTACAGCTACACATGGTGTACTATTTACAGCTACACATGATGTACTGTCTGATACACATGATGTACTATCTACAGCTACACATGGTGTACTATCTACAGTTACACATGATGTACTGTCTACAGCTACACATTGTGTACTATCTACAGCTACACATGATGTACTGTCTGATACACATGATGTACTATCTACAGCTACACATGGTGTACTATCTACAGCTACACTTGGTGTACTATCTACAGCTACACATGATGTACTGTCTGATACACATGATGTACTATCTACAGCTACACATGGTGTACTATCTACAGCTACACATGGTGTACTGTCTGATACACATGGTGTACTATCTGCAGCTGCACATTGTGTACTATCTACAGCTACACATGATGTACCATCTACAGTTACACACGATGTACTATCTACAGCTACACATAGTGTACTATCTACAGCTACACATGATGTACTATCTACAGCTACACATGGTGTACTATCTACACATGATGTACTATCTGGAGCTACACATGATGTACTATCTGCAGCTACACATGATGTACTATCTACAGCTACACATGTACTATCTACAGCTACACATGGTGTACTATCTACACATGATGTATATTTACAGCTACACATGGTGTACTATCTACAGATACACATGGTGTACTATCTACAGATACACATGGTGTACTATCTACATATACACATGGTATACTATATGCAGTTACACATGGTGTACTATCTACAGATACACATGGTGTACTGTCTGATACACATAATGTACTATATGCAGCTACACATGATGTACTATCTACAGTTACACAGGGTGTACTATCTACAGCTACACTTGGTGTACTATCTACAGTTACACAGGGTGTACTATCTGCAGCTACACATGGTGTACTGTCTGATACACATGATGTACTGTCTACAGCTACACATGATGTACTATCTAGAGCTACACATGATGTACTATCTACAGCTACACATGATGTACTATCTGCAGCTACACATGGTGTACTATTTACAGCTACACATGATGTACTATCTACAGCTACACGTGGCGTACGATCTACAGCTACACATGATGTACTATCTACAGCTACACATGGTGTACTATCTACAGCTACACATGGTGTACTATCTACAGCTACACATGATGTACTGTCTGCACCTACACATGCTGTACTATCTACAGCTACGCATGATGTACTGTCTGATACACATGGTGTACTATCTACAGTTACACATGATGTACACTCTACAGCTACACATGGTGTACTATCTACAGCTACACATGATGTACTATCTACAGCTACACATGATGTACTGTCTGATACACATGATGTACTATCTACAGCTACACATGGTGTACTATCTACAGTTACACATGATGTACTGTCTACAGCTACACATGGTGTACTATCTACAGCTACACATGATGTACTGTCTGATACACATGATGTACTATCTACAGCTACACATGGTGTACTATCTACAGCTACACATGGTGTACTATCTACAGCTACACATGATGTACTATCTACAGCTACACATGGTGTATTATCTACAGCTACACATGGTGTACTATCTACAGCTACACATGATGTACTGTCTGCAGCTACACATGGTGTACTATCTACAGCTACGCATGATGTACTGTCTGATACACATGGTGTACTATCTACAGTTACACATGATGTACTGTCTACAGCTACACATGGTTTACTATCTACAGCTACACATGGTGTACTATCTACAGCTACACATGATGTACTGTCTGATACACATGATGTACTATCTACAGCTACACATGGTGTACTATCTACAGTTACACATGATGTACTGTCTACAGCTACACATTGTGTACTATCTACAGCTACACATGATGTACTGTCTGATACACATGATGTACTATCTACAGCTACACATGGTGTACTATCTACAGCTACACTTGGTGTACTATCTACAGCTACACATGATGTACTGTCTGATACACATGATGTACTATCTACAGCTACACATGGTGTACTGTCTCATACACATGGTGTACTATCTGCAGCTGCACATTGTGTACTATCTACAGCTACACATGATGTACCATCTACAGTTACACACGATGTACTATCTACAGCTACACATAGTGTACTATCTACAGCTACACATGATGTACTATCTACAGCTACACATGGTGTACTATCTACACATGATGTACTATCTGGAGCTACACATGATGTACTATCTGCAGCTACACATGATGTACTATCTACAGCTACACATGTACTATCTACAGCTACACATGGTGTACTATCTACACATGATGTACTATTTACAGCTACACATGGTGTACTATCTACAGATACACATGCTGTACTATCTACAGATACACATGGTGTACTATCTACATATACACATGGTGTACTATATGCAGCTACACATGGTGTACTATCTACAGATACACATGGTGTACTGTCTGATACACATGATGTACTATATGCAGCTACACATGATGTACTATCTACAGCTACACATGGTGTACTATCTACAGTTACACAGGGTGTACTATCTACAGTTACACAGTGTGTACTATCTGCAGCTACACATGGTGTACTGTCTGATACACATGATGTACTGTCTACAGCTACACATGATGTACTATCTACAGCTACACATGATGTACTATCTGCAGCTACACATGGTGTACTATTTACAGCTACATATGATGTACTATCTACAGCTACACGTGGCGTACGATCTACAGCTACACATGAGGTACTATCTACAGCTACACATGGTGTACCATCTACAGCTACACATGGTGTACTATCTACAGCTACACATGATGTACTGTCTGCACCTACACATGCTGTACTATCTACAGCTACGCATGATGTACTGTCTGATACACATGGTGTACTATCTACAGTTACACATGATGTACTATCTACAGCTACACATAGTGTACTATCTACAGTTACACATGATGTACACTCTACAGCTACACATGGTGTACTATCTACAGCTACACATGATGTACTATCTACAGCTACACATGATGTACTGTCTGATACACATGATGTACTATCTACAGCTACACATGGTGTACTATCTACAGTTACACATGATGTACTGTCTACAGCTACACATGGTGTACTATCTACAGCTACACATGATGTACTGTCTGATACACATGATGTACTATCTACAGCTACACATGGTGTACTATCTACAGCTACACATGGTGTACTATCTACAGCTACACATGATGTACTGTCTGATACACATGATGTACTATCTACAGCTACACATGGTGTACTATCTACAGTTACAAATGATGTACTGTCTACAGCTACACATGGTGTACTATCTACAGCTACACATGGTGTACTATCTACAGCTACACATGATGTACTGTCTGATACACATGATGTACTATCTACAGCTACACATGGTGTACTGTCTGATACACATGGTGTACTATCTGCAGCTACACATTGTGTACTATCTACAGCTACACATGATGTACTATCTACAGTTACACATGATGTACTATCTACAGCTACACATGGTGTACTATCTACAGCTACACATGATGTACTATCTACAGCTACACATGGTGTACTATCTACACATGGTGTACTATCTGGAGCTACACATGGTGTACTATCTACAGTTACACATGATGTACTATCTACAGCTACACATGATGTACTATAGTTTCCGTGAACTACGACCAGATACGTTAGGTTTTTACCGTTAATATGTGAACCATGTACCATAATCTAACGCTCATGTTTTACTTCGGAAATCGATTATTAACGAAGTAAGTACATGGAATATGTAAATGTGTCATTGTAATGTTGCCAAACCATAAATGAATAGTATTACTGTAGTTGCATGCAAAACGTAATTCACATTTTATTTGTAATTTTATTCGTATTAGTTACTCCAGCAGTCGCAGATTCGATCCCCCGACAATACAACCGCAGGTTCGATCTTCCGATTGTGCAACCGCAGGTTCGATCTCCCGACTGTGCAACCGCAGGTTCGATCCCCCGACTGTACAACCGCAGGTTCGATCTCCCGACTGTGCAACCGCAGGTTCGATCTCCCGACTGCATCCGCAGCTTCGACCTCCCGACTGTACAACCGCATGTTCGACCTCCCGGCTGTACAACCGCAGGTTCGATCCCCTGACTGTGCAACCGCAGGTTCGATCTCCCGACTGTACAACCGCAGGTTCGATCTCCCGACTGTACAACCGGAGGTTCGATCTTCCGACTGTGCAACCGCAGGTTCGATCTCCCGACTGTGCAACCGCAGGGTCGATCTCCCGACTGTGCAACCGCAGATTCGATCTCCCGACTGTGCAACCGCAGGTTCGATCTCCCAACTGTGCAACCGCATGTTCGATCCACTGACTGTGCAACCGCATGTTCGACCTCCCGACTGTACAACCGCAGGATCGACCTCCGGACTGTGCAACGCAGGTTCGATCTCCCGACTGTGCAACCGCAGGTTCGATCTCCTGACTGTGCAACCGCAGGGTCGATCTCCCGACTGTACAACCGCATGTTCGATCTCCCGACTGTACAACCGCAGGTTCGACCTCCGGACTGTGCAACCGCAGGTTCGACCTCCGGACTGTGCAACTGCAGGTTCGATCTCCTGACTGTGCAACCGCAGGTTCGATCCCCCGACTATTCAACCACAGGTTCGATCCCCCAACTGTGCAACCGCAAGTTCGATCTCCCGACTGTGCAACCGCAGGTTCGATCTCCCGACTGTACAACCGCAGGTTCTATCTACCGACTGTACAACCGCAGGTTCGTTCTCCGGACTGTACAACCGCAGGTTCGATCTCCCGACTGTACAACCGCATGTTCGATCTCCCGACTGTACAACCGCAGGTTCGATCTCCCGATTATACAACCGCAGGTTCGATCTCCCGACTGTACAACCGCATGTTCGATCTCCCGACTGTACAACCGCAGGTTCGAACTCCGGACTGAGCAACCGCAGGTTCGATCTCCCGACTGTACAACCGCAGGTTCAATCTCCCGACTGTACAACCGCATGTTCGATCTCCCGACTGTACAACCGCAGGTTCGATCTCCCGATTATACAACCGCAGGTTCGATCTCCCGACTGTACAACCGCATGTTCGATCTCCCGACTGTACAACCGCAGGTTCGAACTCCGGACTGAGCAACCGCAGGTTCGATCTCCCGACTGTACAACCGCAGGTTCGATCTCCCGAATGCAACTGCAGTGCAGTCGCAGATTCGAGCCCCCGACCGACCCTAATATTAAGTTTTTCAAGACAGTAAACTAATATTCTCCATACAGTCTACATCCGTTATGTCAAAGTCGGTTATGTTGAATTATCCGGTTATCTCGAAGTCGGGTCAAAGTCCCGTTTCAGGCATTATCATTTTACGTATAACTGGCTCCGTTTATATCGAATTTCGTTAAGTCGATTTTTTCGTTTTAGTCCCTTCAGTGTAAATGTACAGTATTTCACACTCGTTATGTCAAAGTGTCACTTTGTCGCCGAAGTGCGACTTTCAAATTTACGTGATCAAAGACCAAACAATCAAAAAGATTGTTGAAGGTGTTTACAGTGACAATATGTTCACACTTCAGCAGGTACAAACTTATCGGCAATTAACCAATCATTGGACAAATGGCTCATAGTAATAATTATAATTAATCAGATTCTTTTAAATCAATTAATATATTTAGGCAAACCAAACTCTTCAGAAAACATGAAGGTGGTATTATAGTTTATACAAATTTATTTTAGCTCGATTGCGAAACAAGTTCTTTCAACTTATATTAATCACTCTCGAGACCTCATTCCTGATGGAAACCATCGCCATGAGGGAGAGAGAAGAGGCAATGTGGACATTAAATGCCTTGCCTAAGGGCACAATCGTAACGGCTCCAACAGGGCTCGAACTCCGGACCTTTCGCACCTGAAGCGAACGCGCATCCACTGCGCTATCACGACTTCCACTACTTCGAGGTGGTATTATAGGCGAGTATAGCCGATAATATAGAGCGCAAAGCCATACCGAGTGTAATTGTGTATATATAATACTACAACTTGAGAACTATTCCTATAAACAGGCGGATCTGTAGTCCAGTGGTAATCCAGGGATCGCAGGTTCCATCCCCCATCTGAACCTAATAAAATTAACAGTTTTACAGATGTGACGTTAAACCGAAGTCTCGTGTCGGTGCTTTACACCGTGTATGTAAAAGAACCAGAGGAGACTCTGGAATGGGTCTCTGTCTGTATCAATGCACTATCCTCCAAATTTTAAAATTACTAATCTCTTCAGGCGGCGTCGCTCATATGGGCAATTAGTTTAGTCTATACAAATTTATTTTAGCTCGATTGTGAAACAAGTTCCTAAAACTTATATTAATCACTCTCGAGATCTCATTCCTGATGGAATACATCATCATGAGGGTGAGAGAGAGAAGAGACAATGTGGAATTTATATACCTTGGCAAAGGGCACAATCGTAACGACAAAAGCTGGGCGCAAACTCCGGGCCTTTGGCGAAAGCTCTACCACTGCACTGTCACGACTTCCATTAACATGCCATTACATCCTGTACGTAACCTTACCATTGATATGTTGTTGGTTTTATTTTGGTTTTTTTAAAAATTATATAAATTTATTTTAGCTCGATTGCAAAACAAATTCTTACAACTTAAATCACTCTCGAGACCTCATTCCTAATGGAATCTATCGCCACGAGGGAAATGAGAAGTAATGTGGAATTTATATGCCTTGCCAAAGGGCAAAATCATAATGGCTCAAGCGGGGCTCAAACTCCGGACTTTTCGCGCCTGAAGCGAACGCGCTACCACTGCGCTATTATGACATCCACATTAATATGTTGAGTATGTATTTTATAAATATGAGCACTGTTAGGCATAATGACTTTGTATAAATAAAATATATCTATATATAAACATACAGTTTCAGTTGTATTTCAAAATCACCTTTTTGACGTCCCGTCATTTTGCATTACGGAATATCCTGACGTCCTGTCATTTTGCATTACGGAATATCAGAAAAATAACACAATTGTAATTTGTTCATCCAGCCATATTGATTTAGCACATTTTTAACATTTTCCCAATAAATCCCCCCCCCGCCCCTCAAATGCTGAAACCGCAACAAAATGTGGACGCCACTGTTTAACCATTTCCCTCATAGAAGTGCCTCTTGACGCCATTACTGATACGACATACATTGACAATGTAGTAGCCAAACCAATGTTCATAATAAAGTCCAGAATCTCGTGTAGTCCCAGTAATATCTATGGAGGCGGGATAGATATGGCGACTACTTATCGACTATATGATAGCTAAATGGCAACAACATTTGGACGCCACTGTTTAAAGGTATATTCCTGTTGAGAAAGCCGACATTTCACTGTAGGCGAGTATTCCAATTTTTATTCCAGCAATTTATATAAAAGATGCCGAAAGTGAATTGCACACATTAATTTCTTTGGTTTTATGATTTGGAGAAACTGAACGAAAAAACACAAAAGTATTCAATACAAATTTATTTAAGAATGATGGTGAAACAAGTTCTTACAACGGGACTTTCGCACTTGAAGCAAAAGCGCTACTATGACGTACGTATGATATCATACCGCGGTATCTGCACTATCACGACTTCCACTGATAGCATATCGCCGTATCTGCGCTATCACGACTTCCATTGATAGCATATCGCCGTATCTGCGCTATCACGACTTCCATTGATATCATACCGCCGTATCTGCGCTATCACGACTTCCATTGATAGCATACCGCCGTATCTGCGCTATCACGACTTCCATGATAGCATATCGCCGTATCTGCGCTATCACGACTTCCATTGATAGCATACCGCCGTATCTGCGCTATCACGACTTCCACTGATATCATACCGCCGTATCTGCGCTATCACGACTTCCACTGATATCATACCGCCGTATCTGCGCTATCACGACTTCCACTGATATCATACCGCCGTATCTGCGCTATCACGACTTCCACTGATATCATACCGCCGTATCTGCACTATCACGACTTCCACTGATAGCATACCGCGGTATCTGCGCTATCACGACTTCCACTGATAGCATACTGCCGTATCTGCGCTACCACGACTTCCACTGATATCATACCGCCGTATCTGCGCTATCACGACTTCCACTGGTAGCATACCGCCGTATCTGTGCTATCACGACTTCCACTGACAGCATACCGCCGTATCTGCGCTATCACGACTTCCAATGATAGCATACCGCCGTATCTGCACTATCACGACTTCCACTGATATCATACCGCCGTATCTGCGCTATCACGACTTCCACTGATAGCATACCGCGGTATCTGCGCTATCACGACTTCCACACAGCTGCTCCAAGCATGGAAGTCCCATGATGCTGGTTACAGCTGCTCCCAGCATGGAAGTCCCATGATGCTGGTTACAGCTGCTCCCTGCATGGAAGTCCCAGGATGCTGGCTACAGCTGCTCCCTGCACGGAAGTCCCAGGATGCTGGCTACAGCTGCTCCCTGCATGGAAGTCCCATGATGCTGGCTACAGCTGCTCCCTGCATGGAAGTCCCATGATGCTAGCTACAGCTGCTCCCAGCACGGAAGTCCCA
>CM026401.1:15635714-15654095 GCA_014843695.1 Archivesica marissinica
ACCCTCCAGGTTACATGTAAAT
Source organism: Archivesica marissinica (assembly GCA_014843695.1). Lineage (NCBI taxonomy): Eukaryota > Metazoa > Mollusca > Bivalvia > Venerida > Vesicomyidae > Archivesica > Archivesica marissinica. Next base: position 15,635,737 of record CM026401.1, read on the forward strand.
CACCACCTTTACCCTCCAGGTTACATGTAAATCACCACCTTTACCCTCCAGGTTACATGTAAATCACCACCTTTACCCTCCAGGTTACATGTAAATCACCACCTTTACCCACCAGGTTACATGTAAATCACCACCGTTACCCTCCAGGTTACATGTAAATCACCACCTTTACCCTCCAGGTTACATGTAAATCACCACCTTTACCCTCCAGGTTACATGTAAATCACCACCTTTACCCTCCAGGTTACATGTAAATCACCACCTTTACCCACCAGGTTACATATAAATCACCACCTTTACCCTCCAGGTTACATGTAAATCACCACCTTTACCCTCCAGGTTACATATAAATCACCACCTTTACCCTCCAGGTTACATGTAAATCACCACCTTTACCCTCCAGGTTACATGTAAATCACCACCTTTACCCACCAGGTTACATGTAAATCACCACCTTTACCCTCCAGGTTACATGTAAATCACCACCTTTACCCACCAGGTTACATATAAATCATCACCGTTACCCTCCAGGTTACATGTAAATCACCACCTTTACCCACCAGGTTACATGTAAATCACCACCTTTACCCTCCAGGTTACATGTAAATCACCACCTTTACCCTCCAGGTTACATGTAAATCACCACCTTTACCCACCAGGTTACATGTAAATCACCACCTTTACCCTCCAGGTTACATGTAAATCACCACCTTTACCCTCCAGGTTACATGTAAATCACCACCTTTACCCTCCAGGTTACATGTAAATCACCACCTTTACCCTCCAGGTTACATGTAAATCACCACCTTTACCCTCCAGGTTACATGTAAATCACCACCTTTACCCTCCAGGTTACATGTAAATCACCACCTTTACCCTCCAGGTTACATGTAAATCACCACCTTTACCCTCCAGGTTACATGTAAATCACCACCTTTACCCTCCAGGTTACATGTAAATCACCACCTTTACCCTCCAGGTTACATGTAAATCACCACCTTACCCTCCAGGTTACATGTAAATCACCACCTTTACCCTCCAGGTTACATGTAAATCACCACCTTTACCCTCCAGGTTACATGTAAATCACCACATTTACCCTCCAGGTTACATGTAAATCACCACCTTTACCCACCAGGTTACATATAAATCATCACCGTTACCCTCCAGGTTACATGTAAATCACCACCTTTACCCACCAGGTTACATGTAAATCACCACCTTTACCCTCCAGGTTACATGTAAATCACCACCTTTACCCACCAGGTTACATATAAATCACCACCTTTACCCTCCAGGTTACATGTAAATCACCACCTTTACCCTCCAGGTTACATATAAATCACCACCTTTACCCTCCAGGTTACATGTAAATCACCACCTTTACCCTCCAGGTTACATGTAAATCACCACCTTTACCCACCAGGTTACATGTAAATCACCACCTTTACCCTCCAGGTTACATGTAAATCACCACCTTTACCCACCAGGTTACATGTAAATCATCACCGTTACCCTCCAGGTTACATGTAAATCACCACCTTTACCCACCAGGTTACATGTAAATCACCACCTTTACCCTCCAGGTTACATGTAAATCACCACCTTTACCCACCAGGTTACATGTAAATCACCACCTTTACCCACCAGGTTACATGTAAATCACCACCTTTACCCTCCAGGTTACATGTAAATCACCACCTTTACCCTCCAGGTTACATGTAAATCACCACCTTTACCCTCCAGGTTACATGTAAATCACCACCTTTACCCTCCAGGTTACATGTAAATCACCACCTTTACCCTCCAGGTTACATGTAAATCACCACCTTTACCCTCCAGGTTACATGTAAATCACCACCATTACCCTCCAGGTTACATGTAAATCACCACCATTACCCTCCAGGTTACATGTAAATCACCACCATTACCCTCCAGGTTACATGTAAATCACCACCTTTACCCTCCAGGTTACATGTAAATCACCACATTTACCCTCCAGGTTACATGTAAATCACCACCATTACCCTCCAGGTTACATGTAAATCACCACCTTTACCCTCCAGGTTACATGTAAATCACCACCATTACCCTCCAGGTTACATGTAAATCACCACCTTTACCCTCCAGGTTACATGTAAATCACCACCATTACCCTCCAGGTTACATGTAAATCACCACCTTTACCCTCCAGGTTACATGTAAATCACCACCTTTACCCACCAGGTTACATGTAAATCACCACCTTTACCCTCCAGGTTACATGTAAATCACCACCTTTACCCTCCAGGTTACATGTAAATCACCACCTTTACCCTCCAGGTTACATGTAAATCACCACCTTTACCCTCCAGGTTACATGTAAATCACCACCTTTACCCTCCAGGTTACATGTAAATCACCACCTTTACCCTCCAGGTTACATGTAAATCACCACCTTTACCCTCCAGGTTACATGTAAATCACCACCATTACCCTCCAGGTTACATGTAAATCACCACCATTACCCTCCAGGTTACATGTAAATCATCACCTTTACCCTCCAGGTTACATGTAAATATCCACCATTACCCTCCAGGTTACATGTAAATCACCACATTTACCCTCCAGGTTACATGTAAATCACCACCATTACCTCCAGGTTACATGTAAATCACCACATTTACCCTCCAGGTTACATGTAAATCACCACCATTACCCACCAGGTTACATATAAATCATCACCGTTACCCTCCAGGTTACATGTAAATCACCACCTTTACCCACCAGGTTACATGTAAATCACCACCTTTACCCTCCAGGTTACATGTAAATCACCACCTTTACCCACCAGGTTACATATAAATCACCACCTTTACCCTCCAGGTACATGTAAATCACCACCTTACCCTCCAGGTTACATGTAAATCACCACCTTTACCCTCCAGGTTACATGTAAATCACCACCTTTACCCTCCAGGTTACATGTAAATCACCACCTTTACCCACCAGGTTACATGTAAATCACCACCTTTACCCTCCAGGTTACATGTAAATCACCACCTTTACCCACCAGGTTACATGTAAATCATCACCGTTACCCTCCAGGTTACATGTAAATCACCACCTTTACCCACCAGGTTACATGTAAATCACCACCTTACCCTCCAGGTTACATGTAAATCACCACCTTTACCCACCAGGTTACATGTAAATCACCACCTTTACCGGTTGTTTTTACCCTCAGGTTACATGTAAATCACCACCTTTACCCTCCAGGTTACATGTAAATCACCACCTTACCCTCCAGGTTACATGTAAATCACCACCTTTACCCTCCAGGTTACATGTAAATCACCACCTTTACCCTCCAGGTTACATGTAAATCACCACCTTTACCCTCCAGGTTACATGTAAATCACCACCTTTACCCTCCAGGTTACATGTAAATCACCACCTTTACCCTCCAGGTTACATGTAAATCACCACCATTACCCTCCAGGTTACATGTAAATCACCACCATTACCCTCCAGGTTACATGTAAATCACCACCATTACCCTCCAGGTTACATGTAAATCACCACATTTACCCTCCAGGTTACATGTAAATCACCACCATTACCCTCCAGGTTACATGTAAATCACCACATTTACCCTCCAGGTTACATGTAAATCACCACCTTTACCCTCCAGGTTACATGTAAATCACCACCTTTACCCTCCAGGTTACATGTAAATCATATGTTAATCATATTGAACATCCCTGCTAACTAGGTGAAAATCAATACATTCCTGTTGGTGATATTTCACTTTGAACTGAACATACCACTACCGTACATAGTATAAATGAGCACTATTTTAGATTAACTCTCCGTGAACTCCTCTGTGCCATCTGCAACATTAACATCAACATGTTGTACTTTTTGTCTTCACCCGATGTGTATTGCATAAGTATTGCACATGTACAATAATACATACATAATGAATACAGTACCGCTTCATGAAAGAATGGGCGTAAAAGACATCAATGTAATATTTCAATGCAGCCGAATTGGAAATAAATGTAAAATTATATTTTACAAACACGTTTAGTGAAATAAGTATGCAACTATAAAACATATCCATGTCTCTGCTATGCTTCTGAAGCTGACATAGTACCCGCCATTTGCTATGTATGCCGCGCACATTTATTACTAAACACAGGGTAGAATTTGTCTAGTGCACAGTATACACGGGTACAGCCATCATGACATCTTTTTCCAGACAAAATTGTCCAAAATGTAGTGCATATTTCGACCCTATTTCGAGTCAGGTCGACCATATTCTGGTAGTCCGACCAGCATAGGTACCCTATAAACGATCAATTTTGGGTCGGAGATTCATTATGATTTCAGCTTTAAATATTATAGCTTTAGAAGGGTTAGGATTGAGATTATCATTATTTTATTATTTCAACAAAAGAGAACGGCACTTTAACTTTAGCGATTTTAGACTTCTTTGGGATCACACAAATTTATTAAAAGTTACTATTAAATTATTAGAATTATTAGGGATTTTATCAAAAGTACTGTAGATATACGTAGCGTCTAAACGGGACAGATAACTAGTACTGTGTCGTACTGAATACGAGTGGTTGTAACATCATATAATTATAGTAATTAATGTACGGTGTCAGTTTTACGGCGTCGTTAGTGTCGTATCATCTCTCGCGCGTAGAACCATTGGAGGTCATGGGAGTACGGTCTCTAATCGTGTTTATTATATGTGTTTCAAGAGTAAACTCATCTTTAAACTGATATTATAGTACATTCTCTTTATACCCATGCACATATACATCACGTATATAGTGGAGTCAATGCATTGTAGTACCGTAATATCTGCAAGAAGAGCACTAGCTAGAGAAGTGCTCCAGTGCCGAGTAGGAACCACGTGAACATGCACGCTACCACGACAGTAGGGTGGGCCCTTACTCACCGGAACGCAACAATATATATATCTGACATATTAGGTCTACCGTAAATGATGATTGTTCCTAACAGGACCTAGTAATATATATATATATATATATATATATACTGTACGCTCTGGATATTGAGAGTATAACATATATATATATACTGTACGCTCTGGATATTGAGAGTATAACACATATATATATACTGTACGCTCTTGATATTGAGAGTATAACACATATATATATACTGTACGCTCTGGATATTGAGAGTATAACATATATATATATACTGTACGCTCTGGCTATTGAGAGTTTAACATATATATATATACTGTACGCTCTGGATATTGAGAGTATAACATATATATATACTGTACGCTCTGAATCTCTGGATATTGAGAGTATAACATATATATATAATTATATCTGACATATTATGTGCAACTGTTGCGCAAAGTGACATCACTTTGTCGGTAATTGCAGCATTTTCTTTAGACATGGTTGGAAATTGCACAGCGAAATTCATTTGTTCAGTCACAAACTCTCCAACACCATTTTTTCAAAATTTTCTTTTAACAATATTCAAAAACAAAATGTGTAGTCCAGCAGTAGGGGCCTAAACCTCATGGTCTTACCAGCTGTGATACTGTTGCTACATATCATGGCATTGGGAAATGTATAGCTCTAACGGTTTTAAGATCAAACAAGTACAGTCTCTCTAAGGCTGATAACATTAATAGCTCTCATCAGGAAGTAATCAGACAAGCAACACAATTCCTGCTATCATTCTATGGGCATCCAGAGTGTGACTGGATGACTTGAGCCTGACAGAAAATATGGTCAACAATGGTGTCAAACAGTACTGACAGTGCCCCAAAGCTTCAACCCCCCCCCCCAACAAATGAGGTATTCACGACAAATGTGGTCAGAGCACATCTGCAAGTAGCTATATGGAGACATGCCTTGGAACTCAACCCACCAGTTATGAATCATCTCGTACAGATAGACAAGGTGTGATAGCTCAACATCATTGATGCCAATAATTGTTGCCCCGAATGTCCCTGTGGATATACTCAAAATGATCAAATGTTCTTGTGACAGTATGTAAGTCAAACAAATGTGGATGTCACAATGCCAATATGGCATGTACAATGTACTGCATTCTGTGCATGCCAGGGTTGAGAAGGATGTTTCAACCAGAATACGAGAGAACGAAACCTGGCAGAAGATATTGATGATAGTGAGAATGGTGCAACTGTTGACATCTAATATGTACACACATGTACTGGTTTAACTGACATGTATGCATCACATGTGGAACTATATACATACAATATTAACATAGTATAATGATGATTTAAACAGTTATATAATTAGTAATTTTTTTATTTATATTTCATGTTATTCCATATACATATTTATTTGTTCATTATGGGAAGAAAAATACTCAGTGGCGGCCGTTTTGAATTTCAAAATGGCCTATATCTGCCAATTGACCAAAATGTATAAATAGCATTCTTCATTGAGTATTTATTATAGAATTTATGTATACTTTTTGGGTCTATGCACAATTATTAAAAGTGTACATGCCTCATTTTCAGATTGGCAGCCATTTTGAAAATCTTGGTGAAAACCGTTGTTTCACTGCCGGACTAGTGTTTTGACAATATACATAAATTTATGTATACTTTTTGGGTCTATGCACAATTATTAAGAGTGTACATGCCTCATTAGCAAATATATTGCTAAACCATTTTCAGATTGGCAGCCATTTTGAAAATCTTGGTGAAAACCGTTGTTTCACTGCCGGACTAGTGTTTTGACAATATACATAAATTTATGTATACTTTTTGGGTCTATGCACAATTATTAAGAGTGTACATGCCTCATTCGCAAATATATTGCTAAACCATTTTCAGATTGGCGGCCATTTTGAAAATCTTGAATATTTCAAATTGCCCAAAGGTGAGAACTTCACACCACCTGGATATCATTATATATGTCCCATAGATAAATAATCAACAGAGAGAACTTCACACCCACCTGGATATCATTTTTTATGTCCCATAGATAAATAATCAACAGAAAAAAAAATTATCCGGGAATTTCAGGTTATGGTGAAAACCATTGTTTCACTGCCGGACTAGTGTTTTGACAATATACATAAACTCATACACTCTCATCAAACGTGTTCTGAAATTTAAGAAGTGCAATCAATGTCACAGATTGTGTGTTCCTGGTGAGCAATTGTGACCTCAGTTAATTTGTTTTTCCCAAAGCTATCTTAGATGAAGTTGGAAATCACCTATCACGGTTTATATGTTATACACAAATGCTCCAAATCCATGTGTTCAAAGTCTTTCTTTTAACAATATTCAAGAAGTACAAAATGTGTTGTGGACCTCTTAATATGCTCAAACCCCTAATGATCCCTGAAAGGTGGAACCCCTGTTACCCTTCAGGCATGTAGTAGCAAGACTGACCCCTCCCATTGGACCTTGGTTCGATTATCCATACATGGAGCACCACTGGGCACTATGTTACAACACTGCAGCTTACGATTACTGGATCGAGCACCACTGGGCACTATGTCACAACGCTGCGGCTTACGATTACTGGATCGAGCACCACTGGGCACTATGTCACAACGCTGCGGCTTACGATTACTGGATCGAGCACCACTGGGCACTATGTCACAACGCTGCGGCTTACGATTACTGGATCGAGCACCACTGGGCACTATGTCACAACGCTGCGGCTTACGATTACTGGATCGAGCACCACTGGGCACTATGTCACAACGCTGCGGCTTACGATTACTGGATCGAGCACCACTGGGCACTATGTCACAACGCTGCGGCTTACGATTACTGGATCGAGCACCACTGGGCACTATGTCACAACGCTGCGGCTTACGATTACTGGATCGAGCACCACTGGGCACTATGTCACAACGCTGCGGCTTACGATTACTGGATCGAGCACCACTGGGCACTATGTCACAACGCTGCGGCTTACGATTACTGGATCGAGCACCACTGGGCACTATGTCACAACGCTGCGGCTTACGATTACTGGATCTCATTTGAACTGCCTATGTTAATACATCTCTTATCTTCGAGACCCCTTAACACAATGTGCAGATATCCCAGGACCCCCCATTGGACCCCTCAAGTTACAAGGTACACTTTTCTAGAGTCCAAATATGCCAGGGTCAAGGAGTTTGAGAGAAGTAAGGACATGTTGGAAGTCATCCTTGTTCCATCGCACCACAGACGTCTGTACGGCATGGTGACTGCTGCTTGCAACACTGAAATGTAATAGAAAATAACTGCATCTACTTTGGAATCTCATTTTTATATGTTTATTTAATAAGAGACATCGGTCAGTTACTGCCCCTGAATACTCCCTAAAAGTAGGTAGGTCCTATTAAGTGTTTTCTTCTGTTTTTATCATTGTTTCCCTTGCACAACATGCTAGCAATTTTATTCCACTATCGCTTCTTATGAGTTTTAACTTACTATATCTCGACAGATTTCATACAGTATATGCAATGGGTACATATTTGTAAAAGAATGTTTTCAGTTAATTAACAGGATTTTGATAAAATCACATGCATCATACCGCAACATCTGGTTAGGGAACAACAGTAAAAACAAAGGATTCTAACTAAAAGGACCTATTCACATATTGGAATAAATCAGACTTTATCTGCAAAGGGAGGTAATAATTTTTTTAGAGATGTCTCTTATTGGGGCGACACCTCCAGAAGTATCGATTTTTGGGGTTTAACGTTGCACCAACAGCTTAGGCCATATGACGACTCTCCAGCTAGTATTGGTGGAGGAAGGGTTTAATGTAGCACCAACAGCTTAGGTCATATGACGACTCTCCAGCTATTATTGGTGGAGGAAGGGTTTAATGTCGCACCAACAGCTTAGGCCATATGACGACTCTCCAGCTATTATTGGTGGAGGAAGGGTTTAATGTCGCACCAACAGCTTAGGCCATATGACGACTCTCCAGCTAGTATTGGTGGAGGAAGGGTTTAATGTAGCACCAACAGCTTAGGTCATATGACGACTCTCCAGCTAGTATTGGTGGAGGAAGGGTTTAACGTCGCACTAACAGCTTAGGCCATATGACGACTCTCCAGCTAGTATTGGTGGAGGAAGACCATCCGTGCAATATTTCAGGCACTGACAAGCACCCAGGTAGAACCACCAACCTTCCACAAGCCAGTTGGATAACTTTCTCACATGAAATAATTAGACAACCCCTGTGGGCAAGTGAAGTCAACGACAGAAACCACTGAGTCACCTCTGCAGAAGTATATATTATTTATTGGAGGATACAACAAGATACAACGACAGAAACCACTGAGTCACCTCTCCAGAAGTATATATTATTTATTGGAGGATACAACAAGATACAACGACAGAAACCACTGAGTCACCTCTCCAGAAGTATATATTATTTATTGGAGGATACATCGATGGTCTCCATTGAAAATGCCGAACTTGCATTTTTTCTAGACAAATAAAATTTGTAAATAAAGAGAATTATATTTTGATGTCCGAAATGTGTTCCATACTATTTCGGATATTCTACAGACACTACAGAATACTTTGCAAAATATAGTAAAAGGGGAGATAATTGAGTTATTACATGAGGTTGGAATATGGTTCTTGCACTTCCTCTCTATATTGCAAGTTTCATTGAAATATCTTTAGTACTTTTTGAGATATTCTCTGGAAAAAAGTTACACAAACAAATTTGTGAATATTTAGTTAATTAAAGGGCAATAACTCTGGTGTTAACTGGCCAATCCATACAAAAAGTGCATGTGCACCACCACACTATGGTTTCATAAAATTCCACCAATTGGTTACTGAGAACTGATTCCGGACGCACGCACACACGGACGATGCAAAATCTATAGCCCTAGCCGAAATTCTGGAGGGAGATAACACATTAGGTGTAATAGCCAGTTTATATTGAGAGAGATTACATGTTTATTCTCCATGTCAATGACTGCATGTCAGTGTTTATCTTCAAGTTGCATGTAACCTGATTAGCGCAGTGGTTAGCGCAGTGGTTAGCGCAGTGGTTAGCGCGCTCGTTTCTCAGCAATGCAACCCATGTTCGATCCTCAGACCAGGAAGTATGTGAGATGGTACGGTGGTTGCCAGATCGGACAGGTGGGTTTTCTCCAAGGACTCCGGTTCCCCCCACACGAATGACCACATAATACGCTTTCATCCGTGCCAACGAGAGTGAATTAATATAAGTTATTTAAGAAATAATATATGTCTTTTAGTTATTTATTGGCGAATAAAATATGGTTTGGAATTTTGACACGTAGGAATTAACCACAGGCCTAAGAGGTTAATTCTGGTGCTCAGAATGATACACCATATATATAACGCAAATACAAATATTATTTCGACAAAATATTTAAAAGGCTCAAAAATAGTTGGTGTTAGTGTTTAGCGTAAATTACATCACAATTTCACAAACCTACAAAAAATGATAGTAAAACGAGGTCACATTTGACATCACATGCTAAACCCTGGTTTATTACAGATTTAAATGTCCTCTTTGCATATATATACAAAATGCCAAGAAATGCTAGAATGCAGCTTACTATGCAATAAGTCGTTACAGAGAGGTTTGACTTGGTGTATACCAGTACTCACTCTATGTTAATGGGGTCGTTAAGCGTAACAAGTATATCTGTGGAATACTGCGGCACACGCAGTAACCCCATGTGCATCTCTACTGTGTTCTTCACGACTTCGTTGAACTTTGAGATGTTCTGTTCGCCGAGGAAATACCAGCAACTCTCTGCCCTGTAATATTGTGAACATACAAAACGTGTAAACAGTTGTAAACATAAAATATGAAGAAATAAATTCATTCAGAAACCTCCTAATTATATTCTCCTTTAAAGTGACATTACATCGTAAAAAGCAAACACATAATTTATGTATAAATAGCATTGCTAGTACAAATTCTTCCGAAATAATCAGAACACTAACTTGCAATCAATAAACAATCTTATTATGGTCTACAACTATCACAGTGAAAGTAGGATTTCATACAACGGTCAGCCATGCTCATGAATTGACATTTGTTTATTATTGGAATCTATACTAAGCGTGTGATACTGTCGTTTAGAGATCATTTAAATCAGATTAGTCTAAAAATAAATATGCATAGGAATAATGTGTAATATAATGGTAAGTTATATGTATCACAAAATGTTGCAATTCTGAATACACGTCTTGTACGAATGGATGTTGACCTTATTTACATTGTTATGTCAACAAACGTCGTAATTGATGTTTCTTTGTTTATTTGTCGAAATACTCAGATTCCGTGGCAAGTGTTGGGAACAAATTTATACATATACTGAGTCAAAAAAGAAACGATACCTGGTGTTTATGTGTCTATAATTTCAACATTTATTAAGAAAATTCTTTGAAAATTCAAAAGATGATAGTCCAACATGTTTGAAAGAGGAGCACATAAAGCATAATGAGCCTCCGAAACGGTCTGCTGCGTGATGACGTAATTCGTCGGACAGGGGTCTAATGGAGTTCACACAGACGTCAATACCGAGTATGGGCACCATTTGCGTCTCTCACTGCAATGCACCGCCGTCGCATCGAACAGAAGAGTGTCTGAATCTCTTGCTGGTCAATATTTGTCCACTCCTGACGCAAAACATCCCTCAGTTGGTTTAACGTTACCGGCTGACATCGTCTGACGCAGCGGTCTAACGTATCCCACAAATGTTCTATGAGTGACAAGTCTGGTGACAAAGCAGGCCACGGCAGGGTTTCAATATTGTTCTGCTCCAATAATGTGGTGGAAATCCGAGCAGTATGACACCTGGCGTTGTCCTGTTGGAACAGTGTGACGTTTCTGTTGGCGTTAAAGAACGGCACAACAACTGGCGCAAGGATCTCATCACAGTACCGCTGGGCGTTTAGGTTCCCGTCCACCACTAACAGTTCAGTGCGACTGCCGAAGGTGATACCGCCCCACGCCATAACGCTTCCGCCCCCGAACAGATCGACCTGACGTACACATGCGTCGGCGTAACGTTCATTGCGTCTGCGATATACCCGCTCTCTGCCATCCGCTCGATGCAAACAAAACCGCGATTCATCGCTAAACATCACCGAATTCCACTGTAACCGAGTCCAGCGAGCACGTTCCGTCGTCCATTCCCGCCGTACGTCACGGTGACGTCGTGTCAGGATGGGTCCAACGTATGGCCGATAGGCACGAATGCCACGTTCACCGAGCCGGTTCCTGACTGTTTGTGCACTGATGCGATTGTTGGTCATCCCAGGAGTAACGGCAGCTGTGTGCGTAGCAGGTAGGAACCGGTCACGTAAATGTGACGTCCGAATGTGACGGTCCTGTTCACGCGTTGTCACACGTGGTCGACCAGATCTTGGACGGTCGTCCACCGATCCATGTGTTATATAACGTCGAAGTAGACGTGTTATCGTGATCCGCGTAACCCCGAGTCGATTTGCGACGTCACGCTGACGTAAACCGCCGTCAATCATGCCAATGGCACGCATTCTCTGATTGCGGTTTAGCCTAGGCATTTTGTTAGAGGTAACAATGGGTATGTAAGGTGTTTTTCCTCGATGATAATGCAATACCAGTACAATAAACCGGTTTTCCGAGTTGTACATGTGCAGGAAGTTGTCTTTGTTGAGGAGCACGTGCAAATCGGAAATTCGGCGTTCCAGGATTATCGGGTGTTTATTTACCTGTGTTTATGGTTGGCTGACGTTGCAATAAGATACCCGGTACTGATACGTAATAATATATTAAACCTTTCTATGGTTTTATCTGTTTTACGTCATTTTTAGTTTGGTATCGTTTCTTTTTTGACTCAGTATATGTAGGAATTACGTTCTGTAGAAATTTGCTTTTTCACCGATATAGTGTCGCTTTAAATAACAGGGACTAATACTCATTTTAATTCATGTTCTTTCCTACGTCCTAATATACTACAGCGGGCGGCTAAAGATCTGTAGGACAGAAGGGAATGTAAGTCTATGATATACATTGTATAATGATGTTTGGGGCACAACATATGTCTGGACTATAATGATGTTTGGGGCACATTGTATGTCTGGACTATAATGATGTTTGGGGCACATTGTATGTCTGGACTATAATGATGTTTGGGGCACAACGTATGTCTGGACTCTGGACTATAATGATGTTTGGGGCACAACATATGTCTGGACTATAATGATGTTTGGGGCACAACGTATGTCTGGACTATAATGATGTTTGGGGCACAACGTATGTCTGGACTATAATGATGTTTGGGGCACAACGTATGTCTGGACTATAATGATGTTTGGGGCACAACATATGTCTGGACTATAATGATGTTTGGGGCACAACGTATGTCTGGACTATAATGATGTTTGGGGCACAACGTATGTCTGGACTATAATGATGTTTGGGGCACAACGTATGTCTGGACTATAATGATGTTTGGGGCACAACGTATGTCTGGACTATAATGATGTTTGGGGCACAACGTATGTCTGGACTATAATGATGTTTGGGGCACAACGTATGTCTGGACTATAATGATGTTTGGGGCACAACATATGTCTGGACTATAATGATGTTTGGGGCACAACATATGTCTGGACTATAATGATGTTTGGGGCACAACGTATGTCTGGACTATAATGATGTTTGGGGCACAACATATGTCTGGACTATAATGATGTTTGGGGCACAACGTATGTCTGGACTATAATGATGTTTGGGGCACAACATATGTCTGGACTATAATGATGTTTGGGGCACAACGTATGTCTGGACTATAATGATGTTTGGGGCACAACGTATGTCTGGACTATAATGATGTTTGGGGCACAACGTATGTCTGGACTATAATGATGTTTGGGGCACATCGTATGTCTGGACTATAATGATGTTTGGGGCACATCGTATGTCTGGACTATAATGATGTTTGGGGCACAACATATGTCTGGACTATAATGATGTTTGGGGCACAACGTATGTCTGGACTATAATGATGTTTGGGGCACAACGTATGTCTGGACTATAATGATGTTTGGGGCACATCGTATGTCTGGACTATAATGATGTTTGGGGCACAACGTATGTCTGGACTATAATGATGTTTGGGGCACAACGTATGTCTGGACTATAATGATGTTTGGGGCACAACGTATGTCTGGACTATAATGATGTTTGGGGCACAACGTATGTCTGGACTATAATGATGTTTGGGGCACATCGTATGTCTGGACTATAATGATGTTTGGGGCACAACGTATGTCTGGACTATAATGATGTTTGGGGCACAACATATGTCTGGACTATAATGATGTTTGGGGCACAACGTATGTCTGGACTATAATGATGTTTGGGGCACAACGTATGTCTGGACTATAATGATGTTTGGGGCACAACGTATGTCTGGACTATAATGATGTTTGGGGCACAACATATGTCTGGACTATAATGATGTTTGGGGCACAACATATGTCTGGACTATAATGATGTTTGGGGCACAACGTATGTCTGGACTATAATGATGTTTGGGGCACAACATATGTCTGGACTATAATGATGTTTGGGGCACAACATATGTCTGGACTATAATGATGTTTGGGGCACAACGTATGTCTGGACTATAATGATGTTTGGGGCACAACATATGTCTGGACTATAATGATGTTTGGGGCACAACGTATGTCTGGACTATAATGATGTTTGGGGCACATTGTATGTCTGGACTATAATGATGTTTGGGGCACATTGTATGTCTGGACTATAATGATGTTTGGGGCACATTGTATGTCTGGACTATAATGATGTTTGGGGCACATCGTATGTCTGGACTATAATGATGTTTGGGGCACAACGTATGTCTGGACTATAATGATGTTTGGGGCACATCGTATGTCTGGACTATAATGATGTTTGGGGCACATCGTATGTCTGGACTATAATGATGTTTGGGGCACAACGTATGTCTGGACTATAATGATGTTTGGGGCACATCGTATGTCTGGACTATAATGATGTTTGGGGCACAACGTATGTCTGGACTATAATGATGTTTGGGGCACAACGTATGTCTGGACTATAATGATGAAGCATTAGAATGTATTCTATATCTAATATATGTATATATAATATATCTTACTCCTCAAAAGCAATATTTTCAATTGGTATTTGTTCCATGTGCAGGATCCTTGCATCACTGGCTGCACCATTTGTAGTAGCCAGGTCTTCAAAATGTGTCCTACAAATTCAGTAAATTTATTTATTTAATCAAATATATGTATCACAGCTCAACATTCTACTTTGTCCATTATGATTGGCCACACTACTTCCACATGGTCCACTGTGATTGGCCAGCCTTCCATTGGGTTCACAGTGATTGGCTAGCCTAACATAGGGTTCACTGTAATGGGACACTGTGATACGCCAGCCTTCCATATGGTCCACTACGATTGCCCAACCTTCTACACGGTCCATTGTGATTGACCAGCCTTCTATATGGTCCATTATAATTGGCCAGCCTTCTACATGCTGCATTGTGATTGGCGAGCCTTCCACGTGGTCCATTGTGATTGGCCAGCTTTCCACATCGTGAAATACTGCCTATTTGGAGGGACCAAAAATTGAAATTTATAGAAAGGAAAATTTGACTTCATGAAATTTGACATAAACGGAGCAGTCATATGTAAAATACTTGTATTTCAAACGAGACTTTGACATAGCCCATGAATTTGACATAACCGACTATGAGATAACAGATGTAGACTGTATCTATCCGATGTTTTTTTTTTTTTTTTTTACAATTTAAAACTTGTTTCACAATCATTGTCCAATCAGTGATCATAAAATTATAATATTTAAACATTCTGCAATGAGAATGTCAATCATGAGGTAATGTGTAAATCAAAATCAAATCTTACTAGGGTAAAATAATAGTAATAATATTTACTATAATTAACAGGTAATATTATATTATATATCTGGAAGGGCCGTAACTAATGTTGCTAGAACTTGTGATTGTTTGCTTTTTTTAATTTGTCATGTTTTGTATTCACAAGCAATAAAATATGATTAAACTAAGCTATTATATTATCATACAGGTAAGTTATATTATTACTATATCATGTAGTTTTATTTATAATAGAAAATAAGAGAGAACATAATATTATTTAAACTTCTCTGTAAATTGTCTTTGCACTTTACATATTTGTTAATTTTGTTGGCTATAGATGTGTTTTGTACCATTTCATGCCTAATAAAATATATGTTATGTTATTACATAACTTTGCTTGTATTAAGTGTAATACGGCCATCACATATTTTCTTGTATGTACACACGTGTAATACAGCCTGGAAGGATTCTGATTGGTCGCGGCATGACAGCCTGGAAGGATTCTGATTGGTCGCGGCATGACAGCCTGGAAGGATTCTGATTGGTCGAGGCATGACAGCCTGGAAGGATTCTGATTGGTTGCGGCATGACAGCCTGGAAGGATTCTGATTGGTTGCGGCATGACAGTCTGGAAGGATTCTGATTGGTCGAGGCATGACAGCCTGGAAGGATTCTGATTGGTCGAGGCATGACAGCTTGCTTTTGACACATTTGACATGTAGTTTGCAACTTTGATCAATGCTTTCTTTGGTGAAAATCAATAAAATGTCAAAAATGTACTAGCAGGGAAACAGTATCATTATTACAAGTATTGTGTATTTGTGTGGAGTTATTTGTGTGGATGTATTTGTGTGGAGTTATTTGTGTGGATGTATTTGTGTGGAGTTATTTGTGTGGATGTATTTGTGTGGATGTATTTGTGTGGAGTTATTTGTGTGGATGTATTTGTGTGGATGTATTTGTGTGGAGTTATTTGTGTGGATGTATTTGTGTGGATGTATTTGTGTGGATGTATTTGTGTGGAGTTATTTGTGTGGAGTTATTTGTGTGGAGTTATTTGTGTGGATGTATTTGTGTGGATGTATTTGTGTGGATGTATTTGTGTGGATGTATTTGTGTGGATGTATTTGTGTAGATGTATTTGTGTGGAGTTATTTGTGTGGATGTATTTGTGTGGATGTATTTGTGTGGATGTATTTGTGTGGATGTATATGTGTGGATGTATTTGTGTGGATGTATTTGTGTGGATGTATTTGTGTGGATGTATTTGTGTGGATGTATTTGTGTGGATGTATTTGTGTGGATGTATTTGTGTGGATGTATATGTGTGGATGTATTTGTGTGGATGTATATGTGTGGATGTATTTGTGTGGATGTATTTGTGTGGATGTATATGTGTGGATGTATTTGTGTGGATGTATTTGTGTGGATGTATATGTGTGGATGTATATGTGTGGATGTATTTGTGTGGATGTATATGTGTGGATGTATTTGTGTGGATGTATTTGTGTGGAGTTATTTGTGTGGATGTATTTGTGTGGAGTATTTGTTTGATTACCAGGTACTATTTACTACAGCGTACGGCTGCACCCCACTGATTTGTTTGATTACCAGGTACTATTTACTACAGCGTACGGCTGCACCCCACTGATTTGTTTGATTACCAGGTACTATTTACTACAGCATACGGCTGCACCCCACTGACTTCCATGATAAATAATAAGGCTCAAAGTATACAGGCAACCAGAAAAGTTTCTTTCTCAAATTTATGATTCACTGCGATAACGTGATTAAAAGGATCTACGCTCGTGGCGATTTCATACCTGATTTTATGGAACTGGTTTTGGAATCGTGGTTTTAAGCTTGCAAAAGGCCGGATAAACTAGTTTATATAGACAAAAGGCCGGATAAACTAGTTTATATAGACAAAAGGCCGGATAAACTAGTTTATATAGACAAAAGGCCGGATAAACTAGTTTATATAGACAAAAGGCCGGATAAACTAGTTTATATAGACAAAAGGCCGGATAAACTAGTTTATATAGACAAAAGGCCGGATAAAATAGTTTATATAGACAAAAGGCCGATAAACTAGTTTATATAGACAAAAGGCCGGATAAACTAGTTTATATAGACAAAAGGCCGGATAAACTAGTTTATATAGACAAAAGCCGGATAAACTAGTTTATATAGACAAAAGGCCGGATAAACTATTTATATAGACAAAAGGCCGGATAAACTAGTTATATAGACAAAAGGCCGGATAAACTAGTTTATATAGACAAAAGGCCGGATAAACTAGTTTATATAGACAAAAGGCCGGATAAACTAGTTTATATAGACAAAAGGCCGGATAAACTAGTTTATATAGACAAAAGGCCGGATAAACTAGTTTATATAGACAAAAGGCCGGATAAACTAGTTTATATAGACAAAAGGCC
>CM026401.1:15655095-15674245 GCA_014843695.1 Archivesica marissinica
TTGTTATTTAACCATGATACAATGTTGGAGATATAATGTTAGTGATATAGTGTTAGTGATATAATGTTAGTGATATAGTGTTAGTGATATAATGTTAGTGATATAATGTTATTGATGAAAGAAATTGAGTTGTTCATAACGCTGTACATGTGTAGTATTTCAAAATTAATTCAAAGGTGTGGAGTGTACATCGAATTTTGAATATATACTTTGATTTTGAGAGAGAAAAAATGGATAGCTGCTTCAAATGTCATACTGGTACCGGTATCTGGCTGTGGTAATATCTGGCTGCAGTAATATCTGGCTGCGGTAATATCTGGCTGCAGTAATATCTGGCTACTGTGGTAATATCTGGCTGCTGCGGTAATATCTGGCTGCTGCAGTAATATCTGGCTGCTGCGGTAATATCTGGCTGCTGCGGTAATATCTGGCTGCTGCGGTAATATCTGGCTGCTGCGGTAATATCTGGCTACTGTGGTAATATCTGGCTACTGTGGTAATATCTGGCTGCTGCGGTAATATCTGGCTGCTGCAGTAATATCTGGCTGCTGCAGTAATATCTGGCTGCTGCGGTAATATCTGGCTGCTGTGGTAATATCTGCGGTAATATCTGGCTGCGATAATATCTGGCTGCTGCGGTAATATATGGCTGCTGCGGTAATATCTGGCTGCTGCAGTAATATATGGCTGCTGCGGTAATATCTGGCTGCTGCGGTAATATATGGCTGCTGCAGTAATATCTGGCTGCTGCGGTAATATCTGGCTGCTGCAGTAATATCTGGCTGCTGCGGTAATATCTGGCTGCTGCTGTAATATCTGGCTGCTGCGGTAATATCTTGCTGCTGCGGTAATATCTGGCTGCTGCTGTAATATCTGGCTGCTGCGGTAATATCTTGCTGCTGCAGTAATATCTGGCTGCTGTGGTAATATCTTGCTGCTGCATTAATATCTGGCTGCTGCTGTAATATCTGGCTGCGGTAATATCTGGCTGTGGTAATATCTGGCTGCTGTGGTAATATCTGGCTGCTGCAGTAATATCTGGCTGCTGCTGTAATATCTGGCTGCTGTGGTAATATCTTGCTGCTGCGGTAATATCTGGCTGCTGCTGTAATATCTGGCTGCTGTGGTAATATCTTGCTGCTGCGGTAATATCTGGCTGCTGCTGTAATATCTGGCTGCTGCTGTAATATCTGGCTGCTGTGGTAATATCTTGCTGCTGCGGTAATATCTGGCTGCGGTAATATCTGGCTGCTGTAGTAATATCTGGCTGCTGCTGTAATATCTGGCTGCTGCGGTAATATCTTGCTGCTGCGGTAATATCTGGCTGCTGCGGTAATATCTTGCTGCTGCGGTAATATCTGGCTGCTGTGGTAATATCTTGCTGCTGCGTTAATATCTGGCTGCTGCTGTAATATCTGGCTGCGGTAATATCTGGCTGTGGTAATATCTGGCTGCTGTAGTAATATCTGGCTGCTGCAGTAATATCTGGCTGCTGCGGTAATATCTGGCTGCTGCGGTAATATCTGGCTGCTGCGGTAATATCTGGCTGCTGCAGTAATATCTGGCTGCTGCGGTAATATCTGGCTGCTGCTGTAATATCTGGCTGCGGTAATATCTGGCTGCTGTGGTAATATCTGGCTGCTGCGGTAATATCTGGCTGCTGCGATAATATCTGGCTGCTGCGGTAATATATGGCTGCTGCGGTAATATCTGGCTGCTGCAGTAATATATGGCTGCTGCGGTAATATCTGGCTGCTGCGGTAATATATGGCTACTGCGGTAATATCTGGCTGCTGCGGTAATATCTGGCTGCTGCAGTAATATCTGGCTGCTGCGGTAATATCTGGCTGCTGCTGTAATATCTTGCTGCTGCGGTAATATCTGGCTGCTGCTGTAATATCTGGCTGCTGCGGTAATATCTTGCTGCTGCGGTAATATCTGGCTGCTGCTGTAATATCTGGCTGCTGTAATATCTGGCTGCTGTGGTAATATCTGGCTGCTGTGGTAATATCTGGCTGCTGTGGTAATATCTGGCTGCTGTGGTAATATCTGGTTGCTGCGGTAATATCTGGCTGCTGCGATAATATCTGGCTGCTGTGGTAATATCTGGCTGCTGCAGTAATATCTGGCTGCTGTGGTAATATCTGGCTGCTGTGGTAGTATATGGCTGCGGTAGTATATGGCTGCTGTGGTAATATCTGGCTGCTGCAGTAATATCTGGCTGTGGTAATATATGGCTGCGGTAATATCTGGCTGCTGTGGTAATATCTGGCTGCTGTGGTAATATCTGGCTGCTGCGGTAATATCTGGCTGCGGTAATATCTGGCTGCTGCGGTAATATCTGGCTGCTGCGGTAATATCTGGCTGCTGCGGTAATATCTGGCTGCTGCGGTAATATCTGGCTGCTGCGGTAATATCTGGCTGCTGCGGTAATATCTGGCTGCTGCGGTAATATCTGGCTGCTGCGGTAATATCTGGCTGCTGCGGTAATATCTTGCTGCTGCAGTAATATCTGGCTGCTGTGGTAATATCTTGCTGCTGCATTAATATCTGGCTGCTGCTGTAATATCTGGCTGCGGTAATATCTGGCTGTGGTAATATCTGGCTGCTGCTGTAATATCTGGCTGCTGTGGTAATATCTGGCTGCTGCAGTAATATCTGGCTGCTGCGGTAATATCTGGCTGCTGCTGTAATATCTGGCTGCTGTGGTAATATCTTGCTGCTGCGGTAATATCTGGCTGCTGCGGTAATATCTGGCTGCTGCGGTAATATCTGGCTGCTGCGGTAATATCTGGCTGCTGCTGTAATATCTGGCTGCTGCGGTAATATCTGGCTGCTGCGGTAATATCTGGCTGCTGTGGTAATATCTGCGGTAATATCTGGCTGCGGTAATATCTGGCTGCTGCGGTAATATATGGCTGCTGCGGTAATATCTGGCTGCTGCAGTAATATCTGGCTGCTGCGGTAATATCTGGCTGCTGCGGTAATATCTGGCTGCTGCAGTAATATCTGGCTGCTGCGGTAATATCTGGCTGCTGCGGTAATATCTGGCTGCTGCGGTAATATCTGGCTGCTGCTGTAATATCTGGCTGCTGCGGTAATATCTTGCTGCTGCGGTAATATCTGGCTGCTGCTGTAATATCTGGCTGCTGCGGTAATATCTGGCTGCTGCAGTAATATCTGGCTGCTGTGGTAATATCTTGCTGCTGCATTAATATCTGGCTGCTGCGGTAATATCTGGCTGCTGCGGTAATATCTGGCTGCTGCGGTAATATCTGGCTGCTGCAGTAATATCTGGCTGCTGCGGTAATATCTGGCTGCTGCAGTAATATCTGGCTGCTGCGGTAATATCTGGCTGCTGCTGTAATATCTGGCTGCTGCGGTAATATCTTACTGCTGCGGTAATATCTGGCTGCTGCGGTAATATCTTGCTGCTGCAGTAATATCTGGCTGCTGTGGTAATATCTTGCTGCTGCGGTAATATCTTGCTGCTGCAGTAATATCTGGCTGCTGTGGTAATATCTTGCTGCTGCATTAATATCTGGCTGCTGCTGTAATATCTGGCTGCTGTGGTAATATCTGGCTGCTGCGATAATATCTGGCTGCTGTGGTAATATCTGGCTGCTGTGGTAATATCTGGCTGCTGCAGTAATATCTGGCTGCTGTGGTAATATCTGGCTGCTGTGGTAGTATATGGCTGCGGTAGTATATGGCTGCTGTGGTAATATCTGGCTGCTGCAGTAATATCTGGCTGTGGTAATATATGGCTGCTGTGGTAATATCTGGCTACTGTGGTAATATCTGGCTGCTGCAGTAATATCTGGCTGCGGTAATATCTGGCTGCTGCGGTAATATATGGCTGCTGCTGTAATATCTGGCTGCGGTAATATCTGGCTGCTGTGGTAATATCTGGCTGCTGCGGTAATATCTGGTTGCTGCGGTAATATCTGGCTGCTGCGATAATATCTGGCTGCTGCAGTAATATCTGGCTGCTGCGGTAATATATGGCTGCTGCGGTAATATATGGCTGCTGCGGTAATATCTGGCTGCTGCAGTAATATATGGCTGCTGCGGTAATATATGGCTGCTGCAGTAATATCTGGCTGCTGCGGTAATATCTGGCTGCTGCAGTAATATCTTGCTGCTGCGGTAATATCTGGCTGCTGCTGTAATATCTGGCTGCTGCGGTAATATCTTGCTGCTGCGGTAATATCTTGCTGCTGCAGTAATATCTGGCTGCTGTGGTAATATCTTGCTGCTGCATTAATATCTGGCTGCGGTAATATCTGGCTGCTGCTGTAATATCTGGCTGCTGTGGTAATATCTGGCTGCTGTGGTAATATCTGGCTGCTGTGGTAATATCTGGCTGCTGTGGTAATATCTGGTTGCTGCGGTAATATCTGGCTGCTGCGATACTATCTGGCTGCTGTGGTAATATCTGGCTGCTGTGGTAATATCTGGCTGCTGTGGTAATATCTGGCTGCTGTGGTAATATCTGGCTGCGGTAGTATATGGCTGCGGTAGTATATGGCTGCTGTGGTAATATCTGGCTGCTGCAGTAATATCTGGCTGTGGTAATATATGGCTGCTGCGGTAATATCTGGCTACTGTGGTAATATCTGGCTGCTGTGGTAATATCTGGCTACTGTGGTAATATCTGGCTGCTGCGGTAATATCTGGCTGTGGTAATATCTGGCTGTGGTAATATCTGGCTGCTGCAGTAATATCTGGCTGCGGTAATATCTGGCTGCTGCGGTAATATCTGGCTGCTGCGGTAATATATGGCTGCTGTGGTAATATCTGGCTGCTGCTGTAATATCTGGCTGCGGCGGTAATATCTGGCTGCGGCGGTAATATCTGGCTGCTGCGGTAATATCTGGCTGCGGTAATATCTGGCTGCTGCGGTAATATCTGGCTGCTGCGGTAATATCTGGCTGCTGCGGTAATATCTGGCTGCTGCAGTAATATCTGGCTGCTGCGGTAATATCTTGCTGCTGCGGTAATATCTGGCTGCTGCTGTAATATCTGGCTGCTGCGGTAATATCTTGCTGCTGCGGTAATATCTTGCTGCTGCAGTAATATCTGGCTGCTGTGGTAATATCTGGCTGCTGTGTTAATATCTGGCTGCGGTAATATCTGGCTGTGGTAATATCTGGCTGCTGCTGTAATATCTGGCTGCTGTGGTAATATCTGGCTGCTGTGGTAATATCTGGCAGCTGTGGTAATATCTGGTTGCTGCGGTAATATCTGGCTGCTGCGGTAATATCTGGCTGCTGTGGTAATATCTGGCTGCTCTGGCTGCTGTGGTAATATCTGGCTGCTGTGGTAATATCTGGCTGCTGCAGTAATATCTGGCTGTGGTAATATCTGGCTGCGGTAGTATATGGCTGCTGTGGTAATATCTGGCTGCTGCGGTAATATCTGGCTTCTGCAGTAATATCTGGCTGCGGTAATACCTGGCTGCTGCAGTAATATCTGGCTGCTGCGGTAATATCTGGCTGCTGCGGTAATATCTGGCTGCAGCGGTAATATCTGGCTGCTGCAGTAATATCTGGCTGCTGCGGTAATATATGGCTGCTGCGGTAATATATGGCTGCTGCGGTAATATCTGGCTGCGGTAATAGGTAATATCTGGCTGCGAGGAATTTAATCTTCTCATGTGAGGATCGATAGTAAATATCAGCCATTGTTTTATCACAGCATGTTTTATTGCAGCATGTTCTATCACAGCATGTTTTATTGCAGCATGTTCTATTGCAGCATGTTCTATCGCAGCATGTTCTATCGCAGCATGTTTTATTGCAGCATGTTTTATTGCAGCATGTTCTACCGCAGCATGTTTTGACAAATAATATACCCGTAATACATAGAGAATATTACTTTATGTTCTACACCTACCTTCTGATCCCCCCAAAAGTCTTGGAAAGCAAGGATTATCTGATAACCCTAAATTGATCACAATATTTGTGAACATAATATATGACCTGGGAAGTTTATTAGCCAAATAATATCTTCATTAATTAAATACAGTCTACATCCGTTATGTCGAATTCCGTCAGACCGAACAAAATACTTTGACATAACCGAAGTTTGATTTAACGAAATTCGATATAAACAGATCCAGTTATAGTAAAGTGTTTGTTTATTATAGTGTCACCCCTATTTAAAGGGCCAGCCATTTTTGATTTATGAGACACCTCTTTTTATGAACATCAGTCCTATGCTTGTATGCCAGGCACCAGGCTGGTAGGCATTCGGTAACCATTATTTAACTAGCTGGCGGCTCACCAACCGGCCATATCAGAATGAACCCCTGACATGGTTCGAACCTTCGACCTCCCGCTCTGTAGGCGGACACTTTAACCACTAGGCCACGGAGACGGTTATGTTTAATGATAGTGTCTGAAACAGGACTTTGACCGGACTTCGAGATAACCGGATAAATCGACATAACCGACTTTGACATAACGGATGTAGACTGTAATAACTACGGTAACTTATTAATTCCTTGACTAATAAACTTAAGATTTTGAGATTGAGCTGTTAAATCCATTCTGGTGACTTACTACATTGAGTGTTTAAATTATTTTTTTATATTTTATTTATCATCGCTACCGGTTACCTACATGAGCGACGCCTCCTGAAGAGATTAGTCATTTTAGATTTTGGAGGATAGTGCTACGATACTGACAGAGACACATTCCAGAGTCTCCTCTGGTTCTTTTACGTGCACGGTGTATGTAAAGCACCGACACAAGAACTCGGATTAAAGTCCCATCTGAAAGACTAGGACGTGAGTCATTTTAGTATGGTATAGCGGGAGATCGAACCTGCTACCCTTGGGTTACAAGTCTAACGTGTTGACCACTGGACCACTGATCCCCTACTGACATTGCATTAATGTAGGAGTATGTAGTTGTGATTTCAAACACCAACATAACCACGGCGATCGTTCCTTAGGCAAGGCCCTTAAATCCACCTCTCTCCTTCATGGTGATGGATTCTAATACATGTACAATTAAAGTCCATACAGTCCGTCCTGTACTACCATGCTTCAGTCATAGTGTCTCGTATGTTCTTTGTTTGAGAAGAAAGACCACCTAAGTTACCATGGGGGTTATCTAATTGGGGCGCCATACATGTGGACGTTTACGCAATACATGTGGACGTTTACGCAATACATGTGGACGTTTACGCAATACATGTGGACGTTTACGCAATACATGTGGACGTTTACGCAATACATGTGGACGTTTACGCAATACATGTGGACGTTTACGCAATACATGTGGACGTTTACGCTCTGTAATCAAATTCCTTATATATACAAATTGTGTATTTATAATGGGGTTTTAACATCCAGACCACAGGCACAATTATTTTTGCCCTATGGTCATAGTATGTAATGTTAACAAAAAAACAAAACCATTGTGTCTTGTGCCTGCGATACAGATATTAGTGCTGATATGATGATAACTTTAAATTAAAAACCGACCCAGAACCGCTTGCCTGTATCGGGTAACCGATCCAGAACCACTTCGCTGTATTGGATAACCGACCCAGAACCACTTGGCTGTATCGGATAACCGACCCAGAACCACTTGGCTGTATCGGATAACCGACCCAGAACCACTTGGCTGTATCGGATAACCGACCCAGAACCACTTGGCTGCATTGGATAACCGACCAGAACTGCTTGGCTGTATTGGATAACCGACCAGAACCGCTTGACTGCATCGGGTAACCGACCAGAACTGCTTGGCCGTCTCGGGTAACCGACCAGAACTGCTTGGCTGTATTGGATAACCGACCAGAACTGCTTAGCTGTCTCGGGTAACCGACCAGAACTGCTTGGCCGTCTCGGGTAACCGACCAGAACTGCTTGGCTGTATTGGATAACCGACCAGAACTGCTTGGCTGTTTTGGATAACCGACCAGAACCGCTTGGCTGTATCGGGTAACCGACCAGAACTGCTTGGCTGTCTGGTAACATACCCAGAACCGCTTGGCTGTCTGGTAACATACCCAGAACCACTTGGCTGTCCATTGTAACTGGCCCAGAACCACTTGGATGTCTCAATAACCGATCCAGAACCACTTGGCCGTCTCGGGTAACCGACCCAGAACCACTTGTTCAAATGTTGGGGACGGAGAGCACCATTAAATTACACTGTTTGTCAATGAATGCACTTTTTGTCTCGCAGTCTTTCATCTGTCAATTACTTGTATATTGGCAATTCATATCATGGCATATCAAACTATTCTTATTTAAATCTGAATGCCAAATAGTGAAATAATGTTCTAAATGCCAAAGGGTGTAATTATTAAAATAAAGCTCACAATTCCAGTAAATTGATTAATGTACAAATATTTTCTATAATTTTCTGTTTAATACAGGTCGGCTGCTAAGATGTGAGCACTAGAACTGTACTTCTAAATGCGTTCCTCTTGGAGACTTTGTGGTGTGAATGCCATGGGTAGCAGGTCTCTCAGCACCACCTTCTTGTATGTGTTATCAGGCTTTGTCAGGTATAAATCCAGGTCCAAGTTGAACTGAAATGTGGCAACATTTTTTGATTTTTATCTGTTCTATGGGGCCTCGGTGGTCATATGGTGTCCTCGGTGGTTCTATGGTGGCCTCGGTGGTTCTATGGTGGTTTTATGTGGCCTCGGTGGTCATGTGGTTCTATGTGGCCTCGGTGGTTCTATGGTGGTTCTATGGAGCCTCGATGGTTCTATGGTGGCCTCGGTGGTTCTATGGAGCCTCGGTGGTTCTATGGAGCCTCGGTGGTTCTATGGTGGGTTCTGTGGTGGCCTCGGTGGTTCTATGGAGCCTCGGTGGTTCTATGGTGGCCTCGGTGGTTCTATGGAGGCTCGGTGGTTCTATGGTGGCCTCGGTGGTTTTATGGAGCCTCGGTGGTTCTATGGTGGCCTCGGTGGACATGTGGTTCTATGGGACCTCGGTGGTCATGTGGTTCTGTGTGGCCTCGGTGGTCATGTGGTTCTATGGTGACCTCGGTCATGTGGTTCTATGGTGGCCTCGGTAGTTATCGTTACTGACTAGGTTCGAAGCACACTAAGGGTGTCAACTTGTATCAAGTGTGGAAGTTATCCAGTTGGATTGCAGAAGGTATGTGGTTCTGACCGTTCCTGCTATACTATACTGCTTGCTGGGCCTTCCTCCACAATGATAGCTGGAGAGTCGCCATATAACCTAAGCTGCTTGCTGGGGCTTCCTCCACAATGATAGCTGGAGAGTCGCCATATAACCTAAGCTGCTTGCTGGGGCTTCCTCCACAATGATAGCTGGAGAGTCGCCATATAACCTAAGCTGTTAATGTGACTGGATCACAAAAAAACAACCCACAAACAAATTTCTGTTCTAAATCCTTTACAATGTTACAAAATATAAATTTATCAAATTTAGTTTGTTTTTAAAAGCTACATGTACATTATTATTACACACATTTATGTTTGCTCGATAACGAAAAACGTTTTTATATAACATTATATTAATCGCTCTGGAAATATATCTGATGGAATCCATCGCAGAGAGAGAGAGAGAGAGAGAGTAGTGTTTCTTGCAGGACAACGTTCAGGCTGGGCTCACGTTCAGGATGTGCTCATGTTCAGGGCTGGGCTCACGTTCAGGGCTCACGTTCAGGCCTGGGCTCACATTCAGGCTGGTCTCACGTTCAGGGCTGGGCTCATGTTCAGGCTGGGCTCACGTTCAGGGCTGGGCTCACGTTCAGGGCTGGGCTCACATTCAGGCTGGGCTCGAGCTCGAACAGAAGCTCCACGGGTGTACATTCACATATGACTCAATGCTTTCCATGTAAACGTAGGTATGGATTACAATGCTTTCCATCTACACATAGGTATGGATTACAATGCTTTCCATGTACATGTAGGTATGGATTACAATGCTTTCCATGTACATGTAGGTATGGATTACAATGCTTTCCATGTACACGTAGGTATGGATTACAATGCTTTCCATGTACATGTAGGTATGGATTACAATGCTTTCCATGTACATGTAGGTATGGATTACAATGCTTTCCATGTACACGTAGGTATGGATTACAATGCTTTCCATGTACATGTAGGTATGGATTACAATGCTTTCCATGTACATGTAGGTATGGATTACAATGCTTTCCATGTACATGTAGGTATGGATCACAATGGTTGTCACTAGCGGTTTCATGGGTTTGTAATTGGCATGCATCCCTCCTAACAAAATTACTGAACATATGCCCTCCCCTTGGAAAGTGTACTAGTATCAGTGCTCCCACCTCCCCAGAAAATGTACTAGTATCAGTGCTCCCACCTCCCCAGAAAATGTACTAGTATCAGTGCACCCACCTCCCCAGAAAGTGTACTAGTAACAGTGCACCCACCTCCCCAGAAAGTGTACTAGTATCAGTGCACCCACCTCCCCAGAAAGTGTACTAGTATCAGTGCACCCACCTCCCCAGAAAGTGTACTAGTATCAGTGCACCCACCTCCCCAGAAAGTGTACTAGTAACAGTGCACCAACCTCCCCAGAAAGTGTACTAGTATCAGTGCACCCACCTCCCCAGAAAGTGTACTAGTAACAGTGCACCAACCTTCCCAGAAAGTGTACTAGTATCAGTGCACCCACCTCCCCAGAAAGTGTACTAGTAACAGTGCACCCACCTCCCCAGAAAGTGTACTAGTAACAGTGCACCCACCTCCCCAGAAAGTGTACTAGTATCAGTGCACCCACCTCCCCAGAAAGTGTACTAGTAACAGTGCACCCACCTCCCCAGAAAGTGTACTAGTATCAGTGCACCCACCTCCCCAGAAAGTGTACTAGTATCAGTGCACCAACCTCCCCAGAAAAATGTTGCGAGTGGTCGTCCTGTGTGGGAGAAGTTAATGATTCCATTGTTTATTATATACTATCTGAGATATAATACACACATTACCTCAGCAAATACCTGTCGGCACATGCCACATGGCCCTTTGAAATCACCTTTGATGTCGCTGAAGAACAAAATTTAATGCAATGTTGATACTTTTATTACGAATAGATGTTATCAAATGCAAGTGTAAACTTATTAAGGATATTATTTTAATGCCCTGATTGTTTAATATTATATGTTATATATAGCTGCTGCAGTGAAGTATATGTGCCTCCCCCCTCACATGACGCCCCTTATACTATATTACGGGTACATACCAAGATACAGCTGCTGTAGTGAAGTCTTTGTCCCCCACATGACGCCCCTTACACCATAGTAGGGTACATACCAAGATACAGCTGCTGTAGTGAAGTCTTTGTCCCCACATGACGCCCCTTACACCATAGTACGGGTACATACCAAGATACAGCTGCTGTAGTGAAGTCTTTGTCCCCCACATGACGCCCCTACACCATAGTATGGGTACATACCAAGATACAGCTGCTGTAGTGAAGTCTTTGTCCCTCACATGACGCCCCTTATACTATATTACGGGTACATACCAAGATACAGCTGCTGTAGTGAAGTCTTTGTCCCCCACATGACGCCCCTTACACCATAGTACGGGTACATACCAAGATACAGCTGCTGTAGTGAAGTCTTTGTCCCCCACATGACGCCCCTTACACCATAGTACGGGTACATACCAAGATACAGCTGCTGTAGTGAAGTCTTTGTCCCCCACATGACGCCCCTTACACCATAGTACGGGTACATACCAAGATACAGCTGCTGTAGTGAAGTCTTTGTCCCCCACATGACGCCCCTTACACCATAGTACGGGTACATACCAAGATACAGCTGCTGTAGTGAAGTCTTTGTCCCCCACATGACGCCCCTTACACCATAGTACGGGTACATACCAAGATACAGCTGCTGTAGTGAAGTCTTTGTCCCCCACATGACGCCCCTTACACCATAGTACGGGTACATACCAAGATACAGCTGCTGTAGTGAAGTCTTTGTCCCCCACATGACGCCCCTTACACCATAGTACGGGTACATACCAAGATACAGCTGCTGTAGTGAAGTCTTTGTCCCCCACGACGCCCCATACACCATATTACGGGTACATACCAAGATACAGCTGCTACAGTGAAGTATATGTGCCTCCCCTCTCTCACATGATGCCTCTTACACCATATTACGGGTACATACCAAGAACAGCTGCTGAGTGAAGTCTTGTCCCCCACAGACGCCCCTTACACCATATACGGGTACATACCAAGATACAGCTGCTGTAGTGAAGTCTTTGTCCCCCACATGACGCCCCTTACACCATAGTACGGGTACATACCAAGATACAGCTGCTGTAGTGAAGTCTTTGTCCCCCACATGACGCCCCTTACACCATAGTACGGGTACATACCAAGAAACAGCTGCTGCAGTGAAGTCTTTGTCCCCCACATGACGCCCCTTACACCATAGTACGGGTACATACCAAGAAACAGCTGCTGCAGTGAAGTATATGTGCCCCCACGACGCCCCATACACCATATTACGGGTACATACCAAGATACAGCTGCTACAGTGAAGTATATGTGCCTCCCCTCTCTCACATGATGCCTCTTACACCATATTACGGGTACATACCAAGATACAGCTGCTACAGTGAAGTATATGTGCCTCCCCCTCTCTCACGTGACGCCTCTTACACCATATTACGGGTACATACCAAGATACAGCTGCTGTAGTGAAGTCTATGTGCCCCTCCACGACGCCCCTTACACCATATTACGCGTACATACCAAGATACAGCTGCTGCAGTGAAGTTTCTGTGCCCCTCAGACACGGCTTTCATTATGGCGTTTCTTTCTGCACACACACATAACCCATACGATGCATTCTCTACATTGCAACCTAAACATGAAATACATATAGAGTTCCATTTCCTGAATATTTCCATTCATGTCAAACCCCTTGTGGGGACCTAGACATGTTTTCCTGGACAGGCTTAGCGACCTAATATGCTAATAAGCAATGTGTGTGAAGTGCCTTGCTCTGCTCAATGTCACTACATACGTGCAGTGAAAGAATATCGAACCCAGGATCTCTCAATTCCCAAACCGGACGCTCTACAACTGGACCACGATGGATGTGTGGGCTGTAAATAATGTCATAACATGTAGCCCATTCGCACTCCACCACAATTAAATGAGCAATGATAACTAATCTAGACAATAATTATAGTTTCTGTTGATTTCCATGTATTGCACTGTCACTATGTATAATTGTATTTTATTTTAGCTCGATTGCGAAACAAGTTATTTCAACTTATATTAATCACTCTCGAGACCTCATTCCTGATGGAATCCATCGCCACGAGGGAGAGAGAAGAGGTAATGTGGAATTTAAATTCCTAAGGGCACAATCGTAACGGCTCCAGTGGGGCTCGAACTCCGGGCGTTTCGCACCTGAAGCGAACGCGCATCCACTGTGCTATCACGACTTCCACTGTGCTATATCGATTACTAGTATTACATTGTATATAATCTTATATTATTGATTTCGTGGAATACTATAAGATTACATACAATGTACTACTAGTAATCGATAGTATCCTTAATCACAATAACCCATACAGTACATTTACTTACGTAAGTAATGAGTAACTTTACTGGGTTTTCTATTACCACCATTTGGCAGCTATTTATTTAGTTATGTTATATTTCGGATTTTACGCCTGCATCAGTACCATTTTGGGCTATATCGCCGGCGGGCAGTTTACCTAACAACACCTTTCCTGGGCAGGCTTCAGCGGTTAACCAGTACTTGGGTGCACCAACCTCCGTAAGAAACTGCCAACTTTTTCATATAAATGAGACACGATCTGAGCGGGGCTCGAACCCGTGATCATCAGTGATGATAGGTTACAGTGGTATACAAGTCAGCGACCTTAACCACTCGACCACGGAGGCGGACCATCAGTGATGATAGGTTACAGTGGTATACAAGTCAGCGACCGTAACCATTCGACCACGGAGGCGGACCCGCTATTTATTTAGTACGATTAGCATTAACATTCGGATTTCCTTTGTTGCTGTTGTATCGCGATATGAAAGAAAATCACACATTTATAGATATTTCAATCTGTATTTGCCATTTAAATGAAACACGTTTGTTTTTGGTGTTTACTGTTACACCAACAGCTTAGGTTCTATGGTTACTATCCAGCTGTTAATGGTGGAAGAATGCCCCGGTGCCCCTAAGAGCACAGCCACGGACGCGTACCTGGATAGAACCACCGACCTTCCGTAAGCCAGCTGGATAGCTTCCTAACACGAAATAATAGACACCCTACTTCCAGACCATGAGAGTATATAGGAGCATTGCTAAAACATAACCAGCTCGGATACTTATTAGATACATTGCTAAGGTGTCAAACGAAACGATACCTGGATGAATTCCTTACTGAGTTATCGCAGGCAGTCACGTACCTGTGTATATAGTCCCATCAGTACACAGCACGGCAGATCCAACCCGGAAATTACTGTATGGGCAATATGCATTGGTCTTCACATCGACGGCAGCTTTGACAAGTTCTTGTAATTTGGGCTCTGTAGAACGGAAGTATGGTACATCGTTTCACAATTTCCTATACATACATGTATAAAACTACAGTCCGGTTGGACATTCAAAAGAAGCCAACTTATACGCATGTATTTCGTAGACAGGATTGAACACTACTGACACGTGTAAGAGTGGAGTATCAACGTTAATCAGGTCGCTAGAACTGTTCATTGTTATAGTTCTTGTTTTTCTGTTGCTGAGAAAAGCCAGCTAATCTATTTGATAGTACCATGATTGTCCTTTTCTTCCTAAAGCTCCAAAACGTTTATTTTTGTGGCATCAACGATGTCGTTGTTATCCGGAGATACTATAGTAGTCAAACGGAGATACTATAATAGTCAAACGGAG
Source organism: Archivesica marissinica (assembly GCA_014843695.1). Lineage (NCBI taxonomy): Eukaryota > Metazoa > Mollusca > Bivalvia > Venerida > Vesicomyidae > Archivesica > Archivesica marissinica. The sequence goes on from CM026401.1 coordinate 15,670,005, forward strand.
ATACTATAGTAGTCAAACGGAGATACTATAATAGTCAAACGGAGATACTATAGTAGTCAAACGGAGATACTATAATAGTCAAACGGAGATACTATAGTACTATAATAGTCAAACGGAGATACTATAATACTATAGTAGTCAAACGGAGATACTATAATAGTCAAACGGAGATACTATAGTAGTCAAACGGAGATACTATAATAGTCAAACGGAGATACTATAGTAGTCAAACGGAGATACTATAATAGTCAAACGGAGATACTATAGTACTATAATAGTCAAACGGAGATACTATAGTACTATAGTAGTCAAACGGAGATACTATAATAGTCAAACGGAGATACTATAATAGTCAAACGGAGATACTATAATAGTCAAACGGAGATACTATAGTACTATAGTAGTCAAACGGAGATACTATAATAGTCAAACGGAGCTACTATAGTACTATAATAGTCAAACGGAGATACTATAATAGTCAAACGGAGTACTATAATACTATAATAGTCAAACGGAGATACTATAATAGTCAAACGGAGATACTATAGTACTATAATAGTCAAACGGAGATACTATAGTACTATAATAGTCAAACGGAGATACTATAATAGTCAAACGGAGGTACTATAATAGTCAAACGGAGATACTATAGTACTATAGTAGTCAAACGGAGATGCTATAGTAGTCAAACGGAGATACTATAATAGTCAAACGGAGATACTACAGTACTATAGTAGTCAAACGGAGATTCTATAATACTATAGTAGTCAAACGGAGATACTATAGTAGTCAAACGGAGATACTATAATAGTCAAACGGAGATACTATAATAGTCAAACGGAGATACTATAGTAGTCAAACGGAGGTACTATAATAGTCAAACGGAGATACTATAATAGTCAAACGGAGATACTATAGTAGTCAAACGGAGCTACTATAGTACTATAATAGTCAAACGGAGATACTATAGTACTATATAGTCAAACGGAGATACTATAATACTATAGTAGTCAAACGGAGATACTATAGTACTATAATAGTCAAACGGAGATACTATAATACTATAATAGTCAAACGGAGATACTATAGTACTATAATAGTCAAACGGAGATACTATAATAGTCAAACAGAGATACTATAGTACTATAATAGTCAAACAGAGATACTATAGTACTATAATAGTCAAACAGAGATACTATAATAGTCAAACGGAGATACTATAATACTATAGTAGTCAAACGGAGCTACTACAGTACTATAATAGTCAAACGGAGATACTATAGTACTATAATAGTCAAACGGAGATACTATAGTACTATAATAGTCAAACAGAGATACTACAGTACTATAATAGTCAAACGGAGATACTATAATAGTCAAACGGAGATACTATAATAGTCAAACGGAGATACTATAGTACTATATAGTCAAACGGAGCTACTATAGTACTATAATAGTCAAACGGAGATACTATAGTACTATAGTAGTCAAACGGAGAGTACTATAGTAGTCAAACGGAGATACTATAATAGTCAAACGGAGATACTATAGTACTATAGTAGTCAAACGGAGATACTATAGTACTATAATAGTCAAACGGAGATACTATAGTACTATAATAGTCAAACGGAGAACAATACTATAATAGTCAAACGGAGATACTATAATAGTCAAACGGAGATACTATAATAGTCAAACGGAGGTACTATAATAGTCAAACGGAGATACTATAATAGTCAAACGGAGGTACTATAGTAGTCAAACGGAGATACTATAGTAGTCAAACGGAGGTACTATAGTAGTCAAACGGAGATACTATAATAGTCAAACGGAGGTACTATAGTAGTCAAACGGAGATACTATAATAGTCAAACGGAGATACTATATAGTCAAACGGAGGTACTATAATAGTCAAACGGAGATACTATAGTACTATAATAGTCAAACGGAGATACTATAATAGTCAAACGGAGATACTATAATAGTCAAACGGAGATACTATAGTACTATAATAGTCAAACGGAGATACTATAATACTATAATAGTCAAACGGAGATACTATAGTAGTCAAACGGAGATACTATAGTACTATAATAGTCAAACGGAGATACTATAGTACTATAATAGTCAAACGGAGATACTATAATAGTCAAACGGAGATACTATAATAGTCAAACGGAGATACTATAGTACTATAATAGTCAAACGGAGCTACTATAATACTATAATAGTCAAACGGAGATACTATAGTAGTCAAACGGAGATACTATAGTACTATAATAGTCAAACGGAGATACTATAGTACTATAATAGTCAAACGGAGATACTATATAGTCAAACAGAGATACTATAATAGTCAAACGGAGGTACTATAGTACTATAATAGTCAAACAGAGATACTATAATAGTCAAACGGAGATACTATAGTACTATAATAGTCAAACGGAGATACTATAATAGTCAAACGGAGATACTATAGTACAATAGTAGTCAAACGGAGATACTATAGTACTATAATAGTCAAACGGAGATACTATAATAGTCAAACGGAGATACTATAGTACTATAATAGTCAAACGGAGATACTATAGTACTATAATAGTCAAACGGAGATACTATAGTACTATAATAGTCAAACGGAGATACTATAATAGTCAAACGGAGATACTATAGTACTATAATAGTCAAACGGAGATACTATAATAGTCAAACGGAGATACTATTACTATAATAGTCAAACGGAGATACTATAGTAGTCAAACGGAGATACTATAATAGTCAAACGGAGATACTATAGTACTATAATAGTCAAACGGAGATACTATAGTACTATAATAGTCAAACGGAGATACTATAAACAATAGTCAAACGGAGATACTATAATACTATAGTAGTCAAACGGAGATACTATAATAGTCAAACGGAGATACTATAATAGTCAAACGGAGGTACTATAATAGTCAAACGGAGATACTATAGTACTATAATAGTCAAACGGAGATACTAAGTACTATAATAGTCAAACGGAGATACTATAATAGTCAAACGGAGATACTATAATAGTCAAACGGAGATACTATAGTACTATAATAGTCAAACGGAGATACTATAGTACTATAATAGTCAAACGGAGATACTATAGTACTATATAGTCAAACGGAGATACTATAGTAGTCAAACGGAGTACTAAGTACTATAATAGTCAAACGGAGATACTATAGTACTATAATAGTCAAACGGAGATACTATAGTACTATAATAGTCAAACGGAGATACTATAGTACTATAATAGTCAAACGGAGATACTATAATAGTCAAACGGAGATACTATAATAGTCAAACGGAGATACTATAATAGTCAAACGGAGATACTATAGTACTATAATAGTCAAACGGAGATACTATAGTACTATAATAGTCAAACGGAGATACTATAGTACTATAGTAGTCAAACGGAGATACTATAGTAGTCAAACGGAGATACTATAGTACTATAATAGTCAAACGGAGATACTATAGTACTATAGTAGTCAAACGGAGATACTATAGTACTATAATAGTCAAACGGAGATACTATAGTACTATAATAGTCAAACGGAGATACTATAATAGTCAAACGGAGATACTATAGTAGTCAAACGGAGGTACTATAATAGTCAAACGGAGGTACTATAGTAGTCAAACGGAGGTACTATAGTAGTCAAACGGAGATACTATAGTAGTCAAACGGAGCTACTATAATAGTCAAACGGAGGTACTATAATAGTCAAACGGAGATACTATAGTACTATAGTAGTCAAACGGAGATGCTATAGTAGTCAAACGGAGATACTATAATAGTCAAACGGAGATACTACAGTACTATAGTAGTCAAACGGAGATTCTATTATACTATAGTAGTCAAACGGAGATACTATAGTAGTCAAACGGAGATACTATAATAGTCAAACGGAGATACTATAATAGTCAAACGGAGATACTATAGTAGTCAAACGGAGGTACTATAATAGTCAAACGGAGATACTATAATAGTCAAACGGAGATACTATAGTAGTCAAACGGAGCTACTATAGTACTATAATAGTCAAACGGAGATACTATAGTACTATAGTAGTCAAACGGAGATACTATAGTACTATAATAGTCAAACGGAGATACTATAATAGTCAAACGGAGGTACTATAGTAGTCAAACGGAGATACTATAATAGTCAAACGGAGGTACTATAGTAGTCAAACGGA
>CM026401.1:15675245-15709864 GCA_014843695.1 Archivesica marissinica
ACGGAGGTACTATAGTAGTCAAACGGAGACAAGTACTATAATAGTCAAACGGAGGTACTATAGTAGTCAAACGGAGACAAGTACTATAATAGTCAAACGGAGATGCTATAATAGTCAAACGGAGGTACTATAGTAGTCAAACGGAGATGCTATAGTAGTCAAACGGAGATATACAGTAACAAACAACAACAACAACCTATAGTAGTCAAACGGAGATACTACAGTACTATAGTAGTCAAACGGAGATACTACAGTACTATAGTAGTCAAACGGAGATACTACAGTACTATAGTAGTCAAACGGAGATACTATAGTACTATAGTAGTCAAACGGAGCTACTATATAGTCAAAACGGAGATGCTATAGTAGTCAAACGGAGATATATAATAGTCAAACGGAGATACTATAGTACATAGTAGTCAAACGGAGATGCTAGTAGTCAAACGGAGATACTATAAGTCACGGAGATACTACAGTACTATAGTAGTCAAACGGAGATTCTATAATACTATAGTAGTCAAACGGAGATACTATAGTAGTCAAACGGAGATACTATAGTAGTCAAACGGAGATACTATAGTACTATAGTAGTCAAATGGAGATATTATAGTACAATAGTAGTCAAACGGAGATACGGAAATACTATAATAGTCAAACGGAGATACTATAATAATCAAACGGAGATACTATACTACTATAATGGGTGGCGTCCGTGGTCCACTGGTAGAGTGTCGGATTTGGAATCGAACGGTCCAGGTTCGATACTCAGTCAGGCCACGTATGTAGTGTCATTGAGCAAGGCACCTCACACACATTGCTTAGTACTGGTTAACTGCTATGGTCGGCTAAGCATGCCCAGGAAAACAAGTCTAGGTCCCCGCAAGGGGTTTGACATTAATGGTACATACATACATACATATAATATTAATGGTACATACATACATACATATAATATTAATGGTACATACATACATACATATAATATTAATGGTACATACATACATACATATAATATTAATGGTACATACATACATACATATAATATTAATGGTACATACATACATACATATAATATTAAGGTACATACATACATACATACTAATATTAATGGTAAATACATAAATACATATAATATTAATGGTACATACATAAATACATAAATATTAATGGTACATACATACAACATATAATATAATGGTACATACATAATACATATAATATTAAGGTACATACATACATTAAATATTATGGTACATAAATACATACATATAATATTAATGGTACATACATACATACATATAATATTAATGGTACATACATACATACATATAATATTAATGGTACATACATACATACATATAATATTAATGGTACATACATACATACATATAATATTAATGGTACATACATACATACATATAATATTAATGGTACATACATACATACATATAATATTAATGGTACATACATACATACATATAATATTAATGGTACATACATACATACATATAATATTAATGGTACATACATACATACATATAATATTAATGGTACATACATACATACATATAATATTAATGGTACATACATACATACATATAATATTAATGGTACATACATACATACATATAATATTAATGGTACATACATACATACTATAATAGTCAAACGGAGATACTATAGACTATATATAGAGTGGTGCTGCTACAGCTACTGGAGAAGCAGATATGTAGATTCAAACATTCTTGTATAAAAGCCATGCATAGGACTACGTTCATGGTTATACAACTATGTAGACCTATGTTTTGTAGTCAATGTGACATTTCATCTCTGTAGCAACTTTAGACTCAATTTGGTATTATTTAGAAAATTTATCTCTGAAAATATCAACTTTGAACATCTAAGATTCTGATCATAAATAATATTTCTAAATAACATTTAACAACTATCAATTAAAAACCAATCCAATATGCTGTCATTTTTACCTCTTCAATATACAAGATCTGAAAACAAGGGACATAATTCTTGACATGGAAGAGTCAGAAACGTACTCACACCACTACGTACACAAGTTATTATTTTAGATAAAATAACCGGTACCGTGTATGCAATCACCGTTTCCATCCCCCTTGTACAACCCCCACCTCTATATCGTATCATCGATTTCCGCCCCCCCCCCTACATGATCCAGCCGTGAAAAGAAGAACGCGTGCAGATCTGGAGGCGACATACTTATATGACGACGATACACGTATATGTGTGTGCCCCGAAACGTTAAGACATCATCTGTGCTATATTGCGTAACAAAACTTTGAAATACTAATAATAACTCACCTAATATAGAAATATCCATTTTGTTTAATTGATTATCTCTCAGCGTAGTATGACGTGTTTAAGGGTAAACAGATATGTAGCGACTATTTAAACACAGTAGGTAAACTGCGAATCGAGCTGCTAGCTGTTGGTATTTAGGTGTTGCTCTTGCAGTTTAGAGTGTACTCGTAATTATACACAGCTGTTGCCAAACATAAATTCGTGAAATATATCCACGATGCTATTTCATATCACAAGAAAACATTGAATTAGAAATTCATGAACCATTATAACTATTTCCAACACATTATTTAAATGAGTGTAGGACATAACACCGACGTGTGTGACACATGTGGACATGATCCCCACATATAAGAATCACAGGAACTTGAAATGTTATCCATAAGCCACCAAAGGTCTCGTACCTCTATCCTAGGACACCCCCCTCTATTAAAGGTCTCGTACCTCTATCCTAGGACACCCCCCTCTATTAAAGGTCTCGTACCTCTATCCTAGGACACCCTCCTCTATTAAAAAAATAGAGGGGGGTGTCCTAGGATAGAGGTACGAGACCTTTGGTGGCTTATGGATAACATTTCAAGTTCCTGTGTAAGAATACACTCGACATAATTAGTCGCCCAGATGCATTTATGCCATGGCGACTTTAAATAAATATATACAACAACAACAACCACCCTTCAATTCAGATTCAATGTAGGACCTTAGCCCTCGACGGGTGGAGTTGTGTGTGTTTACGTTTATTTATCGTCGCTACCGGTTGCCCATATGAGCGACACCTCATGAAGAGATTAGTCATTTTAGATTTTTGGAGGATAATGCAATGATACAGACAGAGACCCACTACAGAGTCTCCTATGGTTCTTTTAAGTGCACGGTGTACAGCACCGACACGAGACCTCGGTTTAAAGTCCCATCTGCAATACTGTTAATTTGATTAGGGTCAGACGGGGGGATCGAGCCTGTGATCCCTGTATAACCAGTCCAGCGTGTTACCACTGGACTACAGATCCGTCTGTATAATGTCTTAGCTTTCTTATATGACTGCAAATAACCAATACGACCGATTTTTGAAGTTTATGCTGGTCAGCTTAGAGGACAACGCTCTATTCTTCATAGCTCAGATTCGTTTATGGATTGTTTTAGCCTGTGCACATATCTAAATAGCGAATCCCGTCATCATGCGTACCATGTTTCTGCAGCAAAAACTAAGAACGTACAAACAAACGAAGGGCGCCGTGACCGAGTGATTAGTAAGTAACGGTATTTACTTCAAATCACTTGCCCCTGTATGTTGCGTCACGCATGCGCATTAACATTGTTTACATACGTTTGTTGATCAACAATTCACGTAAACGACAGTGCTACATTTATTTGATTCATTTCGTTTCTATGGGAATATTTTGATTTTTTTTAAAACACAGTCATTGGAAATTATAGCACTTGCTATTAAAAGACGACATTTATTCCGCTAAATTGTGTCACTTTAATTATGGAAGTCGTGATAGCGCGTTCGCTTCAGGTGCGAAATGCCTGGAGTTCGAGCCCCGCTGGAGCCGTTACGACTATGTCCGTAGGAAAGGCATTTAAATTCCACGTTGCCTCTTCTCTCTCCCTCGTGGCGATGGATTCCATCAGGAAGTGATTAATATAAGTTGTAAGATTTTGTTTCGCAATCGAGCTAAAATAAATGTGTATAAACTAAGCTAAATTTTAGTTATGATTCTGATATAATTATTCTGTTAGTTTTTGCTTAATGTATTTAATACAAGCATATTTTGTCTCTATTAATTTCAAATACACAAAGTTGAATGCAGCACAGAACATTAGTTCCAATCGATTAATGTAAGCGAAAATGTAAATTTACTTATCGTCTATAGTTGTTAATATACATGTATTATCATGCAATGTACGCATGATGTGTGGTGTATTTTTAGAAGTTATCCAGAAGACGTCATTAATGATGCGGAAGCTTACACAAATCGGTGCACGGTTATTTATATTTCTTAGCTAATTTTACCCCAAACTAAGCCTTATTCGTCAAGTTTATTTTAAGCACGTATCCATAAACCTTTAACAACTGGCGCGTAAACTTCAAAATGTCGATTCACGGTTTACGTACAGTGAACCACTTGTGCCTTGGTGCATGTTTCACACATGAAATGAATGTGATAGGTTATCAGCTAACCTGTAGCCTAGACTTAAAATAGATGTGTAGTTATAACAATCGTACGATATAGGCCTATTGTTTAGCAACACATAATTACGACCGGATTTTAAACAGTATGACCTACCACGATAACATATCTCAATATAGTGAGTGCCTACCCCGATAACATATCTCAATATAGTGAGTGCCTACCCCGATAACATATCTCAATATAGTGAGTGCCTACCCGGATAACTCGGATATCTCTCAATATAGTGAGTGCCTACCCGGATAACTCGGATATCTCTCAATATAGTGAGTGCCTACCCGGATATCTCTCAATATAGTGAGTGGAAAACGAATTATTGCTGCAGACATGTTCGATGTCCTGACCTATTGGCTAAGAGAGCGTTAGTTTTGATAAGAAACTGACAGTATATGATTTCATCACGTGTTAACTTATATATATATAATATATCATTATATGTCAATAATAAATGTCATCAAGCTGTTATTATTAATTAACTACAAATTGACGTCATTTACTTGTCCAAGTTGGCTTCATTCCACCTGGCTTAGCCAATACGAAATCATTTAATTAATAATACATGGTAGTGTTATTATATTGGTCAGCAGCGGAGTTGGTCTTTGGTTGGGAAAGATGAACCGAAACTTAGGTTGAATGAAAATGTGCTATTGCTTAAACACCATGTATAATTATGTAACAACTAGATAACAAGTTAATATTATATGACATAAATTTATATAACAACATAATAGAAAATTGTCCCCATTGCCAAATCTGGGCGACAAAACCTCGCCACTTGTCACATCGAACTACAACACAATATAAACATACTGGTAATATAAACATGTAAAGATGTTTATTGGTATGGTTTACAAGTATACAAACTGTGAGCACATCTCGGGAAAATGTAAGATTGGTATGAAGTATAAGGATGTGTAACATAAACACGTGTTAAAATCACATACATACCATTGCATATATACGCCCCTGATCAATACATACCATTGCATATATACGCCCCTGATCATTGTACGCGACACTTTTAGTAAATTAATCGGATCTCACGGTGTTCAAATATCAACAACATTTACAATGAAACCCACCTTTAAAAATAAAATACTAACACACACGACGGTTGTAATCAAATCGTGGCATAGATATGACCTAGTACCCCTGGCCATCGTGAGCGACGGTTTTCGTCTATAATTAGTGCAATAGAAGATTAGCCAATCAAAAACATGATGACATTCATATTGTTACATGTTAATCATTCTGAAAGCCATCAGAATTCACTAGGCTAATTATTTCAAACACGTACAACTTTTCAATCAAATACACTAAACGTTGTGAGCGTCTTGAAAATGATCTAATAACACCAGTAAGTGGTGAACTGCTCTGGTCGGTTTCCGTTTTGATGTGAGATGGGGGGGGGGTCTGACTGGCTGAGGTATGGTGTGTGCTACAGAATTCTTCGTTTTTATTTTGTTTGCCCTTTCTAATCCGTATCATATATTTTCCTCACGTTAAAATAATATAGTAATTACAGTACACATCGCTATAGTCATCTTGTTAACATCAACCTAGTTTATTAGGGGGACACTAGCTAAATAAATGTTGGTTAAACGTGTTGCCCGATCTATTTACTCCTAGACTATTACTAGTATAAACATATCATTATAGTTACTGTCAAACATGTCTTAAACAGCCAACCAAGGGAATCGCAGAAAGTGGCTGCTTAATAGCGGCCAGCTGTATAATAAAACAACATATTGGGAATATGGCTGTTTAATGTAGTTTGGCTGCTTAACAGAGGTTACAACTAACACAGAGTTTGACTGTATACCATTTGTTCGTACACTTAACAATATGCGTGTATGTCTACTTAGAAAACGCTGCACATCGTGATATTGTAAGGAGCGGATGATTAAATATTGTCTTATCTTTTCATTTTTCAATAATAATGGTGAAAAGCATAATTTGGAAACTCTGGCCACAAACGAACCGGATTGTGTGAACTTACTTACCTCCCTTTATAGATATGTTTAACAAATTCACCAATAAATGTCTTACTAAAGTTAACATTATCATAAATATGAATATGCATTATAGTATTATTTTTCCAACTGAAGAAAAAACACCGCATAAAGACTTATAATTGTAAACATCAGCACTTTTTAAAGTCAATCCATTACAAGTGCACCACGTACCCCCCCCCCCCCCCCCCCCCCCGATCAATGAAGTAACTCAATATATACGTACATGATATATTTGACAGGATAGTGAAATGATACAGAGACTCATCTAGTTCTTTACATGCAGAGTGTGAAGCACCGACACAAGTCTTTGGTTTAAAGTCCTAGCTCGAGACTTAATATTATTATGGTCAGATGTAGGATAAAACCTGCGATCCCTGGAATCGCAGTCCGTGTTAATCCGCATCCAGAACAGTTACACATTCATATCACCCTTCTGCAGGCGTTCCATTGACCTTGGTACTGCAAGTTACTATTGTGTCCAGAACAGTACATATGTACGTCACCCAGTCTGCAGGCGTTCCATTGACCTTGGTACTGCAAGTTACTATTGTGTCCAGAACAGTACATATGTACGTCACCCAGTCTGCAGGCGTTCCATTGACCTTGGTACTGCAAGTTACTATTGTGTCCAGAACAGTACATATGTACGTCACCCAGTCTGCAGGCGTTCCATTGACCTTGGTACTGCAAGTTACTATTGTGTCCAGAACAGTTACACATTCATATCACCCTTCTGCAGGCGTTGCATTGACCTTGGTACTGCAAGTTACTAGTGTGTCGATAACAGTACATATTTACGTCACCCAGTCTGCAGGCGTACCATTGACTTTGGTACTGCAAGTTACTATTGTGTCCAGAACAGTACATATTTACGACGTCACCCAGTCTGCAGACGTATCATTGACCTTGGTACTGCAAGTTACTATTGTGTCCAGAACAGTACATATTTACGACGTCACCCAGTCTGCAGACGTACCATTGACCTTGGTATAGACGTTACTACCAGATGGCCATGTCCCAGAACCGTACATACTAACGTCATCCCATCTGTAGGTGATCCAGTACATTAAGCTACTACCAGACTATCGTGTCTGACGGACAGATCTGTAGTCCAGTGGTAACACGCTGGACTGGTAATCCAGGGATCGCAGGTTCGATCCCCTGTCCGACCGTAATATAATTTACAGTCTTTCAGATGGGACGTTAAACCGAGGTCTCGTGTCGGTGCTTTACACTGTGCACGTAAAAGAACCAGAGGAGACTCTGGAATGGGTCTCTGTCTGTATCATGCACTATCATCCAAAATCTAAAATGACTAATCTCTTCAGGAGGCATCGCTCATATGGGCAACCGGTAGCGACGATAAATAAAACGTACATTTATGTAACCCAGTCTAAAGCTTCAATATTACAGCTATTAATTGTCCAGGTAAATCTAAGACAAAACAATAAAAGTTACATACACCTGTTTTTATTTAAATGACATTAAAAGATTCAAGTGATACATATAAATATATTAAACCATGTCCAATAAGTTCTACATTGTATGTGTGTCCTTTGGTGTTTAAAGTTACACCAATATATTAGGTCCTATGGCAACAACTCTCGAATCATGGAGGAGGACAGTGGAGACCACCACTCCAAGCAGTATTTCAGACACGGACGGGCACTCCGCAAGCCAGCTAGATAGCATACTCACTCGAAAGAATTCGACGATCCCACTGGTATTCGAATCTACAGCGGTGAGAGGCAAGTGATATGAAGCCAAAGACATGGCCAAGGAGGCTACCAGGTTCTACATTGGAACATGCACCCAACAAACAGTCCTTACACTTGTGGTGCTTTACACAATGACACACATGCAGTATTTATGTTGTAGAACGTATTGTGGATAGCCCTTACAACATGCTGTGAATGGTGAATACTTGTATAAACAAAGTATATGTTTCTTGTATCTACATAGTCGGTGCAACACTTGACCTTCTTTGTACTATTAACAATGAAGATTAAAATGTTGAAAACTTTCAAAATCTGAATAACGGCAATGTTTCGGAATAAAAAACAAAAAAGTGCATCTCATACAGCATAATTATAGAGAATGTGAGTCTTCATTTCATACTGACTGTTATTAAAAGCGGGTTAAATAAAAATTTATATGAAATGAAGTGTCACAAATTTTCTTTGATCACATGACCGGTGAATTGTTGGTCTTATTGACTTGGGATAACAAGAAATCTCTTTCCTTGATCAGAACTATTTCCTTCTGAGGATTAATAACACAAAGAGAACAACTTACATATCAACTCCACAAATGACAGTTTTGTTTTCAACAGGAGAAGTACGGTACAATTCAATAGCCTTGTGTTATATTCACTGCCATTGAAGTGGTTTCATTAAATTTATGGTAATTTCACCACTAATTTGTTCATATTCTGACAAAATTGACCAGGTTCAGAGGTTATGTTGTTGCAAAACCTTCATACATTGTTGCAATTGAGAATTAATGGTACATGTATGTGATATAGTAACTAGGAATGGTTTATTCATAAACAATCAGATTAACACATACAACCGACTTATATCTTGTTAGCTTGGACAACATTGTGAAACGAGCCTCAGTTATAATCATGGTATCCATGCAGCTGTATATAATGTGCAAAACAATAAACATTTATAAACAACATATCCAACAGAACAACACTAATAAAGCAATGAAGGAAATGCACTCGGTCGGTCATTCACACAGAACATAATCACAACATCACCACCAATTGCACTCTCAAATATCAACATTTATACCAATACATACAGAAACTCAATGAAATCATCTTTCTCCCTTACATGTATAAGGTTATGTTTTCACCATTGTTTGTCTTTTAGTAGGATTACGCAAAAAGAGACTGATGGATGTTCCTAAAAATATGTTGGAAGGTCCACCATTGGTATTAGGACCAATCCAATAACTTTTGGTGATGATTTGGAGCATAGCGTATGCACACTACCAAGCACCCTCTAGCTAATGAACAAGTTTGTTTCTGACAAAGAACTGTTTTTTCTGCCGTAAGGACATGTGTGCAGCAGTACATAGAACAGGTTTCAGTAATTTGACCTACTTTCTGAATTGACTGATCTAATTTGAATGAAATTGTTATGCTGCTTCAGACGAAGCCCGATTAAATTATTACAATTACAGCTTTAGATCCAGCTTTTAACACATTGTTTCGAGTGACAATAAAAGTAACACAATGTGAGAGGGGTGCCTACAGTCTTTCGGATGGGACGTTAAACGAAGGACTCGTGTCGGTGCTTTACACGTAAAAGAACCAAAGGAAACTGTGGAAGGGGTCTGTCCGTAGCATTGCACTATCCTCCAAAAATCTAAAATGGGTAATCTCTCCAGGAGGCGTCGCTCATATGGGCAACAGGTAGCTACGATAAATAAATGTAAAACACAAACAGGGGTGCCTCAAGGCAAGAATGATCAGCCTTACCATTATGTGAAGTGAGAGATCATTTATTGGGTATATTTTAATTGAATGGTCAACCTAGAGATCTATGGATTGATATAATATAAATGTTGTGGCATGCAAACGATGCTACCCACAAACACACTTGTGATTATTATCATCGATGCTGAAGTACAAACCGGACAGAATGCTGCTGTACAAGTATCCCTCATTACATATAAACTATGGAATAAATGATAAACTAATTGCTTTCCACAGTCGTCAGTGCACCGTACATGCAACCAGGATAATACAAGTGTTTTACCACCACATATAAACCAAAATAATTTGGTTATGTAAATTACTAAACATAAATTGCAGCATGCATGGTTCAACCGTGGATTTTGGTTAAATCGCAACTGTCTAATGCAATCCTTAAAGGTTGGTCAAATGTTTACTAATACCATAGAGCAGTACATGTACAGTGTGTAAACTCAGCAGAAATTCAAGTCACACTCGATAATTATGACAGTAACAATATACACGTCGGGCTCTACTGCAGCTAGGATACGATAATTTACCCCAAAAAATATAATTATTAAATATCAATCAATGAAATTCTTATGTCTGTATTAAAACACTAATTCACGCTTTGCATTGGACAGAACACCACCGCCTGATCATACAACATTTCGTACCAACTGATTTACCTGAATTCCACGCTTCTTGTCAAAAAACAATTTAGGTCTTTGTTTTTTTAAACAGTGACTGTGAGCGATAGTGGTATAAATGCAGTCAGTGACAATCCAGGACCGTGCATCACTGCACATTGTCACAAAGTAACAAATGGGACTATTTTATACTATAGAGATGTAATATAATTTAATTTGAGTAACTATACATTATCACATAACTTCTGATTTACAGACTGATGTGCAAAGTTTCAGCATTGTATATGTCAAATAGCTTGCTATACTTTAATACCAAATTACATAAGTCCAAAAATTTGTAAAGATGATGTGCTGAATGAAGATATAATTGGGTCCATTGGTTTATGCGCCGTACACACTTTCGTCACTGTAAGCGATGTATAAGAAGAAATCTTCCTCATGGTGCTCCTGAAAATAAACATGGTACAATATTATATCAGTACATGTATGTGGTTATCAGGGTGCGCTAAAAACGTTCAGTTGTCAATCTCAGTTATTATAATTATATCCAACAGTATCTAAGTTCTGTTTCACACCTGCCAGTAAACCCCTAAATCCTCGACAGGATGTTAATTAGACTACCAAGACAGTAGTTCTTAGAGGTTGTCAGGCCATCAAAGCTTTACATGGTGGTAAAATATTGAGATCAAAGATCCTGTTTGACACTTGAAATATGCCCCAAATAGTGATGTTCTAATAATAACATCTAACTGCTCACACAAAGCGTGTGTCACTCTGTACTTACATCATATTAATGGCAAAATGAGAGAGGCGTACTTAGGAATGACTACTCTACAATATAGCAACATGTTTATATAAGGCCATAACTAGATTTTAAATCGGGGCTTGTCCATTGTCCCATGCATGTCTGTTAAAAATAATCCGATGGGTCATGTTTATTACGAGGTATTTGACATCACTTTGTTCAATTAGTATGTATTATAAGGTGATGGATTTGTGTTTAAGATTCATTGTATATGAAAAAAGCTGACACGTATGTGATTGCACAGATAGCCAGACAGGGACACTGTCACATCACGCAGATAGCCAGACAGGGATACTGTCACATCATGCAGATAGCCAGACAGGGACACTGTCACATCACGCAGATAGCCAGACAGGGACACTGTCACATCACGCAGATAGCCAGACAGGGACACTGTCACATCACGCAGATAGCCAGACAGGGACACTGTCACACCATGCAGATAGCCAGACAGGGACACTGTCACACCACGCAGATAGTCAGACAGGGACACTGTCACATCATGCAGATAGCCAGACAGGGACACCATCACATCATGCAGATAGCCAGACAGGGATACCATCACATCATGCAGATAGCCAGACAGGGATACTGTCACATCATGCAGATAGCCAGACAGGGATACTGTCACATCATGCAGATAGTCACATCATGCAGATAGCCAGACAGGGATACTGTCACATCATGCAGATAGCCAGACAGGGATACTGTCACATCATGCAGATAGCCAGACAGGGATACTGTCGCATCATGCAGATAGCCAGACAGGGATACTGTCACATCATGCAGATAGCCAGACAGGGATACTGTCACATCATGCAGATAGCCAGACAGGGATACTGTCACATCATGCAGATAGCCAGACAGGGATACTGTCACATCATGCAGATAGTCACATCATGCAGATAGCCAGACAGGGATACTGTCACATCAGCTAGCCAGACAGGGATACTGTCACATCATGCAGATAGCCAGACTGGGACACCGTCACAGAATGTGAATGGAACTATGTTGCTTTCATTGCTTGTGAAGTACTGGCTGTAAAGAATCATGTTTTATTCATGTGAGTTCAAACTTGTTGTATAAATTATGCGAAATTAAGTTTTCTAATTTGCCCTTCAAATACCGGAACCTGTATACCATAACAGTACAAATGGGTACAAGACGATTGTTGCGACTATTAACCCTTTCAACACCACAGACCTCTAAATAGGCTTACAAAAAGTGTAGATCCAGATGAGCCGGCTCGTGACGAGCCGTCTCATCAGGATCTGCACTTTTTGCCAGTGATATGACTATTTTTAGACATAATTACCCATTTTGATAAATGAACTTGTCCAAATGTGATTTTCTGATTCATTTATTGGTTTATGAATATCATGGACCAGTCCATGTGAGTTACTTGGTGTTGAATGGGTTAAGTTGATATTTATAACAGATAATGATACATGTATATAGTGTTAGCAGTTAGATGTATTGTACTGGACTAATGCTTGAAGCCGTGAACTGGATGGAGACTAACTGATACTTGCTTCAATAGGGGAGCCATCTTAGTGAACAAAATCACATCCTATTAATATTTCTTCACCCCATTATATTATATAATGTGCTCACACAGAAATGTAGTTGATGATCAGAAACTGTGACTATAGTCTATTTACACTGTTATATTACAACTTTTCAACGTAACTGTTTTTGTTCTATTACAACTTTTCAACGTAACTGTTTTTGTTCTATTACAACTTTTCAACGTAACTGTTTTTGTTCTATTACAACTTTTCAACGTAACTGTTTTTGTTCTATTACAACTTTTCAACGTAACTGTTTTTGTTCTATTACAACTTTTCAACGTAACTGTTTTTGTTCTATTACAACTTTTCAGCGTAACTGTTTTTGTGAAATTATTACATGTAAAATGCCTTCTTTTAGTTTGATGGATAACGGTATTTTATTTACATAATCACTAAAAACAGTGTAAATGTTGGATTACCACTTGGACACATTGGCATAATATTTAATTATATATATATGAATCGTACATATAGTTTTATTATTTCACTCGAAGAGTCAGATAAGGGGATTGCAGTGCTCGACAAATCCACTCGTCCGCTCGTATTTACTGGTGACTTTTCGATCTGGACGAGTAGAAATTCCAAGTCGCTTGCCCAGTCGGACGAGTGAAAATTTCAGCTAAATATCCAATATAAATGGAAGGAACAAAATAAAATAATATCCGTTTTACTTTCTTCGGAATGATTACCAGGCGTGATAATGGGAAATCACCGAGGATATTTTAATGTGTTTATGCTGCCACATAATTGCATTTATTAATAAATTAAAGAGCAATTCCGACGATTTTTAATTTTCCTAAAATACATGGGACGAGTGATAGTCCAATCTGGACGAGTGGAACAGTGGCATCACTCGCCCAGTAGGACGAGTAAGAAATTAAAAAATTGTCGAGGCCTGGATTGACATCAGAGGAAGTCCTGTAGATATTACATAATTAAACTCACAAACCACAATAAAAGTAAGCTGCATCTACAAATGTAGCTTCTATATTACATGAATGGGATAGTACCGGTATATGCATCTAGTTGTTTTCATTCAATGTTAAGGAACATAAACTGTGACATTGCAATTTTTTGTATATTACTTTTAGTACTATCCATTTATTATGTTTTCTCTAAAACATTTTACTTTAAAATTATATTAATTTGTTTGTACTTTATTCACAATAGTATTGTAAACGATTTTATTATGCCCTAGGGTGATGTCTTTAATTTCAAATATCCTTCCATTTCTTAAAGTTTGTATCATATGGTTTATATGTTGTAGTCTTAATCTATACTTTCTTATTTTGTGTATCTAATGTACAGTCCATAGTTTAAGTGTACTATTTAATACATGTATAAATCGAAATTATATCATTTTTTCCGTACTTTTATCACGTATTTTAACCCTGCATTCTACATTTTGTAATATTTTGATTTTTATTGTTATATGTGTGTTATGTTACATGTTTATGTAAAGCGCTTTATCTTTATATGATACGGGCGCTCAATAAAAATGGTATAATAATAATATATTCAAACAATCATTAACATGCACGTTTCTGCTCTATACCCACTTGTTGTGAACTAATACAGATATAAACAGACATGTAGATGTAATGCACAAGTTATGCAAGCTATGCAAAAAAAGAAACATTACATGGGGTACTGATGGTTATAATGTCACTCTGGAACAATATAGTGCACATATGTAAATGTCATATGAAACTTGGAAGCAATATCTTTGAGTTTGTAGCAGCGTAGGTAACGGATTTCTTCAAAATGAAGGTCAAAAGACATAGGGGTCGATTTCAAAAATCACAAAAATGTGAAGAAATGTTTTAGTGACTTTTTGAGTATCAGTCTGAATGCCAATGTGCATTAAGTTGTGTTAATAACGTGTGTGATCGCCGTTGGCCCTAATGCAGGAATAGGGAGAAGTGGGGCGACTATTTCACCCACTAGAACCTTGGATTTCAACGGGCCATTGTTGCCATAGCCTGGCATATGATTCATTATATTCACCTGATATAGAGATCCCATAGTTGCACTGGTTGGTGGAATCACATTATTCACAAAGAAGAACAGTGCATCTTCTGGTCTCAGATGGATTCGCTTCCTGATAAGGAAGTAGAATTGGCCTACGGTCAGATCAGATGGTACAAGATACTTTTTCTTGTCCAGGTCACCAACTCTCGCTTTTGGTGCTTTCTCTACTATAACCTGCAAACAAAAATATCAGTATTACAGATTTAAGCATACTTCATGTTTCGGAACAATTTACATTACTAAATGATACTTTGCGATTTATAAGGGTTAGTCGAAGATTCTTTCAGACATGATTTGAAACCATGGCTGATTCAGACCAATTCATGAACCAACAATACAAGTCTATTTACAATGTTGTAGAGTCTTCCACTCCAGATATTACAGCCTGGACATATGTTACATACAAACCAGGCAGCTCGTCTTCTATGTTATACTGCCAAACAGTCAATTCTGATGATGAGTGACAGGTTCGTATTTCATTTTCGGGGACTCAATCCTGATGTAACACACCCAGAAAGAGAGGAAATGTGGAATTAAGAGCCTTGCCCAAGAGATCAATCATGGCTACAGATGGGTGTAAACTCACTTCAACTTGCTACTGTCGAACAATCAAGTCCTATACAAGACCTAGAGCTACATAAAAAAATGTCTTCTGTTATTTCGAGGTCTTATCATTAAAGCTCATTTTCGCATAGCACTTTCCGCCCTGATATGATGGCAGGATTTCTGACCAATATTTTGAAGCATTTCGAACATAAACGGTTATAAATGTGTGCATTGGTGTTAAGAATAATCATAAATATAGATATTAAGAATGCTTAAAATATATTGTATTACCGTGGGCATATTATTTAGCTGTTTGAAGTCGACAGGTGAGATTCTCCCACCTTTTCTGCGCAGTCTTCACAAAAAAATCCGAATGAATCTTTTGCTAGTACATTTCATGCATATGAACAAAATCTTATTTGGTTCACCGTAATGACACTGGAGATATATCTTGTAAACAATTTCGTCTAATGATTTTTATTCTTGACTTTGTAATAACCAAAAATTCAAAATGGACGAAATGGAATGGTGAAACTCACCATGAAATTTAAACGTTGATTTCTTGTATAATATCGCCAAGAGACGTTATAGACTGTGCAGAATTCACTTGTTAGCAATTTTAATTTATAAAAACGACCTTTTATACAATATGCTACGCGTAAATGAGGATTAGACTTATTGTTTAGTTATAGAATTCATTCAGCCAATTAGTTAATTAATAGTTAAATCTAAAATGTTATGGAGTTAAAGAATAGTCATTTAATCTAAAATGTTATGAGTTATTAAGATCTGCAAAGCTATAGTTGCAGACAGTATATAAAGATTAAAGGGAGTACAAGGTCAGACTGCACAGACGGATATGCAGTCCAGTGGTAACACGCTGGTATTCCAGGGATCTAAGGTTCGATCCCCCGTCCGACGCTAATAAAATTAACAGTCTTTCAGATGGAATGTTAAGCCGAGGTCTCGTGTCGGTGCTTTACACTGAATATGGGACAGGTGTGACCCGACAGGTGTGACCCCGTTTAGGGACCAGGTATAATAGGTATGACCAGGTTATATGATATGTATGACCACATTATTTTAGATTAAGGTGTAGTTTAACATGTATATTTATGTGTATTGCCTATTGGACAAGAAATTGGCCAGTTAATAGCTCTGGCATTATCCATGGGTATCCATAGTTTGCCATATCAGTAGACTACATTCCCAAAGTATTTCTTTCTGATCTCCATGAAAATCCACACCATCTATACATATGTAGAAATGAGAAAAATACTGTTGAAATTGCAGTCTGTCTCTTCAGTCCAATTCCTATAACAGGGTCACACCTGTCCCATTACACGTAAAAGAACTGGAGGAGACTCTGGAATGGGCCTTTGTATGTATCATTGCACTACCCTCTAAAATGACTAATCTCGTCAGGAGGCGTCGCTCATATGGGCAACCGGTAGCGACAATAAATAAACGTAAAACACACACAAGTCCAGACTGCCAAAAAACTCATGCAATGTGGCCTATTTTTTGTAGGTGCAAGTTGTGAGTGACAACGACAGGCTGCTGGAACATGTTTATGTGGGACTGTATGTAGGAGTCCCATAGTGTCGCTGCATATTGCACCCTTGCCATACAATTGTGCAATAACTGCCTACGAGTTTGACCTTTGTTCAAATTGAAATTGTTGTACAATTCGTCAGTTCAGGTTTCTCTTTCAAAATCCTAGTACTAGAGTCCTAGTAAAGGTTCTTTAATACACATCATTGTTAAATATCGTCTATCAATTGCAAATAAAATAATACATTAACTAATTGTAAGAATTACAAAGGATTTATGGAGAAATTGAACTAATTTCCCTAAGTAAATGACTGCGTAAAAGAAAGAACACTGCGACTGAAAAGGAAGGAAAATAAATTATCAATATTTACTGGCACTCTGTCTGGATATTTCTTTCGGATTTTCTCTCCTTCCGCTCTTCTCTTTTCGAACGGGTGTTCCTCTTTATATTCCCACTTCATCTCGGAATATAAAGCTTCAATCTGCTGTTAGTTTGTGTTTATTTTTGATGTAAAATCTGTTGCAAGTTTTGTTTACCCCTTCACCTAATTATGCAAGTTGATGGAATCAGTTTTTCCTACGCAGTATTCAAATAGTCCGTTAAACGTCACCGTACATATCGTTATTGATGTAACTGTTAAACTATATTCACTTCTCCTTAAAAAATACTAAGTAGAATATTCGAAATATAATTGTCGTTTATTATATTGTATTCTTTTTATTTACTTTTTAATGCGGAGTAATAGTCATGTGACATATTGGTAAAATCTAAAATTAGACAAAAACAAATGACCACGTGACGATGTTGCAATCAACTCGTACCGGGGTCGCGTCGTACCTGGAACTCCTCAATAAGCTATCTTCCAAGTATATAGTAAAGTGTTTGTTTATGTGTTTCACTCAGTACTGACGTAGGACACACCCTTTTTATGAACATCATGACATAAATCCCCTGATGGGGACCTAGATAGGGTGCTCCTTCTGACCTGGTCAGTCATCGTTGATATATGTTGCCTCATCTATCTATCTATCTATCTATCTATCTATCTATCTATCTATCTATCTATCTATCTATCTATCTATCTATCTATCTATCTATCTATCTATCTATCTATCTATCTATCTATCTATCTATCTATCTATCTATCTATCTATCTATCTATCTATCTATCTATCTATCTATCCATCCATCCATCCATCTATCTATCCATCCATCCATCCATCCATCCATCCATCCATCATCCATCCATCCATCATCATCCATCCATCCATCCATCCATCCATCCATCCATCCTCCATCCATCCATCCATCCATCCATCATCCATCCATCCATCCATCCATCCACCACCCACCACCACACCACCACCACCACCACCACCACCACCACACCACCACCACACCACCCCATCCATCCATCCATCCATCCATCCATCCATCCATCCATCCATCCATCCATCCATCCATCCATCCATCCATCCATCCATCCATCCATCCATCCATCCATCCATCCATCCATCCATCCATCCATCCATCCATCCATCCATCCATCCATCGGCCTTTGATGTCGAACCCCTCGAGGGAAGGTAGACGTGTTGCGCTTCAAAGACCGCAAAGAAGTTAAAAGTATGAGTAGTTAAAAGCATACTTTACAATTAGGGACTGGCATGATCAATATGGCAAACTGTCGTATTGAATTGCTCTAGGGTAGGGAGATGGACAATGTCATGCAGGAGGGAGATGGTTCCAATGGTAGATTATTCTTGGAAGAAAGGAACACTTGTAGTAGTCTGTATTTGCTGTAATTAACCTATAGTTTAAGGAATGGCGAGCAGAACGGGGGAGGGGAACTAGGTAATTTTCAAGGGGATTAGCAACAAGATCATTATGAATTTTATACATATTGTCCTATTGTCAATACGCCGTTGATCTAGTCTGCGTAGATTTAGGGAATGTAGCATGTCTGTAACACTAGAGGTACGATAGAAGTCAGTCTTTATCCAATGGGCTGCTCTTCGCGGGACACCTTCAATTTGGTCTATCAATGTTTGGGTATGGGGCGACCAGATCTCAGCCATATTCAAGCTGGGGTCAGTCATCGATGATATATGTTGCCTGGTAGATCATCGTTGATACATGTTGCCTGGTCAGTCATCGTTGATATAGGCCTACGCATACATAAATTATGTATGTTGTCTGGTCAGTCATCGTTGATATATGTTGCCTGGTCAGTCATCGTTGATATAGGCCTACACATACATGTATGTTGTCTGGTCAGTTATCGATGATATACACATACGTGTATGTTGCCTGGTCAGTCATCGGTGGTATACACATACATTTATGTTGCCGGGTCAATCATCGCTGATATATGTTGTCTGGTCAGTCATCGTTGATATATGATGCCTAGCAAGCCATCATTGATATATGTTGTCTAGTCAGCCATAGTTGATATATGTTGTCTGGGCAGTCAAGGTTGATATATGTTTCCTGGTCAACCATCGTTGATATATGTTGTCTGGTCAGCCATCGTTGATATATGTTGTCTGGTCAGCCATCGTTGATATATGTTGTTTGGTCAGAAATCGTTGATATATGTTGTCTGGTCAGCCATCGTTGATATATGTTGTCTGGGCAGTCAAGGTTAATATATGATGCCTGGTCAACCATCGTTGATATATGTTGCCTGGTCAGCCATCGTTGATATATGTTGTCTGGGCAGTCAAGGTTAATATATGTTGCCTGGTCAACCATCGTTGATATATGTTGCCTGTTCAACCATCGTTGATATATGTTGTCTGGTCAGCCATCGTTGATATATGTTGTCTGGTCAGTCAGCGTTGAGATATGTTGTCTGGTCAACCATCGTTGATATATGTTGTCTGGTTAGTCATCGTAGATATATGTTGCCTGGTCAGTCACCGTTGATATATGTTGCCTGGCCAGTCAGCGTTGATATATGTTGCCTGGTCAGTCACCGTTGATATATGTTGCCTGGTCAGTCACCGTTGATATATGTTGTCTGGTCAGTCATCGTTGATATAGATTGCCTGGTCAGCCATCGTTGATATATGTTGTCTGGTCAGCCATCGTTGATATATGTTGTCTGGGCAGTCAAGGTTGATATATGTTGCCTGGTCAACCATCGTTGATATATCTTGCCTGGTCAGCCATCATTGATATATGATGTCTGGTCAGCCATCGTTGATATATGTTGTCTGGCCAGCCATCGTTGATATAGGTTGCCTGGCCAGTCATCGTTGATATATGTTGTCTGGTCAGTCATCGTTGATATATGTTGTCTGGTCAGCCATCGTTGATATATGTTGTCTGGTCAGCCATCGTTGATATATGTTGTCTGGGCAGTCAAGGTTAATATATGTTGCCTGGTCAGCCATCGTTGATATAGGTTGCCTGGTCAATCATCGTTGATATATGTTGTCTGGTCAGTCATCGTTGATATATGTTGTCTGGTCAGCCATCGTTGATATATGTTGTCTGGTCAGCCATCGTTGATATATGTTGTCTGGGCAGTCAAGGTTAATATATGTTGCCTGGTCAGCCATCGTTGATATAGGTTGCCTGGTCAATCATCGTTGATATATGTTGTCTGGTCAGTCATCGTTGATATATGTTGTCTGGTCAGCCATCGTTGATATATGTTGTCTGGTCAGCCATCGTTGATATATGGTGCCTGGTCAGTCATCGTTGATATATGTTGTCTGGCCAGCCATCGTTGATATAGGTTGCCTGGCCAGTCATCGTTGATATATGTTGTCTGGTCAGTCATCGTTGATATATGTTGTCTGGTCAGTCATCGTTGATATATGGTGCCTGGTCAGCCGTCGTTGATATAGGTTGCCTGGCCAGTCATCGTTGATATATGTTGTCTGGACAGTCATCGTTGATATATGTTGTCTGGTCAGTCATCGTTGATATATGTTGTCTGGTCAGTCATCGTTGATATATGTTGTCTGGTCAGTCATCGTTGATATATGGTGCCTGGTCAGCCATCGTTGATATATGTTGCCTGTTCAGTCATCGTTGATATATGATGCCTGGTCAGTCATCGTTGATATATGTTGCCTGGTCAACCATCGTTGATATATCTTGCCTGGTCAGCCATCATTGATATATGTTGTCTGGTCAGCCATCGTTGATATATGTTGTCTGGTCAGCCATCGTTGATATATGTTGTCTGGGCAGTCAAGGTTGATATATGTTTTCTGGTCAGACACCGTTGATATATTTTGCCTGGCCAGCCATCGTTGATATATGTTGTCTGGTCAGCCATCGTTGATATATCTTGCCTGGTCAGTCATCGTTGATATATGTTGTCTGGTTAGTCATCGTTGATATATGGTGCCTGGTCAGCCATCGTTGATATATGTTGCCTGGTCAACCATCGTTGATATATTGTCTGGTCAGCCATCGTTGATATATGTTGTCTGGTCAGCCATCGTTGATATATCTTGCCTGGTCAGTCATCGTTGATATATGTTGTCTGGTCAGTCATCGTTGATATATGTTGTCTGGTCAGTCATCGTTGATATATGGTGCCTGGTCAGCCATCGTTGATATATGTTGTCTGGTCAGTCATCGTTGATATATGGTGCCTGGTCAGCCATCGTTGATATATGTTGTCTGGTCAGCCATCGTTGATATATCTTGCCTGGTCAGCCATCGTTGATATATCTTGCCTGGTCAGCCATCGTTGATATATGGTGTCTGGTCAGTCATCGTTGATATATGTTGTCTGGTCAGTCATCGTTGATATATGTTGTCTGGTCAGTCATCGTTGATATATGGTGCCTGGTCAGCCATCGTTGATATATGTTGTCTGGTCAGCCATCGTTGATATATCTTGCCTGGTCAGCCATCGTTGATATATGTTGTCTGGTCAGCCATCGTTGATATATCTTGCCTGGTCAGCCATCATTGATATATGGTGTCTGGTCAACCATCGTTGATATATGTTGCTGGTCAGTCACCGTTGATATATGTTGCCTGGTCAACCATCGTTGAGATATGTTGTCTGGTCAGCCATCGTTGATATATGTTGTCTGGGCAGTCAAGGTTGATATATGTTGCCTGGTCAGCCATCGTTGATATATGTTGCCTGGTCAATAATCGTTGATATATGTTGTCTCGTAAGTCATCGTTGATATATGTTGCCTGGTCACCCATCGTTGATATATGTTGCCTGGTCAATCATCGTTGATATATGTTGCCTGGTCAGTCATCGTTGATATAGGTTGCCTGGCCGGTCATCGTTGATATATGTTGCCTGGTCAGCCATCGTTGATATATGTTGCCTGGTCAGACATCGTTGATATATGTTGCCTGGTCAGACATCGTTGATATATGTTGCCTGGTCAGTCATCCATCGTTGATATATGTTGTCTGGTCAGCCATCGTTGATATATGTTGCCTGGTCAATCATCGTTGATATATGTTGTCTGGTCAGCCATCGTTGATATATGTTGTTTGGGCAGTCATCTTTGATATATGTTGCCAGGTCAACCATCGTTGATATGTGTTGTCTGGCCAGACATCGTTGATATATTTTGCCTGGCCAGACATCGTTGATATATGTTGCCTGGTCAGCCATCGTTGATATATGTTGCCTGTTCAGTCATCGTTGATATATGGTGCCTGGTCAGTCAACGTTGATATATTTTGCCTGGCCAGACATCGTTGATATATGTTGCCTGTTCAGTCATCGTTGATATATGGTGCCTGGTCAGTCATCGTTGATATATGTTGTCTGGCCAGCCATCGTTGATATATGTTGTCTGGTCAGTCATCGTTGATATAGGCCTACACATACATGTATGTTGTCTGGTCAGTCATCGATGATATACACATACGTGTATGTTGCCTGGTCAGTCATCGTTGGTATACACATACATTTATGTTACGGGTCAGTCATCGCAGATATATGTGTCTGGTCAGTCACCGTTGATATATGTTGCCTGGCCAGTCATCGTTGATATATGTTGCCTGTTCAGTCATCGTTGATATATGGTGCCTGGTCAGTCAACGTTGATATATGTTGCCTGGCCAGACATCGTTGATATATGTTGCCTGTTCAGTCATCGTTGATATATGGTGCCTGGTCAGTCATCGTTGATATATGTTGTCTGGCCAGCCATCGTTGATATATATTGTCTGGTCAGTCATCGTTGATATAGGCCTACACATACATGTATGTTGTCTGGTCAGTCATCGATGATATAACCACGTGTATGTTGCCTGGTCAGTCATCGTTGGTATACACATACATTTATGTTGCCGGGTCAGTCATCGCAGATATATGTTGTCTGGTCAGTCACCGTTGATATATGTTGCCTGGCCAGTCATCGTTGATATAGATTGCCTGGTCAGTCAGCGTTGAGATATGTTTTCTGGTCAGCCATCGTTGATATATGTTGTCTGGTCAGTCATCGTTGAGATATGTTGTCTGATCAGTCATCGTTGAGATATGTTGCCTGGTCAGCCATCGTTGATATATGTTGCCTGGTAAGCCATCGTTGAAACCCAAACCACAAAAAACAACCACAAACACCCACAACCACCCACAACCAAACCAAACACCATATATGTTGCCTGTTCAGTCATCGTTGATATATGTTGTCTGGCCAGCCATCGTTGATATATGTTGTCTGGGCAGTCAAGGTTGATATATGTTCATGGTCAACCATCGTTGATATATGTTGCCTGGTGCCATCGTTGAGATATGTTGTCTGGTCAACCATCGTTGATATATGTTGTCTGGTCAGTCATCGTTGATATAGATTGCCTGGTCAGTCACCCTTGATATATGTTGCCTGGCCAGCCATCGTTTATATATGTTGCCTGGTTAGTCATCGTTGAGATATAGTCACCGTTGAGATATGTTGTCTGGTCAGCCATCGTTGATATATGTTGTCTGGGCAGTCAAGGTTGATATATGTTTCATGGTCAACAACACCACACAAACCACACACCACACCACAAACCCACCACAAACCACACCAAAACCCACACAAACCCACCACAAACCACCCAAACCACCACAAACCCACAAACCCAACCACCAAACCACACCATCGTTGATATATGTTGCCTGTTCAACCATCGTTGATATATGTTGCCTGGTCAGCCATCGTTGATATATGTTGCCTGTTCAGTCATCGTCGATATATGGTGCCTGGTCAGTCATCGTTGATATATGTTGTCTGGCCAGCCATCGTTGATATAGGTTGCCTCCAGTCATCGTTGATATATGTTGTCTGGTCAGTCATCGTTGATATATGTTGCCTAGTCAGTCATCGTTGATATATGTTGTCTGGTCAGACATCGTTGATATATTTTGCCTGGCCAGCCATCGTTGAAACCCACACAAACACACCAAACCACACAAAACACACCACCACACAAAACACAACAACCCACACAACACAAACCCAACCACAAACCACACAAACCACACCACATATATGTTGTCTAGTCAGCCATCGTTGATATATGTTGTCTGGTCAGCCATCGTTGATATATGTTGTCTGGTCAGAAAACGTTGATATATGTTGTCTGGTCAGCCATCGTTGATATACCACAAAAAACCCAACCACAAACCACCACGATATATCCAGAAATAGTTAATATTCTGAACAAAAAGCAAATGCTGGTCAGCCATCGTTGATATATATTGCTGGCAGTCAAGTTAATATATGTTGCCTGGTCAACCATCGTTGATATAGCCATCTTATATATGTTGTCTGGACAGTCAAGTTCATATATGTTGACTGGTCAAACATCGTTGATATATGTGTACACAAGATTAATATATGTTGACTGGTCAACCATCGTTGATATGTTGTCTGGTCAGTCAACGTGAATATGTTGTCTGGTCAACCATCGTGATATATGCTGCCTGGTCACATCGTTGATATATTTGCTGTCAGCATCTTGATATAGATTGCTGTCAACCATCATTGATATATGTTGTCTGGCAGTCATCGTTGATATACATTCCTGTTGGTCAACCATCGTACACATGTTACATACCACATCATTTAATATAAACACTGAAAACATCGAAGATATTTAACATCGTTGATATATGTTGTCTGGTCAGCCATCGTTGATATATGTTGTCTGGTCAGTCATCGTTGATATATGTTGTATGGGCAGTCAAGAAACCACCACAAACCACCACAAAACCACAGTTGATATATGTTGTCTGGTCACCATCGTTGATATATGTTGTCTGGCAGCCAACGTTGATATATGTTGCCTGGTCAGACATCGTTGATATATGTTGTCTGGTCAGTCACAAACCACAAAACCACCACGTTGATATATGTTGTCTGGTCAGCCATATTGATATATGTTGTCTGGGCAGTCAAGGTTGATATATGTTCCTGGTCAACCACAAACCACCACAAACCAACAAACCACATCGTTGATATATGTTGTCTGGTCACACAAACACAAAACTCAGTCATCGTAGATATGTTGCCTGGTCAGTCACCGTTGATATATGTTGTCTGGTCAGCCATCGTTGATATATGTTGTCTGGTCAGTCATCGTTGATATAGACCCACACCAAATTGCCTGGTCAGCCATCGTTGATATATGTTGCCTGGTCAGCCATCGTTGATATATGTTGTCTGCACCACAAACGGCAGTCAACGTTGAATATGTTGCCTGGTCAACCATCGTTGATATATGTTGTCTGGTCAGCCATCGTTGATATATGTTGTCTGGGCAGTCAAGGTTAATATATGTTGCCTGGTCAGCCATCGTTGATATAGGTTGCCTGGTCAATCATCGTTGATATATGTTGTCTGGTCAGTCATCGTTGATATATGTTGTCTGGTCAGCCATCGTTGATATATGTTGTCTGGTCAGCCATCGTTGATATATGTTGTCTGGGCAGTCAAGGTTAATATATGTTGCCTGGTCAGCCATCGTTGATATAGGTTGCCTGGTCAATCATCGTTGATATATGTTGTCTGGTCAGTCATCGTTGATATATGTTGTCTGGTCAGCCATCGTTGATATATGTTGTCTGGTCAGCCATCGTTGATATATGTTGTCTGGGCAGTCAAGGTTAATATATGTTGCCTGGTCAGCCATCGTTGATATAGGTTGCCTGGTCAATCATCGTTGATATATGTTGCCTGGTCAGCCATCGTTGATATATGTTGCCTGGTCAATCATCGTTGATATATGTTGCCTGTTCAGTCATCGTTGATATATGGTGCCTGGTCAGTCATCGTTGATATATGTTGTCTGGCCAGCCATCGTTGATATAGGTTGCCTGGCCAGTCATCGTTGATATATGTTGTCTGGTCAGTCATCGTTGATATATGTTGTCTGGTCAGTCATCGTTGATATATGGTGCCTGGTCAGCCGTCGTTGATATAGGTTGCCTGGCCAGTCATCGTTGATATATGTTGTCTGGACAGTCATCGTTGATATATGTTGTCTGGTCAGTCATCGTTGATATATGTTGTCTGGTCAGTCATCGTTGATATATGTTGTCTGGTCAGTCATCGTTGATATATGGTGCCTGGTCAGCCATCGTTGATATATGTTGCCTGTTCAGTCATCGTTGATATATGATGCCTGGTCAGTCATCGTTGATATATGTTGCCTGGTCAACCATCGTTGATATATCTTGCCTGGTCAGCCATCATTGATATATGTTGTCTGGTCAGCCATCGTTGATATATGTTGTCTGGTCAGCCATCGTTGATATATGTTGTCTGGGCAGTCAAGGTTGATATATGTTTTCTGGTCAGACACCGTTGATATATTTTGCCTGGCCAGCCATCGTTGATATATGTTGTCTGGTCAGCCATCGTTGATATATCTTGCCTGGTCAGTCATCGTTGATATATGTTGTCTGGTTAGTCATCGTTGATATATGGTGCCTGGTCAGCCATCGTTGATATATGTTGCCTGGTCAACCATCGTTGATATATGTTGTCTGGTCAGCCATCGTTGATATATGTTGTCTGGTCAGCCATCGTTGATATATCTTGCCTGGTCAGTCATCGTTGATATATGTTGTCTGGTCAGTCATCGTTGATATATGTTGTCTGGTCAGTCATCGTTGATATATGGTGCCTGGTCAGCCATCGTTGATATATGTTGTCTGGTCAGTCATCGTTGATATATGGTGCCTGGTCAGCCATCGTTGATATATGTTGTCTGGTCAGCCATCGTTGATATATCTTGCCTGGTCAGCCATCGTTGATATATCTTGCCTGGTCAGCCATCGTTGATATATGGTGTCTGGTCAGTCATCGTTGATATATGTTGTCTGGTCAGTCATCGTTGATATATGTTGTCTGGTCAGTCATCGTTGATATATGGTGCCTGGTCAGCCATCGTTGATATATGTTGTCTGGTCAGCCATCGTTGATATATCTTGCCTGGTCAGCCATCGTTGATATATGTTGTCTGGTCAGCCATCGTTGATATATCTTGCCTGGTCAGCCATCATTGATATATGGTGTCTGGTCAACCATCGTTGATATATGTTGCCTGGTCAGTCACCGTTGATATATGTTGCCTGGTCAACCATCGTTGAGATATGTTGTCTGGTCAGCCATCGTTGATATATGTTGTCTGGGCAGTCAAGGTTGATATATGTTGCCTGGTCAACCATCGTTGATATATGTTGCCTGGTCAATAATCGTTGATATATGTTGTCTCGTAAGTCATCGTTGATATATGTTGCCTGGTCACCCATCGTTGATATATGTTGCCTGGTCAATCATCGTTGATATATGTTGCCTGGTCAGTCATCGTTGATATAGGTTGCCTGGCCGGTCATCGTTGATATATGTTGCCTGGTCAGCCATCGTTGATATATGTTGCCTGGTCAGACATCGTTGATATATGTTGCCTGGTCAGACATCGTTGATATATGTTGCCTGGTCAGCCATCGTTGATATATGTTGTCTGGTCAGCCATCGTTGATATATGTTGCCTGGTCAATCATCGTTGATATATGTTGTCTGGTCAGCCATCGTTGATATATGTTGTTTGGGCAGTCATCTTTGATATATGTTGCCAGGTCAACCATCGTTGATATGTGTTGTCTGGCCAGACATCGTTGATATATTTTGCCTGGCCAGACATCGTTGATATATGTTGCCTGGTCAGCCATCGTTGATATATGTTGCCTGTTCAGTCATCGTTGATATATGGTGCCTGGTCAGTCAACGTTGATATATTTTGCCTGGCCAGACATCGTTGATATATGTTGCCTGTTCAGTCATCGTTGATATATGGTGCCTGGTCAGTCATCGTTGATATATGTTGTCTGGCCAGCCATCGTTGATATATGTTGTCTGGTCAGTCATCGTTGATATAGGCCTACACATACATGTATGTTGTCTGGTCAGTCATCGATGATATACACATACGTGTATGTTGCCTGGTCAGTCATCGTTGGTATACACATACATTTATGTTGCCGGGTCAGTCATCGCAGATATATGTTGTCTGGTCAGTCACCGTTGATATATGTTGCCTGGCCAGTCATCGTTGATATATGTTGCCTGTTCAGTCATCGTTGATATATGGTGCCTGGTCAGTCAACGTTGATATATGTTGCCTGGCCAGACATCGTTGATATATGTTGCCTGTTCAGTCATCGTTGATATATGGTGCCTGGTCAGTCATCGTTGATATATGTTGTCTGGCCAGCCATCGTTGATATATATTGTCTGGTCAGTCATCGTTGATATAGGCCTACACATACATGTATGTTGTCTGGTCAGTCATCGATGATATACACATACGTGTATGTTGCCTGGTCAGTCATCGTTGGTATACACATACATTTATGTTGCCGGGTCAGTCATCGCAGATATATGTTGTCTGGTCAGTCACCGTTGATATATGTTGCCTGGCCAGTCATCGTTGATATAGATTGCCTGGTCAGTCAGCGTTGAGATATGTTTTCTGGTCAGCCATCGTTGATATATGTTGTCTGGTCAGTCATCGTTGAGATATGTTGTCTGGTCAGTCATCGTTGAGATATGTTGCCTGGTCAGCCATCGTTGATATATGTTGCCTGGTAAGCCATCGTTGATATATGTTGCCTGTTCAGTCATCGTTGATATATGTTGTCTGGCCAGCCATCGTTGATATATGTTGTCTGGGCAGTCAAGGTTGATATATGTTTCATGGTCAACCATCGTTGATATATGTTGCCTGGTCAGCCATCGTTGAGATATGTTGTCTGGTCAACCATCGTTGATATATGTTGTCTGGTCAGTCATCGTTGATATAGATTGCCTGGTCAGTCACCCTTGATATATGTTGCCTGGCCAGCCATCGTTTATATATGTTGCCTGGTTAGTCATCGTTGAGATAGATTGCCTGGTCAGTCACCGTTGAGATATGTTGTCTGGTCAGCCATCGTTGATATATGTTGTCTGGGCAGTCAAGGTTGATATATGTTTCATGGTCAACAATCGTTGATATATGTTGTCTGGTCAGTCATCGTTGATATATGTTGTCTGGTCAGTCATCGTTGATATATGTTTTCTGATCAGCCATCGTTGATATATCTTGCCTGGTCAGCCATCGTTGATATATGTTGCCTATTCAGTCTTCGTTGATATATGATGCCTGGTCAGTCATCGTTGATATATGTTGCCTGGTAAACCATCGTTGATATATGTTGTCTGGTCAGCCCTTGTTGATATATGTTGTCTGGTCAGCCATCGTTGATATATGTTGTCTGGGCAGTCAAGGTTGATATATGTTTCCTGGTCAACCATCGTCGATATATGTTTCCTGATCAACCATCGTTGATATATGTTGCCTGGTCAACCATCGTTGATATATGTTGCCTGGTCAGCCATCGTTGATATATGTTGCCTGTTCAGTCATCGTTGATATATGGTGCCTGGTCAGTCATCGTTGATATATGTTGTCTGGCCAGCCATCGTTGATATAGGTTGCCTGGCCAGTCATCGTTGATATATGTTGTCTGGTCAGTCATCGTTGATATATGTTGTCTAGTCAGTCATCGTTGATATATGTTGTCTGGTCAGACATCGTTGATTTATTTTGCCTGGCCAGCCATCGTTGATATATGTTGCCTGTTCAGTCATCGTTGATATATGTTGTCTGGTTAGTCATCGCTGATATATGTTGTCTGGTCAGTCATCGTTGATATAGGCCTACACATACATGTATGTTGTCTGGTCAGTCATCGATGATATACACATACGTGTATGTTGCCTGGTCAGTCATCGTTGGTATACACATATATTTATGTTGCCGGGTCAATCATCGCTGATATATGTTGTCTGGTCAGTCATCGTTGATATATGTTGCCTAGCAAGCCATCGTTGATATATGTTGTCTAGTCAGCCATCGTTGATATATGTTGTCTGGTCAGCCATCGTTGATATATGTTGTCTGGTCAGAAATTGTTGATATATGTTGTCTGGTCAGCCATCGTTGATATATATTGTCTGGGCAGTCAAGGTTAATATATGTTGCCTGGTCAACCATCGTTGATATATGTTGTCTGGTCAGCCATCGTTGATATATGTTGTCTGGTCAGAAATCGTTGATATATGTTGTCTGGGCAGTCAAGGTTAATATATGTTGTCTGGTCAGCCATCGTTGATATATATTGTCTGGGCAGTCAAGGTTAATATATGTTGCCTGGTCAACCATCGTTGATATATGTTGCCTGTTCAGTCAGCGTTGATATATATTGTCTGGGCAGTCAAGGTTCATATATGTTGCCTGGTCAACCATCGTTGATATATGTTGTCTGGGCATTCAAGGTTAATATATGTTGCCTGGTCAACCATCGTTGATATATGTTGTCTGGTCAGTCAGCGTTGAGATATGTTGTCTGGTCAACCATCGTTGATATATGCTGCCTGGTCAGTCATCGTTGATATATGTTGTCTGGTCAGTCATCGTTGATATAGATTGCCTGGTCAACCATCTTTGATATATGTTGTCTGGTCAGTCATCGTTGATATAGATTGCCTGGTGGTCAACCATCGTTGATATATGTTGACTGACCAGCCATCGTTGATATATGTTGTCTGGTCAGACATCGTTGATATATTTTGACTGGCCAGCCATCGTTGATATATGTTGTCTGGTCAGAAATCGTTGATATATGTTGTCTGGTCAGCCATCGTTGATATATGTTGTCTGGTCAGTCATCGTTGATATATGTTGTATGGGCAGTCAAGGTTGATATATGTTGCCTGATCAACCATCGTTGATATATGTTGTCTGGTCAGCCATCGTTGATATAGATTGCCTGGTCAACCATCGTTGATATATGTTGTCTGGTCAACCATCGTTGATATATGTTGTCTGGTCAGCCATCGTTGATATATGTTGCCTGGTCAGACATCGTTGATATATGTTGTCTGGTCAGTCATCGTTGATATAGATTGCCTGGTTAGTCACCGTTGATATATGTTGTCTGGTCAGTCATCGTTGATATATGTAGTCTGGTCAGACATCGTTGATATATTTTGCCTGGCTAGCCATCGTTGATATATGTTGTCTGGTCAGCCATCTTTGATATATGTTGTCTGGGCAGTCAAGGTTGATATATGTTGCCTGGTCAACCATCGTTGATATATGTTGTCTGGTCAGCCATCGTTGATATATGTTGTCTGGTCAGAAATCGTTGATATATGTTGTCTGGTCAGTCATCGTTGATATATGTTGTCTGGTCAGACATCGTTGATATATTTTGCCTGGCCAGCCATCGTTGATATATGTTGTCTGGTCAGTCATCGTAGATATTGATTGCCTGGTCAGTCACTGTTGATATATGTTGTCTGGTCAGCCATCGTTGATATATGTTGTCTGGTCAGTCATCGTTGATATAGATTGCCTGGTCAGTCACCGTTGATATATGTTGCCTGGTCAGCCATCGTTGATATATGTTGCCTGGTCAGTCATCGTTGATATATGTTGTCTGGTCAGCCATCGTTGATATATGTTGTCTGATCAGCCATCGTTGATATTTGTTGCCTGGTCAACCATCGTTGATATATGTTGTCTGGTCAGTCATCGTTGATATATATTGCCTGGTCAGTCACGGTTAATATATGTTGCCTGGCCAGCCATCGTTGATATATGTTGCCTGGTCAGTCATCGTTGATATAGATTGCCTGGTCAGTCACCGTTGAGATATGTTGTCTGGTCAGCCATCGTTGATATATGTTGTCTGGGCAGTCAAGGTTGATATATGTTGCCTGGTCAACCATCGTTGATATATCTTGCCTGGTCAGCCATCATTGATATATGTTGTCTGGTCAGCCATCGTTGATATATGTTGTCTGGTCAGCCATCGTTGATATATGTTGTCTGGGCAGTCAAGGTTGATATATGTTTCCTGGTCAGCCATCGTTGATATATGTTGTCTGGGCAGTCAAGGTTGATATATGTTGCCTGGTCAACCATCGTTGATATATCTTGCCTGGTCAGCCATCATTGATATATGTTGTCTGGTCAGCCATCGTTGATATATGTTGTCTGGTCAGCCATCGTTGATATATGTTGTCTGGTCAGCCATCGTTGATATATGTTGTCTGGTCAGTCATCGTAGATATTGATTGCCTGGTATGTCACCGTTGATATATGTTGCCTGGCCAATCAGCGTTGAGATATGTTGTCTGGTCAACCATCGTTGATATATGTTGTCTGGTCAGTCATCGTTGATATAGATTGCCTGGTCAGTCACCGTTGATATATGTTGCCTGGCCAGCCATCGTTGATATATGTTGCCTGGTCAGTCATCGTTGATATAGATTGCCTGGTCAGTCACCGATGAGATATGTTGTCTGGTCAGCCATCGTTGATATATGTTGTCTGGGCAGTCAAGGTTGATATATGTTGCCTTGTCAACCATCGTTGATATATGTTGCCTGGTCAGCCATCATTGATATATGTTGCCTGGCCAGCCATCGTTGATATATGTTGCCTGGTCAGTCATCGTTGATATAGATTGCCTGGTCAGTCACCGTTGAGATATGTTGTCTGGTCAGCCATCGTTGATATATGTTGTCTGGGCAGTCAAGGTTGATATATGTTGCCTGGTCAACCATCGTTGATATATCTTGCCTGGTCAGCCATCATTGATATATGTTGTCTGGTCAGCCGTCGTTGATATATGTTGTCTGGTCAGCCATCGTTGATATATGTTGTCTGGGCAGTCAAGGTTGATATATGTTGTCTGGTCAGCCATCGTTGATATATGTTGTCTGGGCAGTCAAGGTTGATATATGTTGCCTGGTCAGCCATCGTTGATATATGGTGTCTGGTCAGTCATCGTTGATATATGTTGTCTGGCCAGTCATAGTTGATATATGTTGTCTGGTCAGTCATCTTTGATATAGGTTGCCTGGCCAGTCATAGTTGATATATGTTGCCTGGCCAGTCATAGTTGATATATGGTGCCTAGTCAGTCATCGTTGATATATTTTTTCTGGTCAGTCATCGTTGTTATAGGCCTACACATACATAAATTATGTATGTTGTCTGGTCAGTCATCGTTGATATATGTTGCCTGGTCAGTCATCGTTGATATAGGCCTACACATACATGTATGTTGTCTGGTCAGTCATCGATGGTATACACATACATTTATGTTGCCGGGTCAGTCATCGCTGATATATGTTGTCTGGTCAGTCATCGTTGATATATGTTGCCTAGCAAGCCATCGTTGATATATGTTGTCTAGTCAGCCATAGTTGATATATGTTGTCTGGGCAGTCAAGGTTGATATATGTTTCCTGGTCAACCATCGTTGATATATGTTGTCTGGTCAGCCATCGTTGATATATGTTGTCTGGTCAGCCATCGTTGATATATATTGTCTGGGCAGTCAAGGTTAATATATGTTGCCTGGTCAACCATCGTTGATATATGTTGTATGGGCAGTCAAGGTTGATATATGTTGCCTGGTCAGTCACCGTTGAGATATGTTGTCTGGTCAGTCACCGTTGATATATGGTGTCTGGTCAGTCATCGATGATATACACATACGTGTATGTTGCCTGGTCAGTCATCGTTGGTATACACATACATTTATGTTGCCGGGTCAGTCATCGCTGATATATGTTGTCTGGTCAGTCATAGTTGGTATACACATATATTTATGTTGCCTGGTCAGTCATCGCTGATATATGTTGTCTGGTCAGTCATCGTTGGTATACACATACATTTATGTTGCCTGGTCAGTCATCGCTGATATATGTTGTCTGGTCAGTCATCGTTGGTATACACATACATTTATGTTGCCTGGTCAGTCATCGCTGATATATGTTGTCTGGTCAGTCATCGTTGGTCAACCATCGTTGATATATGTTGCCTGGTCAACCATCGTTGAGATATGTTGCCTGGTCAGCCATCGTTGAGATATGTTGTCTGGTCAACCATCGTTGATAT
>CM026401.1:15710864-15798364 GCA_014843695.1 Archivesica marissinica
TATGATGGCAGGATTTCTGACCAATATTTTGAAGCATTTCGAACATAAACGGTTATAAATGTGTGCATTGGTGTTAAGAATAATCATAAATATAGATATTAAGAATGCTTAAAATATATTGTATTACCGTGGGCATATTATTTAGCTGTTTGAAGTCGACAGGTGAGATTCTCCCACCTTTTCTGCGCAGTCTTCACAAAAAAATCCGAATGAATCTTTTGCTAGTACATTTCATGCATATGAACAAAATCTTATTTGGTTCACCGTAATGACACTGGAGATATATCTTGTAAACAATTTCGTCTAATGATTTTTATTCTTGACTTTGTAATAACCAAAAATTCAAAATGGACGAAATGGAATGGTGAAACTCACCATGAAATTTAAACGTTGATTTCTTGTATAATATCGCCAAGAGACGTTATAGACTGTGCAGAATTCACTTGTTAGCAATTTTAATTTATAAAAACGACCTTTTATACAATATGCTACGCGTAAATGAGGATTAGACTTATTGTTTAGTTATAGAATTCATTCAGCCAATTAGTTAATTAATAGTTAAATCTAAAATGTTATGGAGTTAAAGAATAGTCATTTAATCTAAAATGTTATGAGTTATTAAGATCTGCAAAGCTATAGTTGCAGACAGTATATAAA
Organism: Archivesica marissinica; assembly: GCA_014843695.1. Classification (NCBI taxonomy): domain Eukaryota; kingdom Metazoa; phylum Mollusca; class Bivalvia; order Venerida; family Vesicomyidae; genus Archivesica; species Archivesica marissinica. Next base: position 15,711,522 of record CM026401.1, read on the forward strand.
GATTAAAGGGAGTACAAGGTCAGACTGCACAGACGGATATGCAGTCCAGTGGTAACACGCTGGTATTCCAGGGATCTAAGGTTCGATCCCCCGTCCGACGCTAATAAAATTAACAGTCTTTCAGATGGAATGTTAAGCCGAGGTCTCGTGTCGGTGCTTTACACTGAATATGGGACAGGTGTGACCCGACAGGTGTGACCCCGTTTAGGGACCAGGTATAATAGGTATGACCAGGTTATATGATATGTATGACCACATTATTTTAGATTAAGGTGTAGTTTAACATGTATATTTATGTGTATTGCCTATTGGACAAGAAATTGGCCAGTTAATAGCTCTGGCATTATCCATGGGTATCCATAGTTTGCCATATCAGTAGACTACATTCCCAAAGTATTTCTTTCTGATCTCCATGAAAATCCACACCATCTATACATATGTAGAAATGAGAAAAATACTGTTGAAATTGCAGTCTGTCTCTTCAGTCCAATTCCTATAACAGGGTCACACCTGTCCCATTACACGTAAAAGAACTGGAGGAGACTCTGGAATGGGCCTTTGTATGTATCATTGCACTACCCTCTAAAATGACTAATCTCGTCAGGAGGCGTCGCTCATATGGGCAACCGGTAGCGACAATAAATAAACGTAAAACACACACAAGTCCAGACTGCCAAAAAACTCATGCAATGTGGCCTATTTTTTGTAGGTGCAAGTTGTGAGTGACAACGACAGGCTGCTGGAACATGTTTATGTGGGACTGTATGTAGGAGTCCCATAGTGTCGCTGCATATTGCACCCTTGCCATACAATTGTGCAATAACTGCCTACGAGTTTGACCTTTGTTCAAATTGAAATTGTTGTACAATTCGTCAGTTCAGGTTTCTCTTTCAAAATCCTAGTACTAGAGTCCTAGTAAAGGTTCTTTAATACACATCATTGTTAAATATCGTCTATCAATTGCAAATAAAATAATACATTAACTAATTGTAAGAATTACAAAGGATTTATGGAGAAATTGAACTAATTTCCCTAAGTAAATGACTGCGTAAAAGAAAGAACACTGCGACTGAAAAGGAAGGAAAATAAATTATCAATATTTACTGGCACTCTGTCTGGATATTTCTTTCGGATTTTCTCTCCTTCCGCTCTTCTCTTTTCGAACGGGTGTTCCTCTTTATATTCCCACTTCATCTCTGAATATAAAGCTTCAATCTGCTGTTAGTTTGTGTTTATTTTTGATGTAAAATCTGTTGCAAGTTTTGTTTACCCCTTCACCTAATTATGCAAGTTGATGGAATCAGTTTTTCCTACGCAGTATTCAAATAGTCCGTTAAACGTCACCGTACATATCGTTATTGATGTAACTGTTAAACTATATTCACTTCTCCTTAAAAAATACTAAGTAGAATATTCGAAATATAATTGTCGTTTATTATATTGTATTCTTTTTATTTACTTTTTAATGCGGAGTAATAGTCATGTGACATATTGGTAAAATCTAAAATTAGACAAAAACAAATGACCACGTGACGATGTTGCAATCAACTCGTACCGGGGTCGCGTCGTACCTGGAACTCCTCAATAAGCTATCTTCCAAGTATATAGTAAAGTGTTTGTTTATGTGTTTCACTCAGTACTGACGTAGGACACACCCTTTTTATGAACATCATGACATAAATCCCCTGATGGGGACCTAGATAGGGTGCTCCTTCTGACCTGGTCAGTCATCGTTGATATATGTTTGCATTTATCTATCTATCTTCTATCTATCTATCTATCTATCTATCTATCTATCTATCTTCTATCTATCTATCTATCTATCTATCTATCATCTATCTATCTATCTATCTATCTATCATCTATCTATCCATCCATCCATCCATCCATCATCCATCCATCCATCCATCCATCCATCCATCCATCCATCCATACATCCATCCATCCATCCATCCATCCATCCATCATCCATCCATCCATCATCCATCCATCCATCCATCCATCCATCCATCCATCCATCCTCCATCCATCCATCCATCCATCCATCATCCATCCATCCATCCATCCATCCATCCATCCTCCATCCATCCATCATCCATCCATCCATCCATCCATCCATCCATCCATCCATCATCCATCCATCCATCCATCCATCCTCCATCCATCCATCCATCCATCCATCCATCCATCCATCCATCCATCCATCCATCCATCCATCCATCCATCCATCCATCCATCCATCCATCCATCCATCCATCCATCCATCCATCCATCCATCCATCCATCCATCCATCCATCCATCCATCGGCCTTTGATGTCGAACCCCTCGAGGGAAGGTAGACGTGTTGCGCTTCAAAGACCGCAAAGAAGTTAAAAGTATGAGTAGTTAAAAGCATACTTTACAATTAGGGACTGGCATGATCAATATGGCAAACTGTCGTATTGAATTGCTCTAGGGTAGGGAGATGGACAATGTCATGCAGGAGGGAGATGGTTCCAATGGTAGATTATTCTTGGAAGAAAGGAACACTTGTAGTAGTCTGTATTTGCTGTAATTAACCTATAGTTTAAGGAATGGCGAGCAGAACGGGGGAGGGGAACTAGGTAATTTTCAAGGGGATTAGCAACAAGATCATTATGAATTTTATACATATTGTCCTATTGTCAATACGCCGTTGATCTAGTCTGCGTAGATTTAGGGAATGTAGCATGTCTGTAACACTAGAGGTACGATAGAAGTCAGTCTTTATCCAATGGGCTGCTCTTCGCGGGACACCTTCAATTTGGTCTATCAATGTTTGGGTATGGGGCGACCAGATCTCAGCCATATTCAAGCTGGGGTCAGTCATCGATGATATATGTTGCCTGGTAGATCATCGTTGATACATGTTGCCTGGTCAGTCATCGTTGATATAGGCCTACGCATACATAAATTATGTATGTTGTCTGGTCAGTCATCGTTGATATATGTTGCCTGGTCAGTCATCGTTGATATAGGCCTACACATACATGTATGTTGTCTGGTCAGTTATCGATGATATACACATACGTGTATGTTGCCTGGTCAGTCATCGGTGGTATACACATACATTTATGTTGCCGGGTCAATCATCGCTGATATATGTTGTCTGGTCAGTCATCGTTGATATATGATGCCTAGCAAGCCATCATTGATATATGTTGTCTAGTCAGCCATAGTTGATATATGTTGTCTGGGCAGTCAAGGTTGATATATGTTTCCTGGTCAACCATCGTTGATATATGTTGTCTGGTCAGCCATCGTTGATATATGTTGTCTGGTCAGCCATCGTTGATATATGTTGTTTGGTCAGAAATCGTTGATATATGTTGTCTGGTCAGCCATCGTTGATATATGTTGTCTGGGCAGTCAAGGTTAATATATGATGCCTGGTCAACCATCGTTGATATATGTTGCCTGGTCAGCCATCGTTGATATATGTTGTCTGGGCAGTCAAGGTTAATATATGTTGCCTGGTCAACCATCGTTGATATATGTTGCCTGTTCAACCATCGTTGATATATGTTGTCTGGTCAGCCATCGTTGATATATGTTGTCTGGTCAGTCAGCGTTGAGATATGTTGTCTGGTCAACCATCGTTGATATATGTTGTCTGGTTAGTCATCGTAGATATATGTTGCCTGGTCAGTCACCGTTGATATATGTTGCCTGGCCAGTCAGCGTTGATATATGTTGCCTGGTCAGTCACCGTTGATATATGTTGCCTGGTCAGTCACCGTTGATATATGTTGTCTGGTCAGTCATCGTTGATATAGATTGCCTGGTCAGCCATCGTTGATATATGTTGTCTGGTCAGCCATCGTTGATATATGTTGTCTGGGCAGTCAAGGTTGATATATGTTGCCTGGTCAACCATCGTTGATATATGTTGTCTGGTCAGCCATCGTTGATATATGTTGTCTGGTCAGTCATGGTTGATATATGTTGTCTGGTCAGCCATCGTTGATATAGGTTGCCTGGTCAATCATCGTTGATATATGTTGTCTGGTCAGTCATCGTTGATATATGTTGTCTGGTCAGCCATCGTTGATATATGTTGTCTGGTCAGCCATCGTTGATATATGTTGTCTGGGCAGTCAAGGTTAATATATGTTGCCTGGTCAGCCATCGTTGATATAGGTTGCCTGGTCAATCATCGTTGATATATGTTGTCTGGTCAGTCATCGTTGATATATGTTGTCTGGTCAGCCATCGTTGATATATGTTGTCTGGTCAGCCATCGTTGATATATGTTGTCTGGGCAGTCAAGGTTAATATATGTTGCCTGGTCAGCCATCGTTGATATAGGTTGCCTGGTCAATCATCGTTGATATATGTTGCCTGGTCAGCCATCGTTGATATATGTTGCCTGGTCAATCATCGTTGATATATGTTGCCTGTTCAGTCATCGTTGATATATGGTGCCTGGTCAGTCATCGTTGATATATGTTGTCTGGCCAGCCATCGTTGATATAGGTTGCCTGGCCAGTCATCGTTGATATATGTTGTCTGGTCAGTCATCGTTGATATATGTTGTCTGGTCAGTCATCGTTGATATATGGTGCCTGGTCAGCCGTCGTTGATATAGGTTGCCTGGCCAGTCATCGTTGATATATGTTGTCTGGACAGTCATCGTTGATATATGTTGTCTGGTCAGTCATCGTTGATATATGTTGTCTGGTCAGTCATCGTTGATATATGTTGTCTGGTCAGTCATCGTTGATATATGGTGCCTGGTCAGCCATCGTTGATATATGTTGCCTGTTCAGTCATCGTTGATATATGATGCCTGGTCAGTCATCGTTGATATATGTTGCCTGGTCAACCATCGTTGATATATCTTGCCTGGTCAGCCATCATTGATATATGTTGTCTGGTCAGCCATCGTTGATATATGTTGTCTGGTCAGCCATCGTTGATATATGTTGTCTGGGCAGTCAAGGTTGATATATGTTTTCTGGTCAGACACCGTTGATATATTTTGCCTGGCCAGCCATCGTTGATATATGTTGTCTGGTCAGCCATCGTTGATATATCTTGCCTGGTCAGTCATCGTTGATATATGTTGTCTGGTTAGTCATCGTTGATATATGGTGCCTGGTCAGCCATCGTTGATATATGTTGCCTGGTCAACCATCGTTGATATATGTTGTCTGGTCAGCCATCGTTGATATATGTTGTCTGGTCAGCCATCGTTGATATATCTTGCCTGGTCAGTCATCGTTGATATATGTTGTCTGGTCAGTCATCGTTGATATATGTTGTCTGGTCAGTCATCGTTGATATATGGTGCCTGGTCAGCCATCGTTGATATATGTTGTCTGGTCAGTCATCGTTGATATATGGTGCCTGGTCAGCCATCGTTGATATATGTTGTCTGGTCAGCCATCGTTGATATATCTTGCCTGGTCAGCCATCGTTGATATATCTTGCCTGGTCAGCCATCGTTGATATATGGTGTCTGGTCAGTCATCGTTGATATATGTTGTCTGGTCAGTCATCGTTGATATATGTTGTCTGGTCAGTCATCGTTGATATATGGTGCCTGGTCAGCCATCGTTGATATATGTTGTCTGGTCAGCCATCGTTGATATATCTTGCCTGGTCAGCCATCGTTGATATATGTTGTCTGGTCAGCCATCGTTGATATATCTTGCCTGGTCAGCCATCATTGATATATGGTGTCTGGTCAACCATCGTTGATATATGTTGCCTGGTCAGTCACCGTTGATATATGTTGCCTGGTCAACCATCGTTGAGATATGTTGTCTGGTCAGCCATCGTTGATATATGTTGTCTGGGCAGTCAAGGTTGATATATGTTGCCTGGTCAACCATCGTTGATATATGTTGCCTGGTCAATAATCGTTGATATATGTTGTCTCGTAAGTCATCGTTGATATATGTTGCCTGGTCACCCATCGTTGATATATGTTGCCTGGTCAATCATCGTTGATATATGTTGCCTGGTCAGTCATCGTTGATATAGGTTGCCTGGCCGGTCATCGTTGATATATGTTGCCTGGTCAGCCATCGTTGATATATGTTGCCTGGTCAGACATCGTTGATATATGTTGCCTGGTCAGACATCGTTGATATATGTTGCCTGGTCAGCCATCGTTGATATATGTTGTCTGGTCAGCCATCGTTGATATATGTTGCCTGGTCAATCATCGTTGATATATGTTGTCTGGTCAGCCATCGTTGATATATGTTGTTTGGGCAGTCATCTTTGATATATGTTGCCAGGTCAACCATCGTTGATATGTGTTGTCTGGCCAGACATCGTTGATATATTTTGCCTGGCCAGACATCGTTGATATATGTTGCCTGGTCAGCCATCGTTGATATATGTTGCCTGTTCAGTCATCGTTGATATATGGTGCCTGGTCAGTCAACGTTGATATATTTTGCCTGGCCAGACATCGTTGATATATGTTGCCTGTTCAGTCATCGTTGATATATGGTGCCTGGTCAGTCATCGTTGATATATGTTGTCTGGCCAGCCATCGTTGATATATGTTGTCTGGTCAGTCATCGTTGATATAGGCCTACACATACATGTATGTTGTCTGGTCAGTCATCGATGATATACACATACGTGTATGTTGCCTGGTCAGTCATCGTTGGTATACACATACATTTATGTTGCCGGGTCAGTCATCGCAGATATATGTTGTCTGGTCAGTCACCGTTGATATATGTTGCCTGGCCAGTCATCGTTGATATATGTTGCCTGTTCAGTCATCGTTGATATATGGTGCCTGGTCAGTCAACGTTGATATATGTTGCCTGGCCAGACATCGTTGATATATGTTGCCTGTTCAGTCATCGTTGATATATGGTGCCTGGTCAGTCATCGTTGATATATGTTGTCTGGCCAGCCATCGTTGATATATATTGTCTGGTCAGTCATCGTTGATATAGGCCTACACATACATGTATGTTGTCTGGTCAGTCATCGATGATATACACTACGTGTATGTTGCCTGGTCAGTCATCGTTGGTATACACATACATTTATGTTGCCGGGTCAGTCATCGCAGATATATGTTGTCTGGTCAGTCACCGTTGATATATGTTGCCTGGCCAGTCATCGTTGATATAGATTGCCTGGTCAGTCAGCGTTGAGATATGTTTTCTGGTCAGCCATCGTTGATATATGTTGTCTGGTCAGTCATCGTTGAGATATGTTGTCTGGTCAGTCATCGTTGAGATATGTTGCCTGGTCAGCCATCGTTGATATATGTTGCCTGGTAAGCCATCGTTGATATATGTTGCCTGTTCAGTCATCGTTGATATATGTTGTCTGGCCAGCCATCGTTGATATATGTTGTCTGGGCAGTCAAGGTTGATATATGTTTCATGGTCAACCATCGTTGATATATGTTGCCTGGTCAGCCATCGTTGAGATATGTTGTCTGGTCAACCATCGTTGATATATGTTGTCTGGTCAGTCATCGTTGATATAGATTGCCTGGTCAGTCACCCTTGATATATGTTGCCTGGCCAGCCATCGTTTATATATGTTGCCTGGTTAGTCATCGTTGAGATAGATTGCCTGGTCAGTCACCGTTGAGATATGTTGTCTGGTCAGCCATCGTTGATATATGTTGTCTGGGCAGTCAAGGTTGATATATGTTTCATGGTCAACTTGTTGTTGGTGTTGTTGTTTGTTGTTGGTGTTGTTGTGTTTTTGTGTGTTGTTTTTGTGGTGTGTTGTTTGTTGTTTTTTGTTGTTTGTGTGGTGTTGTTGTTTGTTGGTTGTTGTTTGTTGTTGGTGTTGTTGTTTGTTGTTGGTGTGTGTTTGTTGTTGGGTGTTGTTTGTTTTGGTTGTGTTTGTTTTGTCATCGTTGATATATGTTGCCTGTTCAGTCATCGTTGATATATGTTGCCTGGTCAGCCATCGTTGATATATGTTGCCTGTTCAGTCATCGTTGATATATGGTGCCTGGTCAGTCATCGTTGATATATGTTGTCTGGCCAGCCATCGTTGATATAGGTTGCCTGGCCAGTCATCGTTGATATATGTTGTTTGGTCAGTCATCGTTGATATATGTTGTCTGGTCAGTCATCGTTGATATATGTTGTCTGGTCAGACATCGTTGATTTATTTTGCCTGGCCAGCCATCGTTGATATATGTTGTCTGTTGTTGTTGTTTGTTGTTGGTTGTTGTGTTTGTTGTTGGTGTTGTGTTTTTGTTGTTGTTGGTGTTGTGTTTGTGTTGTTGTGTGTTGTTGGTTTTTTTGTTGGGGTTTGTGTTTGTTGTTGGTGTTGTTGTTTGTTGTGGTGTTTTTGTTGTTGTCAGCCATCGTTGATATATGTTGTCTGGTCAGCCATCGTTGATATATGTTGTCTGGTCAGAAATTGTTGATATATGTTGTCTGGTCAGCCATCGTTGATATATTTGTTGGGGTGGTTTTTGTTGTGGTTGTTGTTTGTTGTTGTGTGTTGATATATGTTGTTGGTAGATATGTTGTATTGTTGTCTGGGCAGTAAGGTTAATATGTTGTCTGGTGAGTTCGTTGATATATATTGTTGGGCAGTGGTTAATATATGTTGCTTGGTCAATGGTTGTATAGCAATCGTTGATATATTTGTCTGGGCATTCAGGTTCATATATTTTGAATGGTCAAATATCGTTGATATATGTGTACATCATGGTTAATATTGTTGAATGGTCAAATAGTTGTATGTTGTTGGTAGTCAGCGTTGAGTTGTTGTCTGGTCAACCTGTTGTTTGTGTGGTGTTGTTGTTTGTTGTTGGTGTTGTTGATATAGATTGTGGTAATCATATTTGATATATGTTGTCTGGTCAGTCATGTTGATATAGATTGCTGTTGGTAATCATCGTTGATATATGTTACTTACGATGTTGATATATGTTGTTGGTCATACATGTTGATATATTTTGACTGGAAATATCGTTGATATTGTTGTCTGGTAGAAATTGTTGGTATATGTTGTCTGGTCAGTCATGGTTGATATATGTTGTCTGGTCAGTCATCGTTGATATATGTTGTATGGGCAGTCAAGGTTGATATATGTTGCCTGGTCAACCATTGTTGATATATGTTGTCTGGTCAGTCATGGTTGATTGTTGTGGTTGTTGTTTGTTGTTGGTTGTTGTATATGTTGTCTGGTCAGTCATCGTTGATATATGTTGCCTGGTCAGTCATCGTTGATATATGTTGTCTGGTCAGTCATCGTTGATATAGTTGTGGTTGTGTTGTTTGTTGTTGGTGTTGTTGTTTGTGTTGGTGTGTTGTTTTTGTGGTGTGTTGTTTGTTGTTGGTGTTTTGTTTGTTGTATGGGCAGTCAAGGTTGATATATGTTGCCTGGTCAACCATCGTTGATATATGTTGTCTGGTCAGCCATCGTTGATATATGTTGTCTGGTCAGAAATCGTTGATATATGTTGTTGGTGTTGTTGTTTGTTGTTGGTGTGTTGTTTTTTGTGGGTGTTGTTTGTTGTTGGTGTTGTGTTTGTTGCCTGGTCAGTCAGCGTTGATATATGTTGTCTGGTCAGCCATCGTTGATATATGTTGTCTGGTCAGTCATCGTTGATATTGATTGCCTGGTCAGTCACCGTTGATATATGTTGCCTGGTCAGTCATCGTTGATATATGTTGTCTGGTCAGTCATCGTTGATATATGTTGTCTGGTCAGTCATCGTTGATATATGTTGTTGTGTGTTGTTTTGTTGTGGTTGTTGTTTGTTGCCTGGTCAGTCACGGTTGATATATGTTGCCTGGCCAGCCATCGTTGATATATGTTGCCTGGTCAGTCATCGTTGGTATAGATTGCCTGGTCAGTCACCGTTGAGATATGTTGTCTGGTCAGCCATGTTGATATATGTTGTCTGGTCAGCCATCGTTGATATATGTTGTCTGGGCAGTCAAGGTTAATATATGTTGCCTGGTCAGCCATCGTTGATATAGGTTGCCTGGTCAATCATCGTTGATATATGTTGTCTGGTCAGTCATCGTTGATATATGTTGTCTGGTCAGCCATCGTTGATATATGTTGTCTGGTCAGCCATCGTTGATATATGTTGTCTGGGCAGTCAAGGTTAATATATGTTGCCTGGTCAGCCATCGTTGATATAGGTTGCCTGGTCAATCATCGTTGATATATGTTGTCTGGTCAGTCATCGTTGATATATGTTGTCTGGTCAGCCATCGTTGATATATGTTGTCTGGTCAGCCATCGTTGATATATGTTGTCTGGGCAGTCAAGGTTAATATATGTTGCCTGGTCAGCCATCGTTGATATAGGTTGCCTGGTCAATCATCGTTGATATATGTTGCCTGGTCAGCCATCGTTGATATATGTTGCCTGGTCAATCATCGTTGATATATGTTGCCTGTTCAGTCATCGTTGATATATGGTGCCTGGTCAGTCATCGTTGATATATGTTGTCTGGCCAGCCATCGTTGATATAGGTTGCCTGGCCAGTCATCGTTGATATATGTTGTCTGGTCAGTCATCGTTGATATATGTTGTCTGGTCAGTCATCGTTGATATATGGTGCCTGGTCAGCCGTCGTTGATATAGGTTGCCTGGCCAGTCATCGTTGATATATGTTGTCTGGACAGTCATCGTTGATATATGTTGTCTGGTCAGTCATCGTTGATATATGTTGTCTGGTCAGTCATCGTTGATATATGTTGTCTGGTCAGTCATCGTTGATATATGGTGCCTGGTCAGCCATCGTTGATATATGTTGCCTGTTCAGTCATCGTTGATATATGATGCCTGGTCAGTCATCGTTGATATATGTTGCCTGGTCAACCATCGTTGATATATCTTGCCTGGTCAGCCATCATTGATATATGTTGTCTGGTCAGCCATCGTTGATATATGTTGTCTGGTCAGCCATCGTTGATATATGTTGTCTGGGCAGTCAAGGTTGATATATGTTTTCTGGTCAGACACCGTTGATATATTTTGCCTGGCCAGCCATCGTTGATATATGTTGTCTGGTCAGCCATCGTTGATATATCTTGCCTGGTCAGTCATCGTTGATATATGTTGTCTGGTTAGTCATCGTTGATATATGGTGCCTGGTCAGCCATCGTTGATATATGTTGCCTGGTCAACCATCGTTGATATATGTTGTCTGGTCAGCCATCGTTGATATATGTTGTCTGGTCAGCCATCGTTGATATATCTTGCCTGGTCAGTCATCGTTGATATATGTTGTCTGGTCAGTCATCGTTGATATATGTTGTCTGGTCAGTCATCGTTGATATATGGTGCCTGGTCAGCCATCGTTGATATATGTTGTCTGGTCAGTCATCGTTGATATATGGTGCCTGGTCAGCCATCGTTGATATATGTTGTCTGGTCAGCCATCGTTGATATATCTTGCCTGGTCAGCCATCGTTGATATATCTTGCCTGGTCAGCCATCGTTGATATATGGTGTCTGGTCAGTCATCGTTGATATATGTTGTCTGGTCAGTCATCGTTGATATATGTTGTCTGGTCAGTCATCGTTGATATATGGTGCCTGGTCAGCCATCGTTGATATATGTTGTCTGGTCAGCCATCGTTGATATATCTTGCCTGGTCAGCCATCGTTGATATATGTTGTCTGGTCAGCCATCGTTGATATATCTTGCCTGGTCAGCCATCATTGATATATGGTGTCTGGTCAACCATCGTTGATATATGTTGCCTGGTCAGTCACCGTTGATATATGTTGCCTGGTCAACCATCGTTGAGATATGTTGTCTGGTCAGCCATCGTTGATATATGTTGTCTGGGCAGTCAAGGTTGATATATGTTGCCTGGTCAACCATCGTTGATATATGTTGCCTGGTCAATAATCGTTGATATATGTTGTCTCGTAAGTCATCGTTGATATATGTTGCCTGGTCACCCATCGTTGATATATGTTGCCTGGTCAATCATCGTTGATATATGTTGCCTGGTCAGTCATCGTTGATATAGGTTGCCTGGCCGGTCATCGTTGATATATGTTGCCTGGTCAGCCATCGTTGATATATGTTGCCTGGTCAGACATCGTTGATATATGTTGCCTGGTCAGACATCGTTGATATATGTTGCCTGGTCAGCCATCGTTGATATATGTTGTCTGGTCAGCCATCGTTGATATATGTTGCCTGGTCAATCATCGTTGATATATGTTGTCTGGTCAGCCATCGTTGATATATGTTGTTTGGGCAGTCATCTTTGATATATGTTGCCAGGTCAACCATCGTTGATATGTGTTGTCTGGCCAGACATCGTTGATATATTTTGCCTGGCCAGACATCGTTGATATATGTTGCCTGGTCAGCCATCGTTGATATATGTTGCCTGTTCAGTCATCGTTGATATATGGTGCCTGGTCAGTCAACGTTGATATATTTTGCCTGGCCAGACATCGTTGATATATGTTGCCTGTTCAGTCATCGTTGATATATGGTGCCTGGTCAGTCATCGTTGATATATGTTGTCTGGCCAGCCATCGTTGATATATGTTGTCTGGTCAGTCATCGTTGATATAGGCCTACACATACATGTATGTTGTCTGGTCAGTCATCGATGATATACACATACGTGTATGTTGCCTGGTCAGTCATCGTTGGTATACACATACATTTATGTTGCCGGGTCAGTCATCGCAGATATATGTTGTCTGGTCAGTCACCGTTGATATATGTTGCCTGGCCAGTCATCGTTGATATATGTTGCCTGTTCAGTCATCGTTGATATATGGTGCCTGGTCAGTCAACGTTGATATATGTTGCCTGGCCAGACATCGTTGATATATGTTGCCTGTTCAGTCATCGTTGATATATGGTGCCTGGTCAGTCATCGTTGATATATGTTGTCTGGCCAGCCATCGTTGATATATATTGTCTGGTCAGTCATCGTTGATATAGGCCTACACATACATGTATGTTGTCTGGTCAGTCATCGATGATATACACACACGTGTATGTTGCCTGGTCAGTCATCGTTGGTATACACATACATTTATGTTGCCGGGTCAGTCATCGCAGATATATGTTGTCTGGTCAGTCACCGTTGATATATGTTGCCTGGCCAGTCATCGTTGATATAGATTGCCTGGTCAGTCAGCGTTGAGATATGTTTTCTGGTCAGCCATCGTTGATATATGTTGTCTGGTCAGTCATCGTTGAGATATGTTGTCTGGTCAGTCATCGTTGAGATATGTTGCCTGGTCAGCCATCGTTGATATATGTTGCCTGGTAAGCCATCGTTGATATATGTTGCCTGTTCAGTCATCGTTGATATATGTTGTCTGGCCAGCCATCGTTGATATATGTTGTCTGGGCAGTCAAGGTTGATATATGTTTCATGGTCAACCATCGTTGATATATGTTGCCTGGTCAGCCATCGTTGAGATATGTTGTCTGGTCAACCATCGTTGATATATGTTGTCTGGTCAGTCATCGTTGATATAGATTGCCTGGTCAGTCACCCTTGATATATGTTGCCTGGCCAGCCATCGTTTATATATGTTGCCTGGTTAGTCATCGTTGAGATAGATTGCCTGGTCAGTCACCGTTGAGATATGTTGTCTGGTCAGCCATCGTTGATATATGTTGTCTGGGCAGTCAAGGTTGATATATGTTTCATGGTCAACAATCGTTGATATATGTTGTCTGGTCAGTCATCGTTGATATATGTTGTCTGGTCAGTCATCGTTGATGTTTTTGTGTGTTGTTTTTGCCTGGTCAGCCATCGTTGATATATGTTGCCTATTCAGTCTTCGTTGATATATGATGCCTGGTCAGTCATCGTTGATATATGTTGCCTGGTCAGCCATCGTTGATATATGTTGTCTGGTCAGCCCTTGTTGATATATGTTGTCTGGTCAGCCATCGTTGATATATGTTGTCTGGGCAGTCGTTGATATATGTTTCCTGGTCATGTGTTTGTTTTGTTGTTGTTTGTTGTGGTTGTTGTTTGTTGTGGTGCCATCGTTGATATATGTTGCCTGTTCAGTCATCGTTGATATATGGTGCCTGGTCAGTCATCGTTGATATATGTTGTCTGGCCAGCCATCGTTGATATAGGTTGCCTGGCCAGTCATCGTTGATATATGTTGTCTGGTCAGTCATCGTTGATATATGTTGTCTGGTCAGTCATCGTTGATATATGTTGTCTGGTCAGACATCGTTGATATATTTTGCCTGGCCAGCCATCGTTGATATATGTTGCCTGTTCAGTCATCGTTGATATATGTTGTCTGGTTAGTCATCGCTGATATATGTTGTCTGGTCAGTCATCGTTGATATAGGTACACATACATGTATGTTGTCTGGTCAGTCATCGATGATATACACATACGTGTATGTTGCCTGGTCAGTCATCGTTGGTATACACATATATTTATGTTGCCGGGTCAATCATCGCTGATATATGTTGTTGGTCAGTCATCGTTGATATATGTTGCCTAGCAAGCCATCGTTGATATATGTTGTCTAGTCAGCCATCGTTGATATATGTTGTCTGGTCAGCCATCGTTGATATATGTTGTCTGGTCAGAAATTGTTGATATATGTTGTCTGGTCAGCCATCGTTGATATATATTGTCTGGGCAGTCAAGGTTAATATATGTTGCCTGGTCAACCATCGTTGATATATGTTGTCTGGTCAGCCATCGTTGATATATGTTGTCTGGTCAGAAATCGTTGATATATGTTGTCTGGGCAGTCAAGGTTAATATATGTTGTCTGGTCAGCCATCGTTGATATATATTGTCTGGGCAGTCAAGGTTAATATATGTTGCCTGGTCAACCATCGTTGATATATGTTGCCTGTTCAGTCATCGTTGATATATTTGTCTGGGCAGTCAAGGTTCATATATGTTGCCTGGTCAACCATCGTTGATATATGTTGTCTGGGCATTCAAGGTTAATATATGTTGCCTGGTCAACCATCGTTGATATATGTTGTCTGGTCAGTCATCGTTGAGATATGTTGTCTGGTCAACCATCGTTGATATATGCTGCCTGGTCAGTCATCGTTGATATATGTTGTCTGGTCAGTCATCGTTGATATAGATTGCCTGGTCAACCATCTTTGATATATGTTGTCTGGTCAGTCATCGTTGATATAGATTGCCTGGTGGTCAACCATCGTTGATATATGTTGACTGACCAGCCATCGTTGATATATGTTGTCTGGTCAGACATCGTTGATATATTTTGACTGGCCAGCCATCGTTGATATATGTTGTCTGGTCAGAAATCGTTGATATATGTTGTCTGGTCAGCCATCGTTGATATATGTTGTCTGGTCAGTCATCGTTGATATATGTTGTATGGGCAGTCAAGGTTGATATATGTTGCCTGATCAACCATCGTTGATATATGTTGTCTGGTCAGCCATCGTTGATATAGATTGCCTGGTCAACCATCGTTGATATATGTTGTCTGGTCAACCATCGTTGATATATGTTGTCTGGTCAGCCATCGTTGATATATGTTGCCTGGTCAGACATCGTTGATATATGTTGTCTGGTCAGTCATCGTTGATATAGATTGCCTGGTTAGTCACCGTTGATATATGTTGTCTGGTCAGTCATCGTTGATATATGTAGTCTGGTCAGACATCGTTGATATATTTTGCCTGGCTAGCCATCGTTGATATATGTTGTCTGGTCAGCCATCTTTGATATATGTTGTCTGGGCAGTCAAGGTTGATATATGTTGCCTGGTCAACCATCGTTGATATATGTTGTCTGGTCAGCCATCGTTGATATATGTTGTCTGGTCAGAAATCGTTGATATATGTTGTCTGGTCAGTCATCGTTGATATATGTTGTCTGGTCAGACATCGTTGATATATTTTGCCTGGCCAGCCATCGTTGATATATGTTGTCTGGTCAGTCATCGTAGATATTGATTGCCTGGTCAGTCACCGTTGATATATGTTGTCTGGTCAGCCATCGTTGATATATGTTGTCTGGTCAGTCATCGTTGATATAGATTGCCTGGTCAGTCACCGTTGATATATGTTGCCTGGTCAGCCATCGTTGATATATGTTGCCTGGTCAGTCATCGTTGATATATGTTGTCTGGTCAGCCATCGTTGATATATGTTGTCTGATCAGCCATCGTTGATATTTGTTGCCTGGTCAACCATCGTTGATATATGTTGTGGTGTTTGTTTCCTGGTCAGTCACGGTTAATATATGTTGCCTGGCCAGCCATCGTTGATATATGTTGCCTGGTCAGTCATCGTTGATATAGATTGCCTGGTCAGTCACCGTTGAGATATGTTGTCTGGTCAGCCATCGTTGATATATGTTGTCTGGGCAGTCAAGGTTGATATATGTTGCCTGGTCAACCATCGTTGATATATCTTGCCTGGTCAGCCATCATTGATATATGTTGTCTGGTCAGCCATCGTTGATATATGTTGTCTGGTCAGCCATCGTTGATATATGTTGTCTGGGCAGTCAAGGTTGATATATGTTTCCTGGTCAGCCATCGTTGATATATGTTGTCTGGGCAGTCAAGGTTGATATATGTTGCCTGGTCAACCATCGTTGATATATCTTGCCTGGTCAGCCATCATTGATATATGTTGTCTGGTCAGCCATCGTTGATATATGTTGTCTGGTCAGCCATCGTTGATATATGTTGTCTGGTCAGCCATCGTTGATATATGTTGTCTGGTCAGTCATCGTAGATATTGATTGCCTGGTATGTCACCGTTGATATATGTTGCCTGGCCAATCAGCGTTGAGATATGTTGTCTGGTCAACCATCGTTGATATATGTTGTCTGGTCAGTCATCGTTGATATAGATTGCCTGGTCAGTCACCGTTGATATATGTTGCCTGGCCAGCCATCGTTGATATATGTTGCCTGGTCAGTCATCGTTGATATAGATTGCCTGGTCAGTCATCGTTGATATATGTTGTCTGGTCAGCCATCGTTGATATATGTTGTCTGGGCAGTCAAGGTTGATATATGTTGCCTGGTCAACCATCGTTGATATATGTTGCCTGGTCAGCCATCGTTGATATATGTTGCCTGGTCAGCCATCGTTGATATATGTTGCCTGGTCAGTCATCGTTGATATATGTTGCCTGGTCAGTCACCGTTGAGATATGTTGTCTGGTCAGCCATCGTTGATATATGTTGTCTGGGCAGTCAAGGTTGATATATGTTGCCTGGTCAACCATCGTTGATATATCTTGCCTGGTCAGCCATCATTGATATATGTTGTCTGGTCAGCCGTCGTTGATATATGTTGTCTGGTCAGCCATCGTTGATATATGTTGTCTGGGCAGTCAAGGTTGATATATGTTGTCTGGTCAGCCATCGTTGATATATGTTGTCTGGTCAGTCAAGGTTGATATATGTTGCCTGGTCAGCCATCGTTGATATATGTTGTCTGGTCAGTCATCGTTGATATATGTTGTCTGGCCAGTCATAGTTGATATATGTTGTCTGGTCAGTCATCGTTGATATATGTTGTCTGGTCAGTCATGGTTGATATATGTTGCCTGGCCAGTCATCGTTGATATATGTTGTCTGGTCAGTCATCGTGTTTTGTTGCAGTTGATATATGTTGTCTGGTCAGCCATCGTTGATATATGTTGTCTGGTCAGTCATCGTTGATATATGCCTGCAGTCATGTTGATATATGTTGCCTGGTCAGTCATCGTTGATATATGTTGTCTGGTCAGTCATCGTTGATATATGTTGTGGTCAGCCATCGTTGATATATGTTGTCTGGTCAGCCATCGTTGATATTGTTGTCTGGTCAACCATCGTTGATATATGTTGTCTGGTCAGTCATCGTTGATATATATTGCCTGGTCAGTCACGGTTAATATATGTTGCCTGGCCAGCCATCGTTGATATATGTTGCCTGGTCAGTCATCGTTGATATAGATTGCCTGGTCAGTCACCGTTGAGATATGTTGTCTGGTCAGCCATCGTTGATATATGTTGTCTGGGCAGTCAAGGTTGATATATGTTGCCTGGTCAACCATCGTTGATATATCTTGCCTGGTCAGCCATCATTGATATATGTTGTCTGGTCAGCCATCGTTGATATATGTTGTCTGGTCAGCCATCGTTGATATATGTTGTCTGGGCAGTCAAGGTTGATATATGTTTCCTGGTCAGCCATCGTTGATATATGTTGTCTGGGCAGTCAAGGTTGATATATGTTGCCTGGTCAACCATCGTTGATATATCTTGCCTGGTCAGCCATCATTGATATATGTTGTCTGGTCAGCCATCGTTGATATATGTTGTCTGGTCAGCCATCGTTGATATATGTTGTCTGGTCAGCCATCGTTGATATATGTTGTCTGGTCAGTCATCGTAGATATTGATTGCCTGGTATGTCACCGTTGATATATGTTGCCTGGCCAATCAGCGTTGAGATATGTTGTCTGGTCAACCATCGTTGATATATGTTGTCTGGTCAGTCATCGTTGATATAGATTGCCTGGTCAGTCACCGTTGATATATGTTGCCTGGCCAGCCATCGTTGATATATGTTGCCTGGTCAGTCATCGTTGATATAGATTGCCTGGTCAGTCACCGATGAGATATGTTGTCTGGTCAGCCATCGTTGATATATGTTGTCTGGGCAGTCAAGGTTGATATATGTTGCCTTGTCAACCATCGTTGATATATGTTGCCTGGTCAGCCATCATTGATATATGTTGCCTGGCCAGCCATCGTTGATATATGTTGCCTGGTCAGTCATCGTTGATATAGATTGCCTGGTCAGTCACCGTTGAGATATGTTGTCTGGTCAGCCATCGTTGATATATGTTGTCTGGGCAGTCAAGGTTGATATATGTTGCCTGGTCAACCATCGTTGATATATCTTGCCTGGTCAGCCATCATTGATATATGTTGTCTGGTCAGCCGTCGTTGATATATGTTGTCTGGTCAGCCATCGTTGATATATGTTGTCTGGGCAGTCAAGGTTGATATATGTTTTCTGGTCAGCCATCGTTGATATATGTTGTCTGGGCAGTCAAGGTTGATATATGTTGCCTGGTCAGCCATCGTTGATATATGGTGTCTGGTCAGTCATCGTTGATATATGTTGTCTGGCCAGTCATAGTTGATATATGTTGTCTGGTCAGTCATCTTTGATATAGGTTGCCTGGCCAGTCATAGTTGATATATGTTGCCTGGCCAGTCATAGTTGATATATGGTGCCTAGTCAGTCATCGTTGATATATTTTTTCTGGTCAGTCATCGTTGTTATAGGCCTACACATACATAAATTATGTATGTTGTCTGGTCAGTCATCGTTGATATATGTTGCCTGGTCAGTCATCGTTGATATAGGCCTACACATACATGTATGTTGTCTGGTCAGTCATCGATGGTATACACATACATTTATGTTGCCGGGTCAGTCATCGCTGATATATGTTGTCTGGTCAGTCATCGTTGATATATGTTGCCTAGCAAGCCATCGTTGATATATGTTGTCTAGTCAGCCATAGTTGATATATGTTGTCTGGGCAGTCAAGGTTGATATATGTTTCCTGGTCAACCATCGTTGATATATGTTGTCTGGTCAGCCATCGTTGATATATGTTGTCTGGTCAGCCATCGTTGATATATATTGTCTGGGCAGTCAAGGTTAATATATGTTGCCTGGTCAACCATCGTTGATATATGTTGTATGGGCAGTCAAGGTTGATATATGTTGCCTGGTCAGTCACCGTTGAGATATGTTGTCTGGTCAGTCACCGTTGATATATGGTGTCTGGTCAGTCATCGATGATATACACATACGTGTATGTTGCCTGGTCAGTCATCGTTGGTATACACATACATTTATGTTGCCGGGTCAGTCATCGCTGATATATGTTGTCTGGTCAGTCATAGTTGGTATACACATATATTTATGTTGCCTGGTCAGTCATCGCTGATATATGTTGTCTGGTCAGTCATCGTTGGTATACACATACATTTATGTTGCCTGGTCAGTCATCGCTGATATATGTTGTCTGGTCAGTCATCGTTGGTATACACATACATTTATGTTGCCTGGTCAGTCATCGCTGATATATGTTGTCTGGTCAGTCATCGTTGGTCAACCATCGTTGATATATGTTGCCTGGTCAACCATCGTTGAGATATGTTGCCTGGTCAGCCATCGTTGCGATATGTTGTCTGGTCAACCATCGTTGATATATGTTGCCTGGTCAGTCAGCGTTGAGATATGTTGTCTGGTCAACCATCGTTGATATATGTTGTCTGGTCAGCCATCGTTGATATATGTTGTCTGGTCAGACACGTTGATATATGTTGTCTGGTCAGCCATCGTTGATATATGTTGCCTGGTCAGTCACCGTTGATATATGTTGCCTGGTCAGCCATCGTTGATATATGTTGTCTGGTCAGTCATCGTTGATATATGTTGCCTGGTCAGCCATCGTTGATATATGTTGTCTGGTCAGTCATCGTTGATATATGTTTCCTTGTCAACCATCGTTGATATATGTTGTCTGGTCAGTCCGCGTTGAGATATGTTGTCTGGTCAACCATCGTTGATATATGTTGTCTGGTCAGTCATCGTAGATATTGATTGCCTGGTCAGTCACCGTTGGTATATGTTGCCTGGCCAGTCAGCGTTGAGATATGTTGTCTGGTCAACCATCGTTGATATATGTTGTCTGGTCAGTCATCGTTGATATAGATTGCCTGGTCAGTCACCGTTGATATATGTTGCCTGGCCAGTCAGCGTTGATATATGTTGCCTGGTCAGTCACCGTTGATATATGTTGCCTGGTCAGTCACCGTTGATATATGTTGCCTGGTCAGTCATCGTTGATATATGTTGCCTGGCCAGCCATCGTTGATATATATTGTCTGGTCAGTCATCGTTGATATAGATTGCCTGGTCAGTCACCGTTGAGATATGTTGTCTGGTCAGCCATTGTTGATATATGTTGTCTGGGCAGTCAAGGTTGATATATGTTGCCTGGTCAACCATCGTTGATATATGTTGTCTGGTCAGCCATCGTTGATATACGTTGTCTGGTCAGCCATCGTTGATATATGTTGTCTGGGCAGTCAAGGTTGATATATGTTTCCTGGTCAACCATCGTTGATATATGTTGCCTGGTCAACCATCGTTGATATATGTTGTCTGGTTAGTCATCGCTGATATATGTTGTCTGGTCAGTCATCGTTGATATAGGCCTATACATACATGTATGTTGCCTGGTCAGTCATCGTTGGTATACACATACATTTATGTTGCCTGGTCAGTCATCGCTGATATATGTTGTCTGGTCAGTCATCGTTGGTATACACATACATTTATGTTGCCTGGTCATTCATCGCTGATATATGTTGTCTGGTCAGTCATCGTTGGTCAACCATCGTTGATATATGTTGTCTGGTCAGCCATCGTTGATATATGTTGTCTGGTCAGAAAACGTTGATATATGTTGTCTGGTCAGTCATCGTTGATATATATTGTCTGGGCAGTCAAGGTTAATATATGTTGCCTGGTCAGTCATCGTTGATATATGTTGCCTGATCAGTCACCGTTGATATATGTTGCCTGGTCAGTCATCGTTGATATATGTTTTCTGGTCAGCCATTGTTGATATATGTTGTCTGGGCAGTCAAGGTTGATATATGTTGCCTGGTCAACCATCGTTGATATATGTTGTCTGGTCAGCCATCGTTGATATATGTTGTCTGGTCAGCCATCGTTGATATATGTTGTCTGGGCAGTCAAGGTTGATATATGTTCTGGTCACCATCGTTGATATATGTTGCTGGCACAGTTGATATATGTTGTGGTACACGGATATTGTTGTGCAGTCAGTGTGCCTGGTCAGTCATCGTTGATATATGTTGTCTGGTCAGCCATCGTTGATATATGTTGTCTGGTCAGCCATCGTTGATATATGTTGTCTGGTCAGTCATCGTAGATATTGATTGCCTGGTCAGTCACCGTTGATATATGTTGCCTGGCCAGTCAGCGTTGAGATATGTTGTCTGGTCAACCATAGTTGATATATGTTGTCTGGTCAGTCATCGTTGATATAGAGTGCCTGGTCAGTCACCGTTGATATATGTTGCCTGGCCAGCCATCGTTGATATATGTTGCCTTGTCAGTCATCGTTGATATAGATTGCCTGGTCAGTCACCGTTGAGATATGTTGTCTGGTCAGCCATCTTTGATATATGTTGTCTGGGCAGTCAAGGTTGATATATGTTGCCTGGTCAACCATCGTTGATATATCTTGCCTGGTCAGCCATCATTGATATATGTTGCCTGGCCAGCCATCGTTGATATATGTTGCCTGGTCAGTCATCGTTGATATAGATTGCCTGGTCAGTCACCGTTGAGATATGTTGTCTGGTCAGCCATCGTTGATATATGTTGTCTGGGCAGTCAAGGTTGATATATGTTGCCTGGTCAACCATCGTTGATATATCTTGCCTTGTCAGCCATCATTGATATATGTTGTCTAGTCAGCCGTCGTTGATATATGTTGTCTGGTCAGCCATCGTTGATATATGTTGTCTGGGCAGTCAAGGTTGATATATGTTTCCTGGTCAACCATCATTGATATATGCTTTCTGGGCAGTCAAGGTTGATATATGTTGCCTGGTCAGCCATCGTTGATATATGTTGCCTGTTCAGTCATCGTTGATATATGGTGCCTGGTCAGTCATTGTTGATATATGTTGTCTGGCCAGCCATCGTTGATATAGGTTGCCTGGCCAGTCATAGTTGATATATGTTGTCTGGGCAGTCACGGTTGATATATGTTTCCTGGTCAACCATCGTTGATATATGTTGCCTGGTCAGCCATCGTTGATATATGTTGCCTGGTCAACCATCGTTGATATATGTTGTCTGGGCAGTCAAGGTTGATATATGTTGCCTGGTCAACCATCGTTGATATATCTTGCCTTGTCAGCCATCATTGATATATGTTGTCTAGTCAGCCGTCGTTGATATATGTTGTCTGGTCAGCCATCGTTGATATATGTTGTCTGGGCAGTCAAGGTTGATATATGTTTCCTGGTCAACCATCGTTGATATATCTTGCCTGGTCAGCCATCATTGATATATGTTGTCTGGTCAGCCATCGTTGATATATGTTGTCTGGGCAGTCAAGGTTGATATATGTTATCTGGTCAGCCATCGTTGATATATGCTTTCTGGGCAGTCAAGGTTGATATATGTTGCCTGGTCAGCCATCGTTGATATATGTTGCCTGTTCAGTCATCGTTGATATATGGTGCCTGGTCAGTCATTGTTGATATATGTTGTCTGGCCAGCCATCGTTGATATAGGTTGCCTGGCCAGTCATAGTTGATATATGTTGTCTGGGCAGTCACGGTTGATATATGTTTCCTGGTCAACCATCGTTGATATATGTTGCCTGGTCAGCCATCGTTGATATATGTTGCCTGGTCAACCATCGTTGATATAGGTTGCCTGGCCAGTCATCGTTGATATATGTTGTCTGGTAAGTCATCGTTGATATATGTTGCCTGGTCAATCATCGTTGATATATGTTGCCTGGTCAGTCATCGTTGATATATATGTTGCCTGGTCAGTCATCGTTGATATATGTTGCCTGGTCAGCCATCGTTGATATATGTTGTCTGGTCAGTCACCGTTGATATATGTTGCCTGGTCAGACATCGTTGATATATGTTGCCTGGTCAGCCATCGTTGATATATTTTGCCTTGTCAGACATCGTTGATATATGGTGTCTGGTCAGTCATCGTTGATTTATGTTGCCTGACCAGTCATCGTTGATATAGATTGCCTGGTCAGTCAGCGTTGAGATATGTTGTCGTTGATATAGGCCTATACATACATGTATGTTGTCTGGTCAGTCATCGACGATATACACATACGTGTATGTTGCCTGGTCAGTCATCGTTGGTATACACATACATTTATGTTGCCGGGTCAGTCATCGCTGATATATGTTGTCTGGTCAGTCATCGATGATATACACATACGTGTATGTTGCCTGGTCAGTCATCGTTGGTATACACATACATTTATGTTGCCGGGTCAGTCATCGCTGATATATGTTGTCTGGTCAGTCACCGTTGATATATGTTGCCTGGCCAGTCATCGTTGATATAGATTGCCTGGTCAGTCAACGTTGAGATATGTTGTCTGGTCAGCCATCGTTGATATATGTTGTCTGGTCAGTCATCGTTGATATATGTTGCCTGGTCAGTCATCGTTGAGATATGTTGTCTGGTCAGTCATCGTTGAGATATGTTGTCTGGTCAGTCATCGTTGAGATATGTTGTCTGGTCATTCATCGTTGATATATCTTGTCTGGTCAGTCATCGTTGATATATGTTGTCTGGTCATTCATCGTTGAGATATGTTGCCTGGTCTATCATCGTTGATATATGTTGTCTGGTCAGTCAAGGTTAATATATGTTGTCTGGTCAACCATCGTTGATATATGTTGTCTGGTCAACCATCGTTGATATATGTTGTCTGGTCAGCTATCGTTGATATATGTTGCCTGGTCAACCATCGTTGATATATGTTGCCTGGTTAGTCATCGTTGATATATGTTGCCTGGTCAGCCATCGTTGATATATGTTGCCTGGTTAGTCATCGTTGATATATGTTGCCTGGTCAGACATCGTTGATATAGATCTACACATATATGTATGTTGTCTGGTCAGTCATATAAATATATCTTTAACACCGAGACCATTGATTGAACCGTATTGAGTTTCTTATAATATCAACTTTGTCATTGTGCCCGAAGTAAATTAGTTAAATATTGACAGACTGGAATCCAGGCTACTAAACGAATTGCTTAGTATGGCGTCCTAGTAGGTTGGAACCACAGACGCTTGAGGTCTGGACGAATGTGTTCGGGTTCAAAACCCGGTTGGTATTTAAAAACACTATGATACACTATATAGGCTTGACAATATACATGCATTTTTAGGCCCTTCCAAGCCAGTTTAGAAATGGGACCCCGTTACCATCAATGCTATATGTGCGTTTGATGCACACCACACTCGACCGTGTACGGTCTTTTATTAACCTTGCCCAGTATATATCGTTAGTGGTGTTGAGGAGTATCTCGTTGAAGTTGAAGTCCGTCACCCAGTGGTAGAGAGTCGGATTTGGAATAAAATGGGTTTGATACTCGGCCAGGTCACATAATAATTGTATTGTGTAGTGTTCTTGAGAAAGACACCTCGCACACCTTGCTTAGTACCGGCTACCAGTCCGCTGAACCCGGCCAGGAAAACATATCAAGGTCCTCGCACGTGAAATGTTAAGATGAATCATAAAAGCAAGTGAGATATGAATAAAAGGGAAAATATGGTTAGGCATATTCGTTCTAGAGACTTACATGTTCAACACGGACGGGTATCGAATCTACAAAGTGATTTGAGATGAACGACCTTAATCACTCGGCCACGGAGATGTTATGTTATGCAAATCTGGCACATCAGCTATTATTGGCCGGATGCCCTCCGATAAGTATTTCATGCACGAACGAGCACCCGGGTAGAGCCATCGACCTTCCGTAAGCCAACTGGATGGCTTCTCACCTACGGCTGTGAGGAGCAAGTGAGTTGATGCTAACGACCAATCGCACTATGTCATATAAAGATAATCCATGGGAAAGAAGTCAGGGAAGAATAATGAATTAACTTGAAGACATAATTCCCTCCCTTGTATTCCCCTTACTCTTAAGATGTGTTGAAGTCATGTTTCTTGTGTCTTAAAGACGTTTGCAATGTGTACACGATAGAAGACCCGCCAGTGTACATGAAGATGTGGCATTCTTACCTGCATGCTACCCGCCCCAATCCGCCAGTGTAAATGAATAGTTGGAATTCTTACCTGCATGCTACTCACCTCAACCCGCCAGTGTAAATGAAGAGTTGGCATTCTTACCTGCATGCTACCCACCTCAATCCGCCAGTGTAAATGAAGAGTTGGCATTCTTACCTGTATGAGGCCCTCCTCAATCCGCCAGTGTTAATGAAGAGTTGGCATTCTTACCTGTATGAGGCCCTCCTCAATCCGCCAGTGTAAATGAAGAGTTGGCATGATACCCACCTCAATCCGCCAGTGTGCGTGGTTATCTGTAGAGTATATATACGGAAATAGACGGATGTGTGGGTGGTTATCTGTAGAGTATATATACGGAAATAGACGGATGTGTGGGTGGTTATCTGTAGAGTATATATACGGAGATAGACATGTGTGTTGGTGGCTATCTGTAGAGTATATATACGGAAATAGACGGATGTGTGGGTGGTTATCTGTAGATTATGTATACGGAGATAGACATGTGTGTTGGTGGCTATCTGTAGATTATGTATACGGAGATAGACATGTGTGTTGGTGGCTATCTGTAGATCATGTATACGGAGATAGACACATGTGTTGGTGGCTATCTGTAGAGTATATATACGGTGATAGACGGATGTGTGGGTGGTTATCTGTAGAATATGTATACGGAGATAGACATGTGTGTTGGTGGCTATCTGTAGAGTATATATACGGAAATAGACGGATGTGTGGGTGGTTATCTGTAGAATATGTATACGGAGATAGACAAGTGTGTTGGTGGCTATCTGTAGAGTATATATACGGAAATAGACGGATGTGTGCGTGGTTATCGGTAGATTATGCATACGGAAATAGACGGATGTGTGGGTTGTTATCTGTAGAGTATGTATACGGAGATAGATGGATGTGTGGGTGTTTAGCTGTAGAGTATGTATACGGTGATAGACATATGCGTGGGTGGTTATATGTAGAGTATGTATACGGAGATAGACGGCTGTGTGGGTGGTTATCTGTAGAGTATGTATACGGTGATAGATGGATATGTGGGTGGTTAGCTGTAGAGTATGTATACGGTGATAGACGGATGTGTGTGTGTGGGTATCTGTAGAATATGTATACGGAGTTAGACATACGTGTAGGTGGTTATCTGTAGAGTATGTATACGGAGATAGAAGGCTGTGTGGGTGGTTAGCTGTAGAGTATGTATACGGAGATAGACGGCTGTGTGGGTGGTTATCTGTAGAGTATGTATACGGTGATAGACATATGCGTGGGTGGTTATATGTAGAGTATGTATACGGAGATAGACGGCTGTGTGGGTGGTTATCTGTAGAGTATGTATACGGTGATAGACGGATGTGTGGGTGGTTAGCTGTAGAGTATGTATACGGTGATAGATGGATATGTGGGTGGTTAGCTGTAGAGTATGTATACGGTGATAGACGGATGTGTGTGTGTGGGTATCTGTAGAATATGCATACGGAGTTAGACATACGTGTAGGTGGTTATCTGTAGAGTATATATATACGGAGATAGATGGATGTGTGTGTGGGTATCTGTAGAGTATGTACACGGAGATAGACGGATGTGTGGGTGGTTATCTGTAGAATATGCATACGGAGATAGACGGATGTGTGGGTGGTTAGCTGTAGAGTATGTATACGGAGATAGACGGATGTGTGGGTGGTTATCTGTAGAGTATGTATACGGTGATAGATGGATATGTGGGTGGTTAGCTGTAGAGTATGCATACGGTGATAGACGGATGTGTGGGTGGTTATCTGTAGAGTATGTATACGGAGATAGACGGATGTGTGGGTGGTTATCTGTAGAGTATGTATGCGGTGATAGACGGATGTGTTGGTGGTTATCTGTAGAGTATGAATACGGAGATAGACGGATGTGTGGGTGGTTATCTGTAGAGTATGTATACGGAGATAGACGGATGTGTGGGTGGTTAGCTGTAGAGTATGTATACGGAGTTAGACATACGTGTAGGTGGTTATCTGTAGAGTATGTATACGGAGATAGAAGGCTGTGTGGGTGGTTAGCTGTAGAGTATGTATACGGAGATAGACGGCTGTGTGGGTGGTTATCTGTAGAGTATGTATACGGTGATAGACATATGCGTGGGTGGTTATATGTAGAGTATGTATACGGTGATAGACGGATGTGTGGGTGGTTATCTGTAGAGTATGTATACGGTGATAGACGGATGTGTGGGTGGTTAGCTGTAGAGTATGTATACGGTGATAGATGGATATGTGGGTGGTTAGCTGTAGAGTATGTATACGGTGATAGACGGATGTGTGTGTGTGGGTATCTGTAGAATATGCATACGGAGTTAGACATACGTGTAGGTGGTTATCTGTAGAGTATGTATACGGAGATAGATGGATGTGTGTGTGGGTATCTGTAGAGTATGTACACGGAGATAGACGGATGTGTGGGTGGTTATCTGTAGAATATGCATACGGAGATAGACGGATGTGTGGGTGGTTAGCTGTAGAGTATGTATACGGAGATAGACGGATGTGTGGGTGGTTATCTGTAGAGTATGTATACGGAGTTAGACATACTTGTGGGTGGTTATCTGTAGAGTATGCATACGGAGATAGACGGATGTGTGGGTGGTTATCTGTAGAATATGCATACGGAGATAGACGGATGTGTGGGTGGTTAGCTGTAGAGTATGTATACGGAGATAGACGGATGTGTGGGTGGTTAGCTGTAGAGTATGCATACGGAGATAGACGGATGTGTGGGTGGTTATCTGTAGAGTATGTATACGGTGATAGATTGATATGTGGGTGGTTAGCTGTAGAGTATGCATACTGTGATAGACGGATGTGTGGGTGGTTATCTGTAGAGTATGTATACGGAGATAGACGGATGTGTGGGTGGTTAGCTGTAGAGTATGTATACGGAGATAGACGGATGTGTGGGTGGTTAGCTGTAGAGTATGCATACGGAGATAGACGGATGTGTGTAGTGGTTATCTGTAGAGTATGTATACGGTGATAGACGGATGTGTGGGTGGTTATCTGTAGAGTATGTATACGGAGATAGACGGATGTGTGGGTGGTTATCTGTAGAGTGTGTATACGGAGATAGATGGATGTGTGGGTGGTTATATGTAGAGTATATATGTATACGGAGATAGACGGATGTGTGGGTGGTTATCTGTAGAATATTATACATAGATAGACGGATGTGTGGGTGGTTAGCTGTAGAGTATGTATACGGAGATAGACGGATGTGTGGGTGGTTATCTGTAGAGTATGTATACGGCGATAGACGGATGTGTTGGTGGTTATCTGTAGAGTATGTATACGGAGATAGACGGATGTGTGGGTGGTTATCTGTAGAGTATGTATACAGAGATAGACGGATGTGTGGGTGGTTACCTGTAGAGTATGTATACGGAGATAGACGGATGTGTGGGTGGTGCTCTGTATGGTATGTATAGAAATTTAGAAACTGTTTCCATTTGTTAGTAAAAGTAGCCTATCTTGTTTGTTTTTGAGGAATTCAATAATTCGTCTATATTTAATTTATGCTTTTAATCCAATAAATTGTTCCGATCGCAGGTTCGATCCCCCGTCTGACCCTAATACAATCCAGTGGTAATCCAGGGATCGCAGGTTCCATCCCCCGTCTGACCCTAATACAATCCAGTGGTAATCCAGGGATCGCAGGTTCCATCCCCCGTCTGACCCTAATACAATCCAGTGGTAATCCAGGGATCGCAGGTACCATCCCCCGTCTGACCCTAATACAATCCAGTGGTAATCCAGGGATCGCAGGTTCCATCCCCCGTCTGACCCTAATACAATCCAGTGGTAATCCAGGGATCGCAGGTTCCATCCCCCGTCTGACCCTAATACAATCCAGTGGTAATCCAGGGATCGCAGGTTCCATCCCCCGTCTGACCCTAATACAATCCAGTGGTAATCCAGGGATCGCAGGTTCCATCCCCCGTCTAACCCTAATACAATCCAGTGGTAATCCAGGGATCGCAGGTTCCATCCCCCGTCTGACCCTAATACAATCCAGTGGTAATCCAGGGATCGCAGGTTCCATCCCCCGTCTAACCCTAATACAATCCAGTGGTAATCCAGGGATCGCAGGTTCCATCCCCCGTCTGACCCTAATACAATCCAGTGGTAATCCAGGGATCACAGGTTCCATCCCCCGTCTGACCCTAATACAATCCAGTGGTAATCCAGGGATCGCAGGTTCCATCCCCCGTCTGACCCTAATACAATCCAGTGGTAATCCAGGGATCGCAGGTTCCATCCCCCGTCTGACCCTAATACAATCCAGTGGTAATCCAGGGATCGCAGGTTCCATCCCCGTCTAACCCTAATACAATCCAGTGGTAATCCAGGGATCGCAGGTTCCATCCCCCGTCTGACCCTAATACAATCCAGTGGTAATCCAGGGATCGCAGGTTCCATCCCCCGTCTAACCCTAATACAATCCAGTGGTAATCCAGGGATCGCAGGTTCCATCCCCCGTCTGACCCTAATACAATCCAGTGGTAATCCAGGAATCGCAGGTTCCATCCCCCGTCTGACCCTAATACAATCCAGTGGTAATCCAGGGATCGCAGGTTCCATCCCCCGTCTGACCCTAATACAATCCAGTGGTAATCCAGGGATCGCAGGTTCCATCCCCCCGTCTGGGTCAATAATAATACAATCAATAGTCTTTCAGCTGGGACTTTAAACCGAGGTCTCGTGTCGGTGCTTTACGTCGTGCACGCAAAAGAACCAGAGGAGATTCTGGAATTGGTCTCTGTCTGTATCATTGCACTATCCTCCAAAAATCTAAAATTAATAATCTCTTTAGGAGGGTCGCTCATATGGGCAACCGGTAGCGACGATAAATAAACGTAAAACACAAACACAAATAAAGTGGACGTCAGTTGGAGTAACCTTCTCATATTTACATTTAAAGATGAAATATTTACTGAGTCATCAATGCAATTGATGATAAATTTCATATGTTGTATTGATGTGTTTGTAATTTCAAAGCGAAACGTAGTCATTGTTAAATTCAGACAAATTGTCTCTTTGCAAAAGCGTTCTTAGACAGTCGGCGAGTTTATTCCAGAATATGTGAATGTTGTGACATATGAAAGTTTGAATTATTATGCATTGCACATAAATCACTATTTTACATTTAAATAGGAACTCAATGTTAGGTTATAATGTGCATATTTTTATTGCCATTCTCTCAACTTAGTTTCTATGGTTAATTTAATAGGTTGTGTAAATATTTTCTTCCAATTCAACAACAACAACAACAACAACAACAACAACAATACATTTATTGCATAAAACACATAATATGCTTATAGCAAATACACATCATTCCAAATAGACATATTGGCTAAAGATAATGTATTTTCCCATTTATCGATTTGATTTTTTTAAAAACTATATTTACTTTACAACGATTGCGAACAAGTTTTAACAACGTATATTAATCACTCTCGTTGTTGCGGATGAAAGCGTAAATATGGTCATTCGTATGGGAGGAAACCGGAGTACCCGGTGAAAACCCACCTGTCCGATCTGGCGACCACCGTACTACTCGATTTGATTACAGGATTAGAATGTTAATACGGTGTAAATAAGTTGGCAGCTTTTCCTTGATATTTGTGAGTAATCTATTTAGGGGCTGTTATATTATTGGTTCCAATTTTAGTTTAATTTTCCAGCATTTGGGTATACTGTTCGAAAGAATGAAACATTGCAAATAATCACGTTGCCATATTTCTATCGCTGTTGTAAATGGGCTAAATAGTTGCTGATTATGCCAATAAATGTGTTTTTTATGCTTGTAACTATAACCTATATTTACCAGTTCAATAAAATATCGTAAGAACGCAAATCAATGTACTTCCTTTAGTTTGCATAAAAGGTTCGAACTATTAAACAACATGATTATTATTATATTTTCAAGCTGGTAACGTAGCAACAAATTTATTAATTTACAAGGAACACAACTGCTCTCGCCATGTCTACTTACCGCACTGCGTAAATACATAGTGTGCAAACTCCACCATGGAAAGGAATTCATATAAGCATTTTTTTGCTTGTTTTCCAATCCATTTTCTTTTGTCTGGTGTATTTGAATGTATGTGTTTAACAATGTTATGAACTGAATAAAATATGTTTAAACTAAATGTGAAGTGTGAAGACAATATTCAAAAATGCTATATGAAATAATAATATACCACATTTATATAGCGCCCTTTTCATAATAAGGTATGCGCTCAAAGGCGCTTTACAGTTGAACATATGACATATCACAGATATGGTAAAACATGAATAAGTAAGCAAAACATGACAATACAACATGTATAAAAAGTAATTAGAGATTGAAAAATATGGATCTTAAAACTAAAATTACTAAACTAAAGAAACTAAAATTAAATAAAACCTACATAATCATTAATGAAACAAGTTATCGAAACATTAGAACATTAAAAATTATAAGAACTGAAAACTAATATAAGATGCCTAAGATAAGATATATAATTCCTAATGTCTTTGTAAATCAAATAACCTTAAGAAATAAACAAAAATAAAAACATTTAAAAATTATTATTAAATCTTTCATTAAAACAACATAACTTCATTTATGAATAATATTAAAAAAGGAAAAACTATCAACATGTAATTTGATATTTAACATCCATACGCTTGTTTGAAAAAGTGTGTTTTCAAAGATCTTTTAAAGGAACACAACGATTTTGAGTCCCTGATTCCATTGGGAAGGGCGTTCCATAGTTTTGGTGCGGCTACTTCAAATCTTCTGTCACCATATGTCACTGACTTAATGTGTCTTGGGTCCTCCTCGACTAGTCTAAGGGAACCATTTTGCGATCTTAATGTTCTCTTAGGGTGGTACACTTTCAGCATGTTTTTAATGTAAACTGGGCCTTTGTCATTTAGTGCTTTATATGTTAGTGTTAGGATTTTGTATTTAATTCTGTAGTTGACGGGTAGCCAGTGGAGATCTTCAAGAATAGGAGACACGTGGTCGAACCGGGACGTTTTTGATATAGGCGGGCAGCTGATTTTGATACACCATGAAGCAGCCCATTACAATAGTCCATTCTCGATGTCACAAGCGAATTTACTAGGGTTTTTGTTGCATGGGTTGTAAGGAATTTTCTGATATGACCAATCTTTCTGATCTGCCCATAACTGGATCTGCACACTGAATTTACATGTTGTTCCATGTTAAGTTGGGAGTCTAGCATAGCCCCAAGGCTTCTCACGCACTTTGATGGTTTTATAGCAGAGTCTCCAACAGTTATTGTGATATTTTCGACTGATTGTTCTTTTTGTTTTGAGCAAAAAACAATAACTTCCGTCTTGTCTGCATTCAATTTGAGCATGTTTATGTGCATCCATTGAACAATTTCGTTAAAACAATCTTCAACACGGCGTATGGTTTCTAACTGTGATTGATCATCCGTTGGTTCAAAGGATAAATATAGCTGCGAGTCATCCGCGTAAAAGTGATGTTTAAGACCATGTTTTTTGCATATGGAACCAACGGGCTTTGTATACATGGTGTAGAATTTAGGGCCTAACACCGAACCTTGAGGAACACTGAAATGCATCATGACTGGTTTGGACAACTTTCCATCAATACAAACTGTTTGGTATCTATCAGTGAGATATGATTTTATCCACTGGAGTGCTTTGTCGGCAATTCCAAAATGGTTTTCAAGACGATGCAGCAATGTGACATGGTCAATTGTGTCAAAGGCTGCTGACAAATCGAGCAGAACTAGAATAGAAGCATTGCTCTTATCTAGGGATTGAAGAATGTCGTTTTGCACTTTCACCAACGCGGTTTCTGTGGAGTGATATTTTCTGTATGCAGATTGGTGTTCCTCATGCAGACTGTTTGATGTTAAATGTTCTTCAATACGTGTGCTGACAACTTTTTCGGCAATTTTAGACACATATGGTAAATTTGACACTGGTCTATAGTTTTTTAGTACATTTTCATCGAGGGTTGGTTTTTTTAGCAGTGGTCGTATTCTAGAACATTTGAAAGAGGCTGGTACAGTTGATGATTCCATTGAAAGGTTGACTATCCTTGTCAGCATTGGTAAAAGCTCAACAATACATGATTTCAAGAGCCAAGTTGGGAGTGGGTCTAGTTCACACGATTTGTTTGGTGAACCGTTTATAAGTTTTTTATCTCATCTTCCGAAGCTGGACTGAAATTAACTAGCCGGCTGGTATTTTCATTTAAATTTGTTTCGATAACCTGACTAGCTTCACTTGTAGTCAACTCATTTTGTAAAGATATTTTGTGTCTAATATCCTCACCTTCGTGATGAAAAAATCACTAAATTCTTGAGCCAGTACTTGGGAAGTTTTGTCTGATGGCAGAGGGACCTTGCTTGGACCATCGAGTATATGTTTTGTGACCTTGAATAAACTCTTTTGATCGCGTTCACATGATGAGACTTTTTCAGAAAAGTATTCGACTCTGGCATCTCGGAGCATTTTGTTCATATCGGCGCAATGGTTTCGGTAAATGTCGTGATCTATACAGAGTCTGGTGGTGCGCCATTTTCGTTCAAGTTTACGCCTGGTGTGTTTGGCGTCGTGAAGTTCTTCCGTATACCATGGACAAGTTGGTCGTTGTGTTATAGTTTTTGTTGTAATAGGAGCATGTTTATCAATAAGTGCCAAAAGTTCACTGTTGTATTTGTTAACAATTTCCTCAACATCCTTGTATTGCATATAATTTGTAAGGGCTTCGCATGATGAAATGTCTGATTTGAACGACTCAACATCGATAGAGCGTAGTTTCCGAAAGGACACGGTTTTTCTGATTGGAGCAGGCTTTGCTGCGGCTGCATTGAACGTTATTGCATAATGATATTTTGCAAGTTTACCGGAGCCCGTCGACAGTCCAGGGTCTCTTACTTCAACATTTGACACATGAAATGTGAAACACCCAATCAAACGAGATAGGATCGTATTTGGTCATTAATCATTCATCCGAGTACATGTACCTATGAATACCCACCGATTTATAAACTGTCCCTGCACTGTACACAATTCACTAGCTGTGCGTGAACTATCTACATGTACCTGTATATAGATGCATGGGTGGAGGTCTCGACGTGGTGAAGAGTTATATTTTATTTTTAGCGAGTGATTTTATATTTACGTGTATGAGGAATATACCGACATATTCATACTAATACAAGATGTGACCAGGGATCATCTTGGTGTTCCATAATTGGAAGGGCATACGGAGGAAAAGAAAGAAGACATGACCGTCCACATGAAATAATTATTGTAATATATTTTCAGGTTTAAACATTCCAGCGTAGGCTACACAGTACATGTAGTATTATTATTAAGTTGTACGTGTTTAACTACTAAGACCATCGCCGAAATACACTGTAGGCCTACTATTATACCATATTTGATCAATGGTCATTCTTGACCTACTTCATATGTTATAATGTTTGTTTGTATTTGATGAAATAAAAACTTCTTCTTCTTCGAGAAAAATTGTTAAACTGTGTTCACAGCTTTCAGAAAACTAGACTGTTAGATGTATTCTAATTTCACGTTTTCTAATGCCTTTTGTTGTCATAGTCAACAACATTGTATTTGCACCTGACAACTAGACGGAAGCTGTATTCATTGTGTCTGCTTCTATGTTAGCTTGTAAACACTATTGCCTTGAAAGGTATTGTTTTGCAAACCCAACCGTATAAACCAAATACAGTTGTAGAGAAGACTTGATTACTCGCGTACTTCCGCATAGACTGTCGTCTGCTTCACTCTGCTATTTGTAGACTTGACTTAATTCACTTTACGAATCAAATGTAAACGAAATTGCGTTGATATAAATTATTAGGCAGAACATCAAGATGTCGTTCTGAAACTAGATTTCATCAGTTAAACCTTTTGTCTGATTGCTGCAAAATGGATTATACGTCGAGATTGTCCGGAAAAACACATTCATATTAGTCGAGATCCAATCGATGGGAAAATACTGGACTGAAAAAATTCACCGTATGTGTTCTACGTTTGTTTTATCGTCGTTACTGGTTGCCCATATGAGCGACGCCTCGTGGATATATTAGTCATTGTAGATGGCGGATATTGCAATGATACAGATATATAGCCAGTCTCCTCTTGTTCCTTTACGATCTCGGTTTCAAGTCTTACCGGAAATACTATGATAAGAGTGTTTTAGTATAGAGGAGGATCGAACCTGCGACCCTGCAAGTCCAGGGTGTTAACCGCAAGACCCCTCAGATTTTATGCTAGAAATCTTAATAAAACATAATAAAACTACCGATCGAGAGAAATCCGATCGTAGAAAGCCTAACGGAGAAAGCTGAACGGAGAAGCCGATCAGAGAAAGCCGTTCGAACCAGCCGAACGGAGAAAGCCGATCGAAGAAAGCCGAACGCAGAAAGCCGTTCGAAGCAAGCCGAACGGAGAAAGCCTAACGGAGAAAGCTGAACAGATTGAAATATGATTGAACGTGGATAATACTGGTTTCGCAACGAATACAACTGTAGAAATTGTGACGGTCGGTTGGAACATGAATATAACTGTAGAACTTCTGACGGTCTGTTGGAACATGAATATAACTGTAGAACTTCTGACGGTCGGTTGGAACATGAATATAACTGAAGAACTTCTGATGGTCGGTTGGAACATGAATATAACTGTAGAACTTCTGACGGTCGGTTGGAACATGAATATAACTGTAGAACTTCTGACGGTCGGTTGGAACATGAATATAACTGTAGAACTTCTGACGGTCGGTTGAACATGAATATAACTGTAGAACTTCTGACGGTCGGTTGGAACATGAATATAACTGTAGAACTTCTGACGGTCGGTTGGAACATGAATATAACTGTAGAACTTCTGACGGTCGGTTGGAACATGAATATAACTGTAGAACTTCTGACGGTCGGTTGGAACATGAATATAACTGTAGAACTTCTGACGGTCGGTTGGAACATGAATATAACTGTAGAACTTCTGACGGTCGGTTGGAACATGAATATAACTGAAGAACTTCTGACAGTCGGTTGTAACATGAATATAACTGTAGAACTTCTGACGGTCGGTTGGAACATGAATATAACTGTAGAACTTCTGACGGTCGGTTGGAACATGAATATAACTTTAATATTTATTGAATGAGATTAAAACTGATGAGAATGAACATATTTCTCAGATAATTCATTAGCGTGTATATTCCAGACAACTACTCATGAACACTTGCCCTATATATACTAGTTTATAAGCATATTGATTGCATATTATATAATTATAGTGAAGAAGGATAGGATAAGAATTCAATGACAGCCTAGTTTTGTAGAATCATTATTATTTACATTGTTAACAGTAGTCAGATAATTACAGAGCTTACACATGCATTATTTATACACATATTTAGCTCGATTGCGAAACAAGTCCTTAGAATATAGTTTAATCTCTCTCTCTCTTTCTCTCTCTCTCTCTCTCTCTCTCTCTCTACGTATGTGACCTGCATGACTTGAATTGTTATTTAACTAGGGTATATTGTCTGCAACTTGACGTTTTTGCTAGTTCAATATGAGCGTGAATTCGCCAATATTGATGCTTGGCTCGGCCAATATGGGGCTAGCACGGCCAGTATGGGAGTTACCCGACCTGTATGAACATGTCGAAATCTGATTGGTTGTTGGACGAGATTTCCACGTGAAGTTCCTTTTCAGCTTGCCTTCTTGGAAACAAACCCGTTCGTTACAGCCGCCATCTTGGAAACAT
Source organism: Archivesica marissinica (assembly GCA_014843695.1). Lineage (NCBI taxonomy): Eukaryota > Metazoa > Mollusca > Bivalvia > Venerida > Vesicomyidae > Archivesica > Archivesica marissinica. The sequence goes on from CM026401.1 coordinate 15,749,202, forward strand.
AACCCGTTCGTTACAGCCGCCATCTTGGAAACATAACCCGTTCGTTACAGCCGCCATCATGGAAACATAACCCGTTCGTTACAGCCGCCATCTTGGAAACATAACCGGTTCGTTACAGCCGCCATCTTGGAAAAATAACTTGCTCGTTACAGCCGCCATCTTGGAAATATAATCCGTTCGTTACAGCCGCCATCTTGGAAACATAATCCGTTCGTTACAGCCGCCATCTTGAAAACATAACCCGTTCGTTACAGCCGCCATCTTGGAAACATAACCCGTTCGTTACAGCCGCCATCATGGAAACATAACCCGTTCGTTAAAGCCGTCATCTTGGAAACATAACCGGTTCGTTACAGCCGCCATCTTGGAAACATAACTTGCTCGTTACAGCCGCCATCTTGGAAATATAATCCGTTCGTTACAGCCGCCATCTTTGAAACATAATCCGTTCGTTACAGCCGCCATCTTGGAAACATAACCCGTTCGTTACAGCCGCCATCTTGGAAAAATAACCCGTTCGTTACAGCCGCCATCTTGGAAACATAATCCATTCGTTACAGCCGCCATCTTGGAAAGATAACCCGTTCGTTACAGCCGCCATCCTGGAAACATAATCCGTTCGTTACAGCCGCCATCCTGGAAACATAACCCGTTCGTTACAGCCGCCATCTTGGAAACATAATCCGTTCGTTACAGCCGCCATCTTGGAAACATAACCCGTTCGTTACAGCCGCCATCTTGGAAACATAACCCGTTCGCTACAGCCGCCATCTTGGAAACATAATCCGTTCGTTACAGTCGCCATCTTGGAAACATAACCCGTTCGTTACAGCCGCCATCTTGGAAACATAATCCGTTCGTTACAGCCGTCATCTTGAAACATAATTCGCTCGTTACAGCCGCCATCTTGGAAACATAATCCGTTCGTTACAGCCGCCATCTTGGAAACATAACCCGTTCGTTACAGCCGCCATCCTGGAAACATAATCCGTTCGTTACAGCCGCCATCTTGGAAACATAACCCGTTCGTTACAGCCGCCATCTTGGAAACATAATCCGTTCGTTACAGCCGCCATCTTGGAAAGATAACCCGTTCGTTACAGCCGCCATCCTGGAAACATAATCCATTCGTTACAGCCGCCATCCTGGAAACATAACCCGTTCGTTACAGCCGCCATCTTGGAAACATAATCTGTTCGGTACAGCCGCCATCTTGGAAACATAACTCGCTCGTTACAGCCGCCATCTTGGAAACATAACCCGTTCGTTACAGCCGCCATCTTGGAAACATAATCCGTTCGTTACAGCCGCCATCTTGGAAACATAACCCGCTCGTTACAGCCGCCATCTTGGAAACATAATCCGTTCGTTACAGCCGCCATCTTGGAAACATAACCCGTTCGTTACAGCCGCCATCCTGGAAACATAATCCGTTCGTTACAGCCGCCATCTTGGAAACATAACCCGTTCGTTACAGCCGCCATCTTGGAAACATAACCAGTTCGTTACAGCCGCCATCTTGGAAACATAATCCGTTCGTTACAGCCGCCATCTTGGAAACATAACCCGTTCGTTACAGCCGCCATCCTGGAAACATAACCCGTTCGTTACAGCCGCCATCTTGGAAACATAACCCGTTCGTTACAGCCGCCATCGTGGAAACATAACTCGCTCGTTACAGCCACCATCTTGGAAACATAACCCATTCGTTACAGCCGCCATCTTGGAAACATAATCCGTTCGTTACAGCCGCCATCTTGGAAATATATCCCGTTCGTACAGCCGCCATCTTGGAAACATAACTCGCTCGTTACAGCCGCCATCTTGGAAACATAACCCGTTCGTTACAGCCGCCATCTTGGAAACATAACCCGTTCGTTACAGCCGCCATCTTGGAAACAAACCAGTTCGATACAGCCGCCATCTTGGAAGCAAAATCCGTTCGTTACAGCCGCCATCTTGGAAACATAATCCGTTCGTTACAGCCGCCATCTTGGAAACATAACCCGTTCGTTACAGCCGCCATCCTGGAAACATAATCCGTTCGTTACAGCCGCCATCTTGGAAACATAACCCGTTCGTTACAGCCGCCATCTTGGAAACATAACCAGTTCGTTACAGCCGCCATCTTGGAAACATAATCCGTTCGTTACAGCCGCCATCTTGGAAACATAACCCGTTCGTTACAGCCGCCATCCTGGAAACATAACCCGTTCGTTACAGCCGCCATCTTAGAAACATAATCCGTTCGTTACAGCCGCCATCGTGGAAACATAACTTGCTCGTTACAGCCGCCATCTTGGAAACATAACCCATTCGTTACAGCCGCCATCTTGGAAACATAATCCGTTCGTTACAGCCGCCATCTTGGAAATATATCCCGTTCGTACAGCCGCCATCTTGGAAACATAACTCGCTCGTTACAGCCGCCATCTTGGAAACATAACCCGTTCGTTACAGCCGCCATCTTGGAAACATAACCCGTTCGTTACAGCCGCCATCTTGGAAACAAAACCAGTTCGATACAGCCGCCATCTTGGAAGCAAAATCCGTTCGTTACAGCCGCCATCTTGGAAACATAACCCGTTCGTTACAGCCACCATCTTGGAAACATAATCCGTTCGTTACAGCCGCCATCCTGGAAACATAATCCGTTCACATTAAAATAATCCGCTTAATATTTGTTACTATTACTTGTTTGTTACTCTTGGAACTATTCTATAGTCAATTAATCCAAAAATAAATAATTAAATGAGTTCATATTGACCTTACTATTGGAACTCAGTCTTCATCCTAATAACAACGTCAAAATGAAATCACTTAATTGATAACATTACAATATTACTGCGGACATATAAACGTTTAAATCTAGTTTATTTAGTCTATAAATGACAAAATAAGAAACAAACAAGCATCATGAAAGCGACCAAAATTAGGTGGAGAGAAAGATATAATGGAGAAGAAATGAATTGGAAAACATATAGAAATACAATAATTATTTTGCTTAGCTTGTTCTGTGATTGCGGTATGCACAATACGGCTTGTTATACTGTATCAGAATACATGTATTTGTAGATAGCAGGAACACAGTACGGACTGATTGGTAGAGAGAAAAAGAAAGGCATAGATTACCCAATTAAACCATAATTATACAGGAAATACAACGTCATAACAGACGTAATTTACACACATTGACCGAGTCAACGAAGTCTACCAAGAAAGCATACACTGCTCTGCAATTTAATTTGTACGAGCGTATGACCGCACCGGTAGTTGACCTTAAATCGCCTGCCCCTCACAGTTGTAGGTTCGAGTCACATTGGTGGTTGTAGAATTATTTCATGAGAGGAAACTACCCAGCTAGGCGGAGGAAGGTCGGTTGTTCTATCCGGCTGCAACTATATTCTAGAAATAAGCACATGTTTTCCGTTGCCATAGTACATTGTATAAAATACACAACTAAGACATCAGATTGCAGTAGATATGCAACATCAATCCTTACCAATCTAAAAGTAGATATTTTCCCAATCGTCAACCCACACGAAACACACTTGGTGATGGTAGAGTGTTAGACTAGAGCACCAGAACAAGTCAACTCACACGAAACACACTTGATGATGGTAGAGTGTTAGACTAGAGCACCAGAACAAGTCAACCCACACGAAACACACTTGATGATGGTAGAGTGTTAGACTAGAGCACCAGAACAAGTCAACCCACACGAAACACACTTGATGATGGTGATATAGTGTTAGACTAGAACACCAGAACAAGTCAACCCACACGAAACACACTTGATGATGGTAGAGTGTTAGACTAGAGCACCAGAACAAGTCAACCCACACGAAACACACTTGATGATGGTAGAGTGTTAGACTAGAGCACCAGAACAAGTCAACCCACATGAAGTACACTTGGTGATGATGATGATGATGATGATGATGATGATGATGATGATGATGATGATGATGATGATGATAGAGTGTTAGACTAGAGCACAAGAACAAGTCAACCCACACGAAGCACACTTGATGATGATGATGATGATGATGATAGAGTGTTAGATTAGAGCACCAGAACAAGTCAACCCACACGAAGCACACGTGATGATGATGATGATGGTGATGATGATGATAGAGTGTTAGACTAGAGCATCAGAAAAAGTCACCCCACATGAAACACACGTGATGATGATGATGGTGGTGATGATGATGATGATGATAGAGTGTTAGACTAGAGCACCAGAACAAGTCACCCCACATGAAACACACTTGGTGATGATGATGATGATAGAGTGTTAGACTAGAGCACCAGAACAAGTCAACCCACACGAAGCGCACTTGATGATGATAGAGTGTTAGACTAGAACACCAGAACAAGTCAACCCACACGAAACACACTTGATGATGGTAGAGTGTTAGACTAGAGCACCAGAACAAGTCAACCCACACGAAACACACTTGATGATGGTAGAGTGTTAGACTAGAGCACCAGAACAAGTCAACCCACACGAAACACACTTGATGATGGTAGAGTGTTAGACTAGAGCACCAGAACAAGTCAACCCACATGAAGTACACTTGGTGATGATGATGATGATGATGATGATGATGATGATGATGATGATGATGATGATGATGATGATAGAGTGTTAGACTAGAGCACAAGAACAAGTCAACCCACACGAAGCACACTTGATGATGATGATGATGATGATGATAGAGTGTTAGATTAGAGGACCAGAACAAGTCAACCCACACGAAGCACACGTGATGATGATGATGGTGATGATGATGATAGAGTGTTAGACTAGAGCATCAGAACAAGTCACCCCACATGAAACACACGTGATGATGATGATGGTAGTGATGATGATGATGATAATAGAGTGTTAGACTAGAGCACCAGAACAAGTCACCCCACATGAAACACACTTGGTGATGATGATGATGATAGAGTGTTAGACTAGAGCACCAGAACAAGTCAACCCACACGAAGCGCACTTGATGATGATAGAGTGTTAGACTAGAGCACCAGAACAAGTCAACCCACACGAAGCACACATGATGATGATGATGATGATGATGATGATGATGATGATGATGATGATGATGATGATGATGATGATGATGATGATGATGATAGAATGTTAGACTAGAGCATCAGAACAAGTCAACCCACATGAAGCACACATGATGATGATGATGATGATGGTGATGATGATGATGATGATGATTATGATGATGATGATAGAGTGTTAGACTAGAGCACCAGAATAAGTCAACCCACATGAAGCACACTTGATGATGATAGAGTGTTAGACTAGAGCACCAGAACACGTCAACCTACACGAAGCACACTTGGTGATGATAGAGTGTTAGACTAGAGCACCAGAACAAATCAACCCACACGAAACACACTTGATGATGGTAGAGTGTTAGACTAGAGCACCAGAACAAGTCAACCCACACGAAGTACACTTGGTGATGATGATGATGATGATGATGATGATAGAGTGTTAGACTATAGCACCAGAACAAGTCAACCCACACGAAGCACACTTGATGATGATAGAGTGTTAGACTAGAGCACCAGAACAAGTCAACCCACACGAAGCGCACTTGGTGATGATAGAGTGTTAGACTAGAGCACCAGAACAAGTCAACCCACAAGAAGCACACTTGGTGATGGTGATGATGATGGTGATGATAGAGTGTCAGACTAGAGCACCAGAACAAGTCAACCCACACGAAGCATACGTGATGATGATGATGATAGAGTGTTAGACTAGAGCACCCGAACAAGTCAACCCACACGAAGCATACGTGATGATGATGATGATGGTGGTGATGATGATGATGATAAAGTGTTAGACTAGAGCACCAGAACAAGTCAACCCACACGAAGCACACTTGATGATGATAGAGTGTTAGACTAGAGCACCAGAACAACTCAACCCACACGAAGCACACTTGGTGATGGTAGAGTGTTAGACTAGAGCACCAGCACAAGTCAACCCACACGAAGCATACGTGATGATGATGATGATGGTGGTGATGATGATGATGATAAAGTGTTAGACTAGAGCACCAGAACAAGTCAACCCACACGAAGCACACTTGATGATGATAGAGTGTTAGACTAGAGCACCAGAACAACTCAACCCACACGAAGCACACTTGGTGATGGTAGAGTGTTAGACTAGAGCACCAGAACAACTCAACCCACACGAAGCACAGTTGGTGATGGTAGAGTGTTAGACTAGAGCACCAGAACAATTCAACCCACACGAAACACACTTGATGATGGTAGAGTGTTAGACTAGAGCACCAGCACAAGTCAACCCACATGAAGTACACTTGGTGATGATGATGATGATGATGATGATGATGATGATGATGATGATGATGATGATAGAGTATTAGATTAGAGCACCAGAACAAGTCAACCCACTCGAAGCACACGTGATGATGATAGAGTGTTAGACTAGAGCACCAGAACAAGTCAACCCACATGAAGCACACTTGGTGATGATGATGATGATGATGATGATGATGATGATGATAGAGTGTTAGATTAGAGCACCAGAAGAAGTCAACCCACTCGAAGCACACGTGATAATGATGATGATGATGGTGATGATGATATAGTGTTAGACTAGAGCACCAGAACAAGTCAACCCACACGAAGCACACTTGGTGATGATGATGATGATGATGATGATGATGATGATGATGATGATAGAGTGTTAGACTAGAGCACCAGAACAAGTCAACCGACGCGAAGCACACTTGATGATAGAGTGTTAGACTAGAGCACCAGAATAACTCAACCCACACGAAACACACTTGGTGATGGTAGCGTGTTAGACTAGAGCACCAGAACAACTCAACCCACACGAAGCACACTTGGTGATGGTAGAGTGTTATACTAGAGCACCAGAACAACTCAACCCACACGAAGCACACTTGGTGATGGTAGAGTGTTAGACTAGAGCACCAGAACAAGTCAACCCACACGAAACACACTTGATGATGGTAGAGTGTTAGACTAGAGCACCAGCACAAGTCAACCCACATGAAGTACACTTGGTGATGATGATGATGATGATGATGATGATGATGATGATGATGATGATGATGATAGAGTGTTAGACTATAGCACCAGAACAAGTCAACCCACATGAAGCACACGTGATGATGATAGAGTGTTAGACTAGAGCACCAGAACAAGTCAACCCACATGAAGCACACTTGGTGATGATGATGATGATGATGATGATGATGCTGATAGAGTGTTAAATTAGAGCACCAGAACAAGTCAACCCACTCGGAGCACACGTGATGATGATGATGATGATGGTGATGATGATATAGTGTTAGACTAGAGCACCAGAACAAGTCAACCCACACGAAGCACACTTGGTGATGATAATGATGATGATGATAGAGTGTTAGACTAGAGCACCAGAACAAGTCAACCGACGCGAAGCACACGTGATGATGATGATGGTGGTGATGATGATGATGATAGAGTGTTAGACTAGAGCACCCGAACAAGTCACCCCACATGAAACACACTTGGTGATGATGATGATGATAGAGTGTTAGACTAGAGCACAAACACAAGTCAACCCACACGAAGCGCACTTGATGGTGCTAGAGTGTTAGACTAGAGCACAAGAACAAATCAACCCACACGAAGCGCACTTGGTGATGATAGAGTGTTAGACTAGAGCACCAGAACAAATCAACCCACATGAAGCGCACCTGAGGATGATACAATGTTAGACTAGAGCACCAGAACAAGTCAACCCACATGAAGCACACTTGATGATGATGATGATGATGATGATGATGATGATGATGATATAGTGTTAGACTAGAGCACAAGAACAAATCAACCCACACGAAGCGCACTTGGTGATGATAGAGTGTTAGACTAGAGCACCAGAACAAATAAACCCACACGAAGCGCACCTGAGGATGATAAAGTGTTAGACTAGAGCACCAGAATAAGTCAACCAACATGAAGCACACTTGATGATGATAGGGTGTTAGACTAGAGCACAAGAACAAATCAACCCACACGAAGCGCACTTGGTGATGATAGAGTGTTAGACTAGAGCACCAGAACAAATCAACCCACACGAAGCACACTTGGTGATGGTAGAGTGTTAGACTAGAGCACCAGCACAAGTCAACCCACATGAAGTACACTTGGTGATGATAGAGTGTTAGACTAGAGCACCAGAACAAGTCAACCCACACGAAGCACACTTGGTGATGATAATGATGATGATGGTGATGATGATATAGTGTTAGACTAGAGCACCAGAACAAGTCAACCCACACGAAGCACACTTGGTGATGATAATGATGATGATGATAGAGTGTTAGACTAGAGCACCAGAACAAGTCAACCGACGCGAAGCACACGTGATGATGATGGTGGTGGTGATGATGATGATGATAGAGTGTTAGACTAGAGCACCCGAACAAGTCACCCCACATGAAACACACTTGGTGATGATGATGATGATAGAGTGTTAGACTAGAGCACAAACACAAGTCAACCCACACGAAGCGCACTTGATGGTGCTAGAGTGTTAGACTAGAGCACAAGAACAAATCAACCCACACGAAGCGCACTTGGTGATGATTGAGTGTTAGACTAGAGCACCAGAACAAATCAACCCACACGAAGCGCACCTGAGGATGATAAAGTGTTAGACTAGAGCACCAGAATAAGTCAACCAACATGAAGCACACTTGATGATGATAGGGTGTTAGACTAGAGCACAAGAACAAATCAACCCACACGAAGCGCACTTGGTGATGATAGAGTGTTAGACTAGAGCACCAGAACAAATCAACCCACACGAAGCACACTTGGTGATGATAGAGTGTTAGACTAGAGCACCAGAACAAATCAACCCACACGAAGCACACGTGATGATGATAGAGTGTTAGACTAGAGCACCAGAACAACTCAACCCACACGAAGCGCACTTGATGATGATGATGATGATGATGATGATGATGATAGAGTGTTAGACTAGAGCACCAGAACAAATCAACCCACACGAAGCACACATGATGATGATAGAGTGTTAAACTAGAGCACCAGAACAAATCAACCCACACGAAGCACACATGATGATGATAGAGTGTTAGACTAGAGCACCAGAACAAGTCAACCCACACGAAGCACACATGATGATGATAGTGTTAGACTAGAGCACCAGAACAAGTCAACCCACACCAAGCGCACAATGTCCGCCACATGCAGTGACTGTTTCCTTGCAATTTACCGAATACACGCTGTTCATGCGTCACCTAATGAATCACTATTTCCAAAACATGTTGACGGCTGATAGATATTTGGAATGACACGTTTTGTCTTCGATATATTGTGCGTGTTAACGATAATTACATATATAGTGGTGCTATTTGAGTGTAGTAACACCGTGTATAAGATATATTATTTTAGCTTAATAATAGACGGCCTTATCAATTTGTTGTTTCTCTTAGCACAGATAAATCGTATAGTTCTTTCCTATGATAGAGTAGGGGTGCACGACCTAATTTACGGTTCTTCGCATATGATCAGTTTGCATCTTGTATTTCTTGTGAACATATTGGATTGGTGTTGCGTACATTAACGGTGCGGTTCATGAACATATTGGATTGGTGTTGCGTACATTCACGGCGCGGTCTATGAACATATTGGATTGGTGTTGCGTATATGCACAGTGCGGTTTGTGAACATATTGAATTGGTGTTGCCTATATGCACAGTGTGGAGTATGAACATATTGTATTGGTGTTGCGTATATGCACAGTGCGGTTTGTGAACATATTGAATTGGTGTTGCCTATATGCACAGTGCGATGTGTGAACATATTGGATTGGTGTTGCGTACATTCATAGTGTGGAGTATGCACATATGGGATTGGTGTTGAATATATGCACAGTGCGATTTGTGAACATTTTGGATTAGTGTTGCGTACATGCATGGTGCGGTTTATGCCCGGAACATATTGGATTGGTGTTGCATACATGCACGGTGCGGTTTTAAATTGTCAATTAAGCAGCTGTCTGACTCGCACGCTTGATGTACTGGAAATAATGTAGAGTGGGTCTCCATGCAATAGGACATTTTGCAGCTAATGTGTAGGTACAGCCGTAGCAAATACATTAATGTAATTCTGTCTATTGGGGACATCCGTGCCTGGCCGAGTGCTTAAGATCTCCTCGTAGATGAAGCTTCGACTCCCACTGAGGTTGTTGGATTCTTTCACGTGATGAAGTTATCCATCTGGCTTGCGAAAGGTCGGTGGTTCTACAATGTTATTGCGATTACGAGTTTTTATGGAGAAACGGAGCTACGAAGTGAGCCAAGCGAATGAAAGTCTATCGTAGTCAGCTCGACATGTACTGATCTTTATAAATATATACACACAAGGTCGTCAATAAACTAATAATGCACACAAGGTCGTCAATAAACGAATACTGCATGTGCATGTAATAGTCCTTATAAATATATACACAAGGTCGTCAATAAACGAATACTGCACACAAGGTCGTCAATAAACTCACATTGCACACAAGGTCGTCAATAAACTAGTAATGCACACAAGGTCGTCAATAAACTAATAATGCATGGACATGTAATGGTCTTTATAAATATATACACAAGGTCGTCAATAAACTAGTAATGTCCTTATAAATATATACACAAGGTCGTCAATAAACTAGTAATGCACACAAGGTCGTCAATAAACGAATACTGCATACACATGTAATACTCCTTATAAATATATACACAAGGTCGTCAATAAACTAGTAATGTCCTTATAAATATATACACAAGGTCGTCAATAAACTAGTAATGTCCTTATAAATATATACACAAGGTCGTCAATAAACTAGTAATGTCCTTATAAATATATACATAAGGTCGTCAATAAACGAATACTGCATGTTCATGTAATAGTTCTTATAAATATATACACAAGGTCGTCAATAAACGAATACTGCATGCACATGTAATTGTCCTTATAAATATATACACAAGGTCGTCAATAAACGAATACTGCATGTTCATGTAATAGTTCTTATAAATATATACACAAGGTCGTCAATAAATGAATACTGCATGTGCATGTAATAGTCCTTATAAATATATACACAAGGTCGTCAATAAACGAATACTGCATGTGCATGTAATTGTCCTTATAAATATATACACAAGGTCGTCAATAAACGAATACTGCATGCACATGTAATTGTCCTTATAAATATATACACAAGGTCGTCAATAAACTAATACTGCACACAAGGTCGTCAATAAACTAATAATGCAAACAAGGTCGTCAATAAACTAATACTGCATGCACATGTAATGGTCCTTATAAATATATACACAAGGTCGTCAATAAACTAGTAATGCACACAAGGTCGTTAATAAACGAATACTGCATACACATGTAATACTCCTTATAAATATATACACAAGGTCGTCAATAAACTAGTAATGCACACAAGGTCGTCAATAAACGAATACAGCATGCACATGTAATTGTCCTTATAAATATATACACACGGTCGTCAATAAACTAATACTGCACACAAGGTCGTCAATAAACTAATAATGCACACAAGGTCGTCAATAAACTAATAATGCACACAAGGTCGTCAATAAACTAGTAATGCACACAATGTCGTCAATAAACGAATACTGCACACAAGGTCGTCAATAAACGAATACTGCATGTGCATATAATTGTCCTTATAAATATATACACAATGTCGTCAATAAACGAATACTGCATGCACATGTAATAGTCCTTATAAATATATACACATGGTCGTCAATAAACGAATACTGCATGCACATGTAATTGTCCTTATAATATATACACAAGGTCGTCAATAAACTAGTAATGCACACAAGGTCGTCAATAAACGAATACTGCATGTGCATATAATTGTCCTTATAAATATATATACACAAGGTCGTCAATAAACGAATACTGCATGTGCATGTAATTGTCCTTATAAATATATACACAAGGTCGTCAATAAACGAATACTGCATGCACATGTAATTGTCCTTATAAATATATACACATGGTCGTCAATAAACTAATAATGCACACAAGGTTGTCAATAAACGAATACTGCATGCACATGTAATTGTCCTTATAAATATATACACAAGGTCGTCAATAAACGAATACTGCATGCACATGTAATTGTCCTTATAAATATATACACATGGTCGTCAATAAACTAATAATGCACACAAGGTCGTCAATAAACGAATACTGCATGCACATGTAATTGTCCTTATAAATATATACACAAGGTCGTCAATAAACGAATACTGCATGCACATGTAATTGTCCTTATAAATATATACACAAGGTCGTCAATAAACGAATACTGCATGTTCATGTAATTGTCCTTATAAATATATACACAAGGTCGTCAATAAACTAATACTGCATGCACATGTAATGGTCCTTATAAATATATACACAAGGTCGTCAATAAACTAATACTGCATGCACATGTACTTGTCCTTATAAATATATACACAAGGTCGTCAATAAACGAATACTGCATGCACATGTAATAGTCCTTATGAATATATACACAAGGTCGTCAATAAACGAATACTGCATGCACATGTAATTGTCCTTATAAATATATACACACGGTCGTCAATAAACTAATACTGCACACAAGGTCGTCAATAAACTAATACTGCACACAAGGTCGTCAATAAACTAATACTGCATGCGCATGTAATTGTCCTTATAAATATATACACAAGGTCGTCAATAAATGAATACTGCATGTGCATGTCATAGTCCTTATAAATATATACACAAGGTCGTCAATAAACGAATACTGCATGCACATGTAATAGTCCTTATAAATATATACACAAGGTCCTCAATAAACTAATACTGCATGCACATGTAATTGTCCTTATAAATATATACACAAGGTCGTCAATAAACTAGTAATGCACACAAGGTCGTCAATAAACGAATACTGCATGCACATGTAATTACACAAGGTCGTCAATAAACTAGTAATGCACACAAGGTCGTCAATAAACGAATACTGCATGCACATGTAATAGTCCTTATAAATATATACACAAGGTCGTCAATAAACTAGTAATGCACACAAGGTCGTCAATAAACGAATACTGCATGTGCATGTAATTGTCCTTATAAATATATACACAAGGTCGTCAATAAACTAATACTGCACACAAGGTCGTCAATAAACTAATACTGCACACAAGGTCGTCAATAAACTAATACTGCACACAAGGTCGTCAATAAACTAATACTGCATGCCCATGTAATGGTCCTTATAAATATATACACAAGGTCGTCAATACACTAGTAATGTCCTTATAAATATATACACAAGGTCGTCAATAAACTAGTAATGCACACAAGGTCGTCAATAAACGAATACAGCATGCACATGTAATTGTCCTTATAAATATATACACACGGTCGTCAATAAACTAATACTGCACACAAGGTCGTCAATAAACTAATAATGCACACAAGGTCGTCAATAAACTAATAATGCACACAAGGTCGTCAATAAACTAATAATGCACACAAGGTCGTCAATAAACTAATAATGCACACAAGGTCGTCAATAAACTAGTAATGCATACACATGTAATGGTCCCTATAAATATATACACAATGTCGTCAATAAACTAGTAATGCATGCACATGTAATGGTCCTTCACAAAAGCGCAGATGATGCCTGTGGGGTTGATTTTTGTACATTTGTAATTTGCGGAATGTTTATTTAGCTTATACACATTTATTTTAGCTCGATTACGAAATAATTTCTTGCAACATTCTCGAGACCTCATTTGTAATAGAATCCATCTCTACGAGGGAGAGGGAAGAGACAATGTGGAATTTAAATGCCTTGCATAAGGGCACAATCGTAACGGCTACAGCTGGCCTCGAACCACTGCCCTATCATGACATCCACACGTTTATTTCGATACGGAACGAACATGCTACCTTGAAAACGGGTTTACGTCAAAAACACCCCCACACCCGACAAAAGTGATGCGTTTTTAAAGTCGTTCTAGCTGTGGTTATTTACTCGTGCCCAGCCTTGCAGATATTATGGTATTACCAAACTTGTTTATATGCATATACTTATTAGTGCTTGCAGCTTATATCTTACTAGTGCTGTGCGAAGGCTTTTACTGTACTTATTGTGTCTTAGAAAATTGTCTTCATTATATTGCTAAGTTTTAAGTCTCTCATATTTCTTCTTAGAAAGGTTTGCATGATGAAAGTTTCTATATTATGTAATTATATGTACCATGTAAAGTGAGACTATAATAAACATAATTATCTTATCTTATCTTATCTTATTTCCCAGGTCAGTCTTACTTGTCGTTGTTTACATGTTTCATTGTGTTATTTCATGCTCTAAATAGCACTTCATTTTCATGTTGCAATGGTTTGTTTGTATTTCAAAACTTGTAGCCCAATCCTTTTGCACTTCGAAAATGTCGTGAATATGTATGTGGATATTATCAGGTTTTATGTATGTTATAAATGTGACAGTAATGTTATTGTGATTTGTAAATTGTATTCGTCATTATGGAAAAAATTGCAATAACATTTTATTAAATTAAGTTTGTATTTGGATTTTAATGTCGCACCGACATCTTAGGCCATATGACGAATTGATGGGTGGAGCCCATTCCAGTATTCTTTCAAGCATGGGCGGGCTCCCAGATAGAACCACCACTCTTTCGAACGCCAACAGCTTGCGCACATGCAATATTTCGACACCCACCAAATTCAAACCTATATAACAATGAGGGATAAGTGAGTTGACGTTGATAATGCTAAATTTGCATTCAGTAATGTCACGGTAGATCGAATACTGGTAAACTTGCAGTCAATATGGTCACTGTAGCACTAATAATGCTAAGCCGTCAGTCAGTAATAATGTCACGGTAGATGGAATAATGGTAATGTGACAGACAATAATGTCACGGTAGATGGAATAATGCTATTGTGACAGTCAATTATGTCACGGTAGACGGAATAATGGTAATGCGGCAGTCAATAATGTCACGGTAGATGGAATAATGCTATTGTGACAGTCAATACTGTCACGGTAGATGGAAAAATGGTAATGTGGCAGTCACAAGATTTAATATTGCTAATCTTGTAGCTAGCAATGTCACGGTGCATAGACACACATACATTCATTGTTGTCACGGCAAATGCAATAACGTAACGTTGCTACCGGTACTGTCACGGTAGATCTAATATTGCTAATCTTACAGCATTGTCACTGTGCATAGACTAATGGCAAACTTATAGTCATTGTTGTCACAGCAGATATAATAACGTAACGTTGCTACCCGTTTAAAGTTTAAACTTTATTTATTTTACAACGATTTCGAAGCAAGTTTTAACAACTTATATTAATCACTCTCGTTAGCGCGGATGAATGTGGTCATTCGTGTAGGAGGAAACCGGAGTACCCAGAGAAAACCACACTGTCCGGTATGGCGACCACCGTACCGTACCATCTTAAATACTTCCCTGTCGGAGGATCGAACCCGGGTTGCATTGGTGAGAAGCGAGCGCGCTAACCACAACTCTAATCAAACAGCCAAGTTGCTACCGGTAATGTCACGGTAGATATAATATTGTTAAACGTGCAGTCACTATGCTTAACCAGTCTCTCATATTTACCGCCTATTGTCTGATTCTCCAAACAATCAGCAATTCATTAAATTATATACCGTCTGGGAACACTAATACATCTACTACATCATTGACTAGAATTTGGTTTGAAAACGAAAGCGCTGAATGAAGTTGATCATTCATGTATGTATGTGTATGTATGTACCATTAATGTCAAACCCCTTGCGGGGACCTAGACATGTTTTCTTGGGCAGGCTTAGCCTACCATAGCGGTTAACCAGTACTAAGCAATGTGTGTGAGGTGCCTTGCTCAATGACACTACATACTTGGCCTGACCGAGTATTGAACCCGGTTCGATTCCAAATCCGACGCTCTACCACTGGACCACGGACGCCACACTTCATAGTTTGAGGTTGTTGTAAATACTTAGTGTAAGACATATATTATTTTATACTTGTAAGATCTCGTTGTGATTTTGTACCATGTTTTATTAAACGAGTTGTGCACTTTTGCTATTAAGCGAACTGACATTTCCTTCCAAAACGAATTTCATCAAACATGGTATGAAATCACCACGAGTGTAAGATGCTTTTTATCACATCTATACATTGGAAACAACATTGTTCTGTTTGCCAGTTTAAGTTTGAGCCTTATTACATCTCAATGAAATAAATAAGGTACATCCGTACGTTGTAGTAAATAGTCCCCGATAGCAGCTCTGCGCAACTAATCCACACACTACTTTTAATCACCATACTGTATTCCTCTTATTGATTTTCAACAAATAAAGCATGAAGGCAAAGTTGAAAACTGTATGTCAAATGTTACAAAAGTAAGCTGTCATGCCGCGACCAATCAGAATCCTCCCAGAGTATTACACGTGTGACATGCAGGGACATATGAGCAAAGTTATGTGACAAAAGAGAGTATGAAACTGTATCTGTAATGTTTGCTAATTTGTTTTGTGTGTTTTTGTTTTTGTTAATTAGTACCGACAGCCTATGCCACATAACAAGTCTGCAGATGTATTTGACGGAGTAAGACTACGGGTGCCCTTTCGCAAGTCTACTGTATAGCGTCCTCCAAGAGAGAATTCCCAGTGGGATTCGAGCGTATTCCACGATGGACAAGTGATTAGAAGTCAAGGACCTGAACCACCGGAAATACAAATTGATAACAAGTAGGAGTTTTATTGATATCTGATTTGACATACGGATTGGCTGAAACACCTTCATGGTAGTAAGTGAGTGAGTGAATGAGTGAGTGAATGAGTGAGTGAATGAATGAGTGAGTGAATGAGTGAGTGAATGAGTGAGTGAATGAGTGAGTGAATAAGTTAGTGAATGAGTGAGTGAATGAGTGAGTGAGTGAATGCGTGAGTGAATGAGTGAGTGAATGAATGAGTGAATGAGTGAGCGAATGAGTGAATGAGTGAGTGAATGAGTGAGTGAATGCGTGAGTGAATGAGTGAGTGAGTGAATGAGTTAGTGAATGAGTGAGTGAATGAGTGAGTGAATGAGTGAGTGAATGAGTGAGTGAGTGAATGAGTAAGTAAGTGAATGAGTGAGTGAATGAGTGAGTGAGTGAATGAGTGAGTGAATGAGTGAGCGAGCGACATTCCAAAACAAAATGTTCTCATCCTCGACAACGTTTAATGTACATAATTTACAAAGACTTTGTTCCTGTGATTCACACATATATCATCCTGTTTCTATTCTTAGAGGCAATATTCCAATCTTAGAGGCAATATTCCAATCTTAGAGGCAATAGTCCAATCTTAACTATGTTAATATTGGAAGGTTTATATTTCCTTAGATTAAAGTTCAAATAGGCTTCACAGTTTGGCACACCATTAATGTTTCTGTAGGTTCTCAACCTTGCGACACCTAGTATGTTATGTGACCACTTAGTAGCGTAATAATTATTAATGAACACATTTGTATCTGATATACTAACGGTGGACTATGAGCTGAAATTACATATATTGATCACTCTCGAGACCTCATTCCTGATGGAATCCATTGTTATGAGGGAAATAGAATAGGCAAAATGGAATTTGAATGTCTTGCCGAAAAAACTAATATCCCATCAAGTAGAATCCATTTACGTGCTAGTATACCCTCAAACCCCTCTAGACATACCACCTGTACTAGTATACCATCAAACGCTCCGAACCCCTCTAGACATACCACCTGCACGAGTATACCCTCAAACGCTCCGAACCCCTCTAGACATACCACCTGTACTAGTATACCCTCAAACGCTCCGAACCCCTCTAGACATACCACCTGTACTAGTATACCATCAAACGCTCCGAACCCCTCTAGACATACCACCTGTACGAGTATACCCTCAAACGCTCCGAACGCCTCTAGACATACCACCTGTACGAGTATACCCTCAAACGCTCCGAACCCCTCTAGACATACCACCTGTACTAGTATACTCAAACGCTCCGAACCCTCTAGACATACCACCTGCACGAGTATACCCTCAAACGCTCCGAACCCTCTAGACATACCACCTGTACTAGTATACCCTCAAACGTTCCGAACCCTCTAGACATACCACCTGTACTAGTATACCATCAAACGCTCCGAACCCCTCTAGACATACCACCTGTACGAGTATACCCTCAAACGCTCCGAACCCCTCTAGACATACCACCTGTACGAGTATACCCTCAAACGCTCCGAACCCCTCTAGACATACCACCTGTACTAGTATACCCTCAAACGCTCCGAACCTCTAGACATACCACCTGTACTAGTATACCCTCAAACGCTCCGAACGCCTCTAGACATACCACCTGTACTAGTATACCCTCAAACGCTCCGAACCCCTCTAGACATACCACCTGTACTAGTATACCCTCAAACGCTCCGAACCCCTCTAGACATACCACCTGTACTAGTATACCCTCAAACGCTCCGAACCCTCTAGACATACCACCTGCACGATATACCCTCAAACGCTCCGAACCCCTCTAGACATACCACCTGTACTAGTATACCCTCAAACGCTCCGAAACCCTCTAGACATACCACCTGTACTAGTATACCATCAAACGCTCCGAACCCCTCTAGACATACCACCTGTACGAGTATACCCTCAAACGCTCCGAACCCTCTAGACATACCACCTGTACGAGTATACCCTCAAACGCTCCGAACCCCTCTAGACATACCACCTGTACTAGTATACCCTCAAACGCTCCGAACCCTCTAGACATACCACCTGTACTAGTATACCCTCAAACGCTCCGAACGCCTCTAGACATACCACCTGTACTAGTATACCCTCAAACGCTCCGAACCCCTCTAGACATACCACCTGTACTAGTATACCCTCAAACGCTCCGAACGCCTCTAGACATACCACCTGTACTAGTATACCCTCAAACGCTCCGAACGCCTCTAGACATACCACCTGTACTAGTATACCATCAAACGCTCCGAACCCCTCTAGACATACCACCTGTACTAGTATACCCTCAAACGCTCCGAACGCCTCTAGACATACCACCTGTACTAGTATACCCTCAAATGCTCAGAACTCCTATAGACATACCACCTGTACTAGTATACCCTCAAACGCTCCGAACCCTCTAGACATAACACATGTAGACCTAACACCTGTAGACATAACACATGTATACATAACACATGTAGACATAACACATGCGGAACTAACACATGTAGACATAACACATGCGGAACTAACACATGTAGACATAACACATGTAGACATAACACATGTATACCTAACACATGTGGACCTAACACATGTGCGGAGCGACGATTTGGTAAATCAATTATATTACTTACTGCTCTTTGCCATGTTGTCACGAAATAATCACTGTTTTACAGTTTTAACTCTTGCCAATGTTACCATGGTTGCAAAAATGAAATCAAACAACCGCACGTTTTCATTATCTGTTTCTGTGGTACTTCCTTTTTAGCGAGACACCTATTCAAGTACATGTGCTAGAGTGTGCATGATATGCAACATGACACGCAACATGACACGCAACATGGCACGCAACATGACACGCACCATGACACGCAACATGACACGCATCATGACACGCACCATGACACGCACCATGACACGCAACATGACACGCAACATGACACGCAACATGACATACAACATGACACGCAACATGACATACAACATGACACGCAACATGACATACAACATGATACGCAACATGACACGCACCATGACACGCAACATGACATACAACATGACACGCAACATAACACGCACCATGACACGCAACATGACATACAACATGACACGCAACATGACATACAACATGACACGCAACATGACATACAACATGAAACGCAACATGACACGCACCATGACACGCAGCATGACATACAACATGACACGCAACATGACACGTAACATGACACACACCATGACACGCAACATGACATACAACATGACATACAACATGACATACAACATGACACACACCATGACACGCAACATGACATACACATGACATACACATGATATACAACATGACACACATCATGACATACAACATGACACACATCATGACACACCATGACACACAACATGACATACAACATGACACGCAACATGACATACAACATGACACACACCATGACACGCTACATGACATACAACATGACATACACCATGACACACACCATGACACACAACATGACACGCTACATGACATACAACATGATACGCAACATGACATACACCATGACACACCACATGACACGCAACATGACATACACCATGACACGCAACATGTTACACAACATGACACATACCATGACACGCAACGTGACACACAACATGACACGCTTGTCACAAGCAACTCGAGATCATTCCCTATCCTCGCTAAAGAACTGAGGTTCATAGTATCTCTCTCTATTATTCTAGGACTTCACAATCTGACGCGAAAATTACGAGATTAATAATTTCCTACTGTGAACGATATTTCAGCAAAACAGATATTGTCTAATGATAGGACTAAAACACAAAAGTATGGCACCTGCAATGTTTTTTAATGGATTTTGATACAACAAGGTGTACTGAATCGGGGTATGACGGTGTACACATTAACATATTCAAGATGGCGTCAAAGATGGCCACATATCACATAAATCGCTATAACTCCGATATGTCACCTATAATGATGATGTTAATGTCTAGCGTAATATCTTGTTTTGGTTCAAGAACTCATTTGTAATAATATAATAATGATGTCATTATAAAAAGTGCAAAAACCATTAATGATATTGGAGTTGAAATACGTTATGGAGTAGACAACAATCCCATTCGGCAACCCCGCATCATAGGTACAATCAGAAGCATGATCTCGCCTAGTATCCTTTGAAAGACAAACACACACGCAGTAGTTCCTTTTCTTGTCATTTACAGCCGGAACAAATCATATGTCATGGTAGTGGACATGTGATATACATGTAGTACTCTCTATGTCATGGTAGTGTACGCTGTGAATGTGTAAATACATTTATTTATCGTCGCTACCGGTTGCCCATTTTGGCGACGCCTCCAGAAGAGATTAGTCATTTTAGATTTTTGAGGATAGTGCATGATACAGACAGAGACCCATTCCAGAGTCTCCTCTGGTTCTTTTACGTGCACGATGTAAAGCACCGACACGAGACCTCGGTTTAACGTCCCATCTGAAAGACTGTTAATTTTATTAGGGTCAGACGGGGGATCGAACCTGCGATCCCTGGATTACCATTCCAGTGTGTTACCACTACACGCTGGACTACAGATCAGTTTGTGCCTGTGAATGTGCCTGTCCGTGTGAACAACTATAGCTTTCAGTTGTTTTCTGGCATTCCTCGAATTTTTCAACAAAAGATAATTGTATAAGTCGTCTTTAGTTACACATGGGATTAACTGAATATCAATAATTTGACCATCCCGATTTTAATGCACCCTCAGATGGCATCATTTCCCCGAACGGCGTTTAGCAGTTTTTCCAAGTTCTTGTGTTAGGCAAAATGTTCGTCACTAGGACGTAGTTTCTGAAATGGAATTCTGCCGATTTCAAGAGATCCGTTCACTCGTTCAACTAATTCACGCTTAGATCCTTATATAGGCAATCCATGCTTTAATCCTGCGGTAAACCACTTAATCCACATTGCCTCTTCTCTCTTCCTCATGGCGGTGGATTCCATCAGGAATGAGGCACAGAGAGCGATTAATCTAATGTTGTAGAAAATTGTTTCGCAATCGAACAAAAAGAAATTAATATAAACAAAACACAATTCACCTTTCGTCGATATTCCTGAACATTCATCCTACGATTTGGGGTTTATGTGAGCTGATACATCGGCCTCTTGGATGTACATGCATCCTACGACTTGGAGTTGTTGTTAGCTGATACATCGGCCTCTTGGATGTACATGCATCCTACGACTTGGAGTTGTTGTTAGCTGATACATCGGCCTCTTGGATGTACATGCATCCTACGACTTGGAGTTGTTGTTAGCTGATACATCGGCCTCTTGGATGTACATTCATCCTACGACTTGGAGTTTGTGAGAGCTGATACATCGGCCTCTTGGATGTACATTCATCCTACGACTTGGAGTTTGTGAGAGCTGATACATCGGCCTAGATTATGTACTAACCACGTCATTAAGAACAGAGAAATCATGGCCATCCATAACAGATATAATATCATGATAGACCTGTTAACACCAAGTTGTTCACCCTTTCTGTGTTGCTTCCTCTAGCTTAGTGCTATTTAATATATATTCATTTTACACAATGATAACGGGTCGGTCCATAAGTTCTAGCAAACTTAGTTACTGCTTCCTCTGTCTAAGTTCAGCTTCAAGTTCAAATGTGAAGTTAATGTATCACTTGGCCAACCAACCACACATTGCCTTGTAGTATCTAGGTCCGATAAGTCTAAGCATACCCGACTAGTATTAACTGGGAAATGAACATACCAGACGGCAATTCTCGGTAACTCGGTCATACTAATTAATGAAGTAAGTGTCCTTTGTAATTCCAAATTGGGCAGGCATTTTCGTCACATACGTCATTTAAGTTACAGTGTGGACTATAGCCTGGCGTTGTTTCCACAGACATTTTGACCTCGGTATTATCTCACGTCATCAACGGTTCAGATTCTATAGATCCTTTCGCCGCCATAGTCAACAGCGGTTTATATATCGTCTCCGCTTGTATGTATTAAGTAAGGCGAGGTAGTAGCGAGCAAAATAACATCATCAACATTAATATTACATCATCTAATTTAAATCTGCTTGTGTTCTATATTATTAAAAACACAAGCAGACCAAAGTTTTCACTTTAATTTCCCAGAATATTCAATCCACTATTGAAACCCGAATCTACCATCTTCCGCAGCTATCATTCACGGACACATTGATATAAGATAGATATCCACAATGACTCGAACTCCAAATTTACATCCACAATTTAGCAGAGTATATTCTAACGTCATTTCATATGATTTTCATATTTTCATTTTATTTTGGTTTAAACATATTTTATTTATCAAGATAAACATGACATATACCATCTGTACATATAACATCCATACAATACAACTATCAAGACAAGTGGATTTAATTGAAAGCTACAGGAGCCTATGGTAATTCTCATTTTATTTATACACACATAAGACAGATATATTATACATATGTAATTCACATATATTATACATATAATACAATTGTGCTATTTATATTTCTGTTGTATTGAATACTGTAAGTCGCATGGGTTTTATTTTCCTGTTAATTCGTGAAAGTGCAACCGAACACTACACTGGTGAAAACAGAACATATTGTATACTAGTGTTCCAAATATTTCCCACAGAAATTGAACATTTCAACTAATAAACTAACGTCGTAACAACATAATGTAAATAGGGCCGACATCCATGCATAATACAACACATTGTATGGTTAGTTTATTGATTGAAAGTTAATTATTTAGGAAGAATTTGGACGATACTATTTACACGTAAACTATGCATGTTTTTGTAATTCCATATATATATATTAACACACGAAGTTAAGATTTCGCTAAAATGTGCATACAGACACATCGCGAGGATTTTAGATTCACGACACTTAAGTTATTTAAAATACACGTGACAAGCTACACGCGATTTATCACAATTGTTACTACATTATCACTTCCCACAGTTGTTGCTTCATTATAATTTACCACGGTTGTTGCGTCAGTATGATCTACTACTGTTGTTTCGTCAGTATGATCTACTACTGTTGTTTCGTCAGTATGATCTATTACTGTTGTTTCGTCAGTATGATCTACTACTGTTGTTTCTTCCGCATGATTTACAACAGTTGTTTCTGCAGTATGATCTACTACTGTTGTTTCTTCAGTATGATCTACTACCGTTGTTGTATCAGTATGATCTACTACCGTTGTTGTATCAGTATGATCTACTACCGTTGTTGTATCAGTATGATCTACTACCGTTGTTGTATCAGTATGATCTACTACCGTTGTTGTATCAGTATGATCTACTACCGTTGTTGTATCAGTATGATCTACTACCGTTGTTGTATCAGTATGATCTACTACCGTTGTTGTATCAGTATGATCTACTACCGTTGTTGTATCAGTATGATCTACTACCGTTGTTGTATCAGTATGATCTACTACTGTTGTTGTATCAGTATGATCTACTACCGTTGTTGTATCAGTATGATCTACTACCGTTGTTGTATCAGTATGATCTACTACCGTTGTTGTATCAGTATGATCTACTACCGTTGTTGTATCAGTATGATCTACTACCGTTGTTGTATCAGTATGATTGCTCTATGAAGAATCACTCATGACGTTTGTATTTTAAGCGAC
Source organism: Archivesica marissinica (assembly GCA_014843695.1). Classification (NCBI taxonomy): domain Eukaryota; kingdom Metazoa; phylum Mollusca; class Bivalvia; order Venerida; family Vesicomyidae; genus Archivesica; species Archivesica marissinica. Next base: position 15,773,836 of record CM026401.1, read on the forward strand.
TGTATCTGGATTAATCACATTATGTTAGATGAATATCATGTTTACGATAAAGCAAATGTTACCGCGCGAATATAAGATGTCGCAAATACATAATTGATTGTCGTAAATAATCCTGACATACGAACGTATGTGTCAAAACACACGAATTTAAGATATCGCGAAAAATATGGACACAGGCAAGTCACCAAGAAAAGTTCACGCCAATATTAAGTTATCTACAGTACACTTGACAAAGTGCATGAGATTGACCACATCAGAATGATTACTCTATGAAGAATCACATAACGTTTGTGTTTTAAGCGACTGTATCTAGAATGATCACATTAAGTCGAATGATTCTCGGATTTATGATAAAATTGAATGCAATCTATTTATTGACAAGCCATCACAACGAGCAATACACTACAGAAGCATTACGCTCGTGCAACATTAGGTGATAGCTTCGTCAATAATACATTGCTTGAAAATTGTTTAATCTTTCATTTACTCTCTGAGTATTGGCAACACTAGAATACTTCATTTACGCGATTGACATTTCACATATACTGACAGGCTATTTCTGGTTGAAGTGTTCACTGTACTTGCTTTGAATGGTCGATTCCCAGAAACAGGAATGGATATTCCCGGAATTCCGATTGTTATCTTCTTGTTAGGAATATTTAAGGAATCAGGTAGGAATTGAATTCATATTTTGTCATCACCTGTAACCATGTAGAATCATTTCTTCTATCATGGCTTGGCATGTTGTCTATATACTCAAAGAAACAATTTACCGTTTTCAAATATGCATAAACCATTGTTTAAAATGCGTGTGACTCTAAAAAATAACACCAACACGTTTGCGCTTATTAGATATTTTGGTCATGTGAGAATAGGAAAAAGTTCTTAGTGCTTTACGTTAAGTTCTTAGTGCGTTACGTTAAGTTCTTAGTGCGTTACGTTAAGTTCTTAGTGCGTTACGTTAAGTTCTTAGCGTTACGTTAAGTTCTTAGTGCGTTACGTTAAGTTCTTAGTGCGTTACGACCCACGTCGTTAATTCCTACGCATCAGAACTCCACACCATGAATGATTCTCCAATAAATAACTGAAAGGCAATTCATTATTATCTTAAGTATATTAGTTCCAAAGTTGTAGAATTCTCATGCTTAACCTATACACGAATGCATTATATAGATTGTCCGATTAGCGCAGTGGTTAGCGCGCTCGCTTCTCACCAATGCAACCCGGGTTCGATTCTCGGACCGGGAAGTATGTGAGATGGTACGGTGGTCGCCAGATCGGACATGTGGGTTTTCTTCGGGTATTCCGGTTTCCTCCCACACGAATGACCACATATACGCTTCCATCTGCGCCAACGAGAGTGATTAATATAAGTTGTTAGAACTTGCTTCGCAATCGTTGTAAAATAAATAAAGTTTAAACTTTTTTTATTATATAGAAACATCTGCACACGTGCGTCATCAAGAAGCACACGATATATACGGACATCCATCCATACACGGACATCCTCAATCAACATACAGTATAGTATATGGACATCCATACACGGACATCCTCAATCAACATACAGTATATACGGACATCCATACACGGACATCCTCAATCAACATACAGTATATACGGACATCCATACACGGACATCCTCAATCAACATACAGTATAGTATATGGACATCCATACACGGACATCCTCAATCAACATACAGTATACACGGACATCCATACACGGACATCCTCAATCAACATACAGTATATACGGACATCCATACACGGACATCCTCAATCAACATACAGTATATACGGACATCCATACACGGACATCCTCAATCAACATACAGTATATACGGACATACATACACGGACATCCTCAATCAACATACAGTATATATGGACATCCATACACGGACATCCCCAATCAACATACAGTATATACGGACATCCGTACACGGACATCCATACACGGACATCCTCAATCAACATACAGTATATACGGACATCCATACAGGGACATCCTCAATCAACATACAGTATATACGGACATCCATACACGGACATCCTCAATCAACATACAGTATATACGGACATACATACACGGACATCCTCAATCAACATACAGTATATACGGACATCCATACACGGACATCCTCAATCAACATACAGTATATACGGACATCCATACACGGACATCCTCAATCAACATACAGTATATACGGACATCCTCAATCAACATACAGTATATACGGACATCCATACACGGACATCCTCAATCAACATACAGTATATACGGACATCCATACACGGACATCCTCAATCAACATACAGTATATACGGACATCCATACACGGACATCCTCAATCAACATACAGTATATACGGACATCCATACACGGACATCCTCAATCAACATACAGTATATACGGACATCCATACACGGACATCCTCAATCAACATACAGTATAAACGGCCATCCATACACGGACATCCTCAATCAACATACAGTATATACGGACATCCATACACGGACATCCTCAATCAACATACAGTATATACGGACATCCATACAGGGACATCCTCAATCAACATACAGTAAAAACGGCCATCCATACACGGACATCCTCAATCAACATACAGTATATACGGCCATCCATACACGGACATCCTCAATCAACATACAGTATATATACACGGCCATCCATACACGAACATCCTCAATCAACATACAGTATATACGGACATCCGTACACGGACATCCTCAATCAACATACAGTATATACGGCCATCCATACACGGACATCCTCAATCAACATACAGTATATACGGACATCCGTACACGGACATCCATACACGGACATCCTCAATCAACATACAGTATATACGGCCATCCATACACGGACATCCTCAATCAACATACAGTATATACGGACATCCATACACGGACATCCTCAATCAACATACAGTATATATGGACATCCATACACGGACATCCCCAATCAACATACAGTATATACGGCCATCCATACACGGACATCCTCAATCAATATACAGTATATACGGCCATCCATACACGGACATCCTCAATCAACATACAGTATATACGGACATCCATACACGGACATCCTCAATCAACATACAGTATATACGGACATCCATACACGGACATCCTCAATCAACATACAGTATATACGGCCATCCATACACGGACATCCATACACGGACATCCTCAATCAACATACAGTATACACGGACATCCATACACGGACATCCTCAATCAACATACAGTATATACGGACATCCATACACGGACATCCTCAATCAACATACAGTATATACGGACATCCATACAGGGACATCCTCAATCAACATACAGTATATATACACGGCCATCCATACACGGACATCCTCAATCAACATACAGTATATACGGCCATCCATACACGAACATCCTCAATCAACATACAGTATATACGGACATCCGTACACGGACATCCTCAATCAACATACAGTATATACGGCCATCCATACACGGACATCCTCAATCAACATACAGTATATACGGACATCCGTACACGGACATCCATACACGGACATCCTCAATCAACATACAGTATATACGGCCATCCATACACGGACATCCTCAATCAACATACAGTATATACGGACATCCATACACGGACATCCTCAATCAACATACAGTATATATGGACATCCATACACGGACATCCCCAATCAACATACAGTATATACGGCCATCCATACACGGACATCCTCAATCAACATACAGTATATACGGCATCCATACACGGACATCCTCAATCAACATACAGTATATACGGCCATCCATACACGGACATCCTCAATCAACATACAGTATATATGGACATCCATACACGGACATCCTCAATCAACATACAGTATATACGGCCATCCATACACGGACATCCTCAATCGACATACAGTATATATACACGGACATCCATACACGGACATCCTCAATCAACATACAGTATATACGGCCATCCATACACGGACATCCTCAATCAACATACAGTATATACGGACATCCATACACGGACATCCCCAATCAACATACAGTATATACGGACATCCATACACGGACATCCTCAATCAACATACAGTATATACGGACATCCATACACGGACATCCTCAATCAACATACAGTATATACGGACATCCTCAATCAACATACAGTATATACGGACATCCATACACGGACATCCTCAATCAACATACAGTATATACGGACATCCATACACGGACATCCTCAATCAACATACAGTATATACGGACATCCATACACGGACATCCTCAATCAACATACAGTATATACGGACATCCATACACGACATCCTCAATCAACATACAGTATATATACACGGACATCCATACACGGACATCCTCAATCAACATACAGTATATACGGACATCCATACACGGACATCCTCAATCAACATACAGTATATACGGACATCCATACACTGACATCCTCAATCAACATACAGTATATATGACATCCATACACGGACATCCTCAATCAACATACAGTATATACGGACATCCATACACGGACATCCATACACGGACATCCATACACGGACATCCTCAATCAACATACAGTATATATGGACATCCATACACGGACATCCTCAATCAACATACAGTATATACGGACATCCATACACTGACATCCTCAATCAACATACAGTATAGTATATGGACATCCATACACGGACATCCTCAATCAACATACAGTATATATGGACATCCATACACGGACATCCTCAATCAACATACAGTATATACGGCCATCCATACACGGACATCCTCAATCAACATACAGTATATACTTACATCCATACACGGACATCCTCAATCAACATACAGTATATAGAGTGGTGGAACCTATGCTCTGCCTAAATCCCACATATAATGACCAGTATAAAATGTTAATTGCACTTGCCGTAAATTATTATTTTCTTAAGTTGTAAAAACAACTTTCAAAACACTCTTATTGGCAGTTTTAGCTTCATCACCTAACATTGCTACTCAATACAGCTATTGCAACGGTGTCGGTCGGCACCCGTTTATATGGGCAACTCAAGATTGCAGGGCATCTATGCACGGCGTACTTGTTATTTATTGTTTATCCATCATAACTTGTTGAATATCTTATTTTGGGTATAGTACATCATTGAATAAAAACATTTATTGGTCTTAATCAGAAATGGTATAGAAACTATATTTTCAGATTAGATGTAGATTTTTTAAAATTCGGATAGCTACCCAAATTACTCATACACTGTAACAGTTTCGGTGGAAATATTCTCCCAATGATTTGCTAGTTTATATTCGTCTGCTGGGCCAGTCACGTGACAGTTGCAACAGCCTACCGATACACGTAACGGAATGCTATTGAACCATGCTTCAGTTCTGTCGGCGAAATTACCCTAGAACTATATAAATATTTTAAATACGGATGAAAATGGAAAATACGCCGAGCATAGGAATACGCCGAGCATGGTTCCACCACTTTACTGTTGTAAAAACGTGTGGCCAAACGAGTTGTATTATCATGCTATGTTCTTGTACTTATGCTTTGTATGTTATAAATGCAATACTATTAGAATATGGCCATCACCAGAACGACACATATTGTAAATGTATAACTAAACTAAAGACCGGATTTTGACAAGAAAGGTAAGAAAAAAAAGAAACATGTACTTTGTAGTAATGCTTCATAGTCATCTCCTAGTGGAATACTGTTGTTACTATTGCATCTAGTTAAAGTAGTGCAGTATATACGAATTTAGCAAAGCTTTGTTGTGCGTGATATTAAAATTGTTCAAACGTATTAATTAGGTATTAGAAGTAAACTATTAAAAGTTATTAAAACTATGGATAGTAGTATAAAATCTAAAGTTAAACAATTAAATACATTTAATTTAAGTAATGAGTTTCCTTGTTTGCTTGGGGTACGACAGGGTGAATGTGTATCCCCTTTTCTATGTACTATGTTTTTAAATGATATAGTAGAACATTTGATGCTACATGGGTATAAAGCGATTGATATTTATATGACATAGCTGTTTATATTATTGTATGCAGACGATATTGTCACTTTTATCAGAGACAGCGGAAGGCTTACAGAATGGTTTTGATATATTGGTAGAATATTGTGAAAGAAGGGAGTTAAAAGTAAACGGGGAGCAAACGAAGGTTATGGTATTTCGAAAAGCTGGTATGTTACCCAGAAATCTTAGTTTTAAATATAATGGTCGGCTTATAGAAATTGTAAAACCATTTAAATATCTAGGAATAGTTTTAACTCAGGGCTGCTTATTTCATAAAACACAAATAACATTGGCAGGTCAAGCTCAGAAAGCAATTTTTAAATTAGTTATTTATTTAATTATTTTGATATTAGTATTAAACAGTCTTCAATTATTTACCTACCCTCACTCTATTGTAAAACATTGTTAAATGTAAAACGCTGCCCACATACTGATTTTGTATATGGTGTATTGGGTTGGAGACAGCTGCTTGTTTATAGATATTTTAGAAGTGTAAAATATTGTTTGAAAATATTGATATAGGAGATTGCATTTATATGTTATTGAGGTCAAGTGTGTACCTTTGGTATGTTTGCATAGACCGTGTCGTGCGATAATCCAAGATTTCCGCGGTCGTGCGATTTTGTGTGAAGCATGAGACAAGTCACCATACGTTAAATATGTATGCCGACCTGGTTATATTTGCAGGCCAGCTTACACATGAAACACATAATGTTCAAATCCGATATATTCTGTCGCATTTTGAACCCATTTACCTTGAGCTTCACTCCGGTTTATGTCTCATGTTTCCACGATGTCTGTTTATTTGACTATGTTTATGCTTCTACCTCTAAGGAATCGTAATCCGACTATGAATACTGTTCTTATATGTGACACATTGGCTACATTATGCCAAGTGATATTGTTTAATTCGCTTGAGAACCCATTGTAAATCGTAAAAAATAATTTCTCTCTGACAAGTTTTGGAACCATGGATCCCATCTTTAACATTGCATTCTGGTAGATTTATTCATGCGTCATAGTTAAACAAGGCACACCATAGAACATTGAACTATGAAGAGATCGATAACCTATGAACCTGTAAATGTCTTACCATATTAAGTTTAATAGTAGGCCATTTAATATTGTTTGTACGTCAGTTATTTTTGTAGCTGCCATTTTGTGCCATCGCTAGTGTGGCGTCTCCTAGCGATTTTGGAACGTTCGACAAATTTTGGATCGCGACCAATTTATAACATCGTTACAATGTATACGATGCCCTCTCCGCAAGATTTGTCACCACTACTTGTTATTTTCGCGTTTGTAAATTATTGTACCTCATGGATCATATTGACCTATTGGATATGAAATAAAGTTGATCAATATCATATGTTTATTATTGTTTAGCTATCTCTACAGCCAAGCATAATATGTGCTAGTACCCATGCCGTTTAGATTACTGGTCATTCGATAGCAAGTTTATGGTCACACTGGGTAATATTTCATAACACATGCATATCACATTTGATTAACACTACTGTTTATCTTTTGCAGTTAGAACCTATTTTTTTGGGTCGTTTATAAATTATGTTCGGTTCATGGGATGGGTATGTCTTTGTTCTGTATGAGAACGATGGTTGTGGATTTACCAGTAGTGGATACTTGTTATGTCCCAACTTCCTACCCAGTCTCATAGTTGTTAAGTGTATGGACACATGTTAGCACATTCATTTGTCGACTAAACATATTGGGAACCATCGCGTGTGAAAGCGGAACATATGAGAATTGGATAAATGAAACCCTTCCTGCCACTCCTATATAGTGTTATTTTGTTATTTAGTCCTTTCAGTATAGTTAGTAATAAGCTGGATGTATACTTGCCGGAATGAAATGATAGGAAGACATCTAGGCTTTTATTATTAAAATGGCAAAGTATGATGGAATGGACATTCAGCACACACACAATCCAAATCATACATTGATAAGTTTACATGAAAGATTTATATATGAAATAGTTATACATTTGTAACGGTACTGTCATTTCACCCCACCCTGTTATAGTTTGTATTATTATATCTCACGTGACTACTCAATGCAAAATTCCCAACAGTCAATATTATTATTTATTCGCCTCCGAAAAATATTGACAGGTCAATAGTATCGGTAATATTGACTACCGTTGGCTTCCAGTCCGAATCAGTAAAACGCTCAATAGAATATTGCTAAAAACAAAGCGCCTCTGTTAATAAGTAGACGCTTATTGAAATGCATACATAAAGCTTGTTAATGTTTACGCAGTTTAATATACCATCAACTACTCGAATATTATATAAATAGATTTAAGTACTGAGACAAGTCGGCTCAAATCTTGATTAAGGAAAGAGATTGGAATAAGTTACTATGTAGCTTTCCCCCCAATCCTAACTGCAGTTGCAACTATTCCTATGTTATGTACCAGTCTTGCCATTCCTAACTGTGCTGTTGCAACTATTCCTATGTTATGTACCATTCTTGCCATTCCTAACTGTGCTGTTGCAACTATTCCTATGTTATGTACCATTCTTGCCATTCCTAACTGTGCTGTTGCAACTATTCCTATGTTATGTACCATTCTTGCCATTCCTAACTGTGCTGTTGCAACTATTCCTATGTTATGTACCATTCTTGCCATTCCTAACTGTGCTGTTGCAACTATTCCTATGTTATGTACCATTCTTGCCATTCCTAACTGTGCTGTTGCAACTATTCCTATGTTATGTACCATTCTTGCCATTCCTAACTGTGCTGTTGCAACTATTCCTATGTTATGTACCATTCTTGCCATTCCTAACTGTGCTGTTGCAACTATTCCTATGTTATGTACCATTCTTGCCATTCCTAACTGTGCTGTTGCAACTATTCCTATGTTATGTACCATTCTTGCCATTCCTAACTGTGCTGTTGCAACTATTCCTATGTTATGTACCATTCTTGCCAATCCTAACTGTGCAGTTGCAACTATTCCTATGTTATGTACCATTCTTGCCAATCCTAACTGTGCAGTTGCAACTATTCCTATGTTATGTACCATTCTTGAATAGAATAGTGTTACAACTAAATCATGATTGTTTGCTGTAAGCACTTCTATTTTCAAATATATGTGCGTGTGTCCGGTATAATATTGCATTACTGGGTGGGCAATATGAAAAATATCACAGCCAGAACATGAAATTCAATATTAATCGAAGCTGATGAAATATATCGCCCCTCGAAACATGAATATTAGTCTCTGCTAAGTCACCCGAGGCTAAAATTCATAATTCTCGATGTGATATTTTTCATATTGTCCAATCATGAATGCAAATCATCATAGTATGCACTGAAATTGGAACCAAAATAGTAAAGCAAGGTCAAGGTTATACATCACAAGGTCAAGGTTATACATCACAAGGTCAAGGTTATACATCACAAGATGTCTTGATAAGACGCGCTGCTTCAAGTAATTAGCTAATATCTGAAATTTGAACATTCTGGCTGTCAGGAAGGATAGCTTGCCTAATCTATCTTTATTTTAGGCAGGCCTGCCTTTTTTGCTTGTTTCCTACCAACGATCACGGTCGATAAGGACTGGCCATTAGAACCACACCAGTAGCCAGATCACAATGGAAGACATATGTTTTGGACTTTTTTAAAAATACACAGAGCAATCTAGTACCTACAGATGTACCACATGCTATACTAATGTCAATTGTGATACTCTTAATGACAACATATGTACGCGTGGAAAGTATTGTGACATAGATACTCTTAATGACAACATATGTACGCGTGGAAAGTATTGTGACATATATACTCTTAATGACAACATATGTACGTGTTGAAAGTATTGTGACATAGATACTCTTAATGACAACATATGTACGCGTGGAAAGTATTGTGACATAGATACTCTTCGTGTTTATATGTTCAAGAGTTATAGTTCTGTTTCATTTCTATACATTTTGTGCAATTTAAATATAGATACTGGATTTGGTCCTACAGAATGTGGTAACATTATATTTAGTCCAATCCTAAATTATTATAAAGTATAATATGTCATGGAAATTATTTATTAGAATATAGTTCCTTAAAGCGACATTACATTAGTGAAAACGCAAAGTTCCTTAAAGCGACATTACATTAGTGAAAACGCAAAGTTCTACAGAATGTATTTTCCTATTGTATGGTATATTTATTTCTTCAAACAATAGCCTCAAAAACTGAGTATTTCAACTAATAAACAAACGTCGTATACGCGGTTTGTTGATATAACAAATTAATGTAAATAGGGTGGACATCCATGCATAATACAACTCTTGTTTGTGCCAATGCATATTTTTTTGTAGACTAATCTTAGCTAAATTATCTCTAAACAACATTATCTCGCGTTTAGTATTGACTCCAATGACAAATAAACGTCAATTCAGGAGCATGGATGACCATTATATGAAATCCTATTTTGAATTTTGAAAGTTTGTAGACGTTTATTGATTCAATGTTTGTGTTCGAATGTATTCGGAAGAATTTGTAGTCGCAATGCATTTATACGTTTAATATATAAAAGAAAAATATTGTGAAGAACGGTAGAATCTTTATCATATGAATGTCAAACTAATAATATGACTGAATTCAGAACATTGTGTGAATTTGCAAACTTTAAGGGAAAATATGTCTGCTTTAACAATACTGTATTATTGTAATTGGCGACGATGCTCTTCCGCATAAGTTTTTGTTAACGAACCTAATTTTATTTAGCCTCGGTTTCTATGCATGTAATGTTAAACATTGCCCTCATGTTGATAGGCAAACATGTCTTGAGTGAAATAAAAGATATGTGTTTGGAAAGAGGATACTGAATAATAACGTAATCGTAATTAATGTTAGGAAGGTGTTTGGTTTGGTGTATGATCCAATTATGATTTGCCGTATTACTTGTTTTTACTGTATTTAGGTATTGATCGGTTTCTATTTGAGATATCATTTGCACATCACTGATTGGTTTCTGTGGAACCTATAATTTTGACTTCTCTGTTAGGTTTCTATGGGAGTTTTAAATTACCTCATTCATTCCATGTGTAGATCAGTATTAGATACGAATTATAATTATCATATGCTCTTATAGTATTATACTTATAATAACTAATTCTTAATAAGTATGTATATAGTGCAAGCTTGTCTTAGGTAGCTTGTATATAATGCCAGCTTGTCTTAGGTAGCTTGTATATAATGCCAGCTTGTCTTAGGTAGCTTGTATATAATGCCAGCTTGTCTTAGGTAGCTTGTATATAATGCCAGCTTGTCTTAGGTAGCTTGTATATAATGCCAGCTTGTCTTAGGTAGCTTGTATATAATGCCAGCTTGTCTTAGGTAGCTTGTATATACGGCAAGCTTCTCTTAGGTAGCTTGTATATAATGCAAGCTTGTCTTAGGTAGCTTGTATATAATGCAAGCTGGTCTTAAGTAGCTTGTATATAGTGCAAACTTGTCTTAAATAGCTTGTATATAATGCAAGCTGGTCTTAGGTAGCTTGTATATAGTGCAAGCTTGTCTTAGATAGCTTGTATATAATGCCAGCTGGTCTTAGGTAGCTTGTATATAATGCCAGCTTGTCTTAGGTAGCTTGTATATAATGCAAGCTTGTCTTAGGTAGCTTGTATATAATGCCAGCTTGTCTTAGGTAGCTTGTATATAATGCAAGCTTGTCTTAGGTAGCTTGTATATAATGCAAGCTTGTCTTAGGTAGCTTGTATGCAATGTAAGCTTGTCTTAGGTAGCTTGTATATACGGCAAGCTTCTCTTAGGTAGCTTGTATATAATGCAAGCTTGTCTTAGGTAGCTTGTATATAATGCAAGCTGGTCTTAAGTAGCTTGTATATAGTGCAAGCTTGTCTTAAATAGCTTGTATATAATGCAAGCTGGTCTTAGGTAGCTTGTATATAGTGCAAGCTTGTCTTAAATAGCTTGTATATAATGCAAGCTGGTCTTAGGTAGCTTGTATATAGTGCAAGCTTGTCTTAGATAGCTTGTATATAATGCAAGCTGGTCTTAGGTAGCTTGTATATAATGCAAGCTGGTCTTAGGTAGCTTGTATATAATGCAAGCTTGTCTTAGGTAGCTTGTATATACGGCATGCTTCTCTTAGGTAGCTTGTATATAATGCAAGCTTGTCTTAGGTAGCTTGTATATAATGCAAGCTGGTCTTAAGTAGCTTGCATATAATGCAATATTGTCTTAAATAGCTTGTATATAATGCAAGCTGGTCTTAGGTAGCTTGTATATAATGCAAGCTGATCTTAAGTAGCTTGTATATAATGCAATCTTGTCTTTGATAGCTTGTATATAATGCACTCTTGTCTTAGGTAGTTTGTATATAATGCAAGCTTGTCTTAGGTAGCTTGTATATAATGCACTCTTGTCTTAGGTAGCTTGTATATAATGCACTCTTGTCTTAGGTAGCTTGTATATAATGCACTCTTGTCTTAGGTAGCTTGTATATAATGCACTCTTGTCTTAGGTAGCTTGTATATAATGCCAGCTTGTCTTAGGTAGCTTGTATATAATGCAAGCTTGTCCTAGATAGCTTGTATATAATGCCATCTTGTCTTAGGTAGTTTGTATATAATGCAAGCTTGTCTTAGGTGTTGTTTTGGTGGTTTGGTGGTTTGGTTGTTTGGTGTGTTTTGGTTGTTTGTGTGTTTGGTGTTGTGCAAGCTTGTCTTAGGTAGCTTAGTTTTAGTTTGTCAGTGTGCTTTTGGGGTTTAAGTTCTGACTATCAGAACTTAGGTCATATGACGTCTCTCCGGCTAAAATTGGAGGAGTGAGATATCGGGCGTTCCTCCGGGCAGTATATACCCACGGACTGGCAGCCAGATAGAACCACCGATCTTCCACAAGGCAGATATCTCCCTTGCGTCTCCACTGGGATTCGAACCTATAGCGGTGAGAGGCAAGATATTTGAGGTCAATGACTCTAACCACTCGGCCATGGAGGCCACTGAGAGAGAAATCATCAATAAGTTACCACAAGTCATTAAAACAAGAATCGCAATCATATCCACAAGTGATCAATTGTTTTTATTACTATAGACTCGTTAAAGCCGAATAACATCGGGTGTCGTGGGTAATACGTGTGATTAGACAAGCAGAGGATATGTATGAACTGCCATATACACAACGGAGTTAGTAATCATATCGAAAAGTGCCCGTGTTAGAGAACACTTCACAACGGAGTTAGTAATCATATCGAAAAGTACCAGTGTTAGAGAACACTTCACAACGGAGTTAGTAATCATATCGAAAAGTGCCAGTGTTAGAGAACACTTCACAACGGAGTTAGTAATCATATCGAAAAGTACCAGTGTTAGAGAACACTTCACAACGGAGTTAGTAATCATATCGAAAAGTGCCAGTGTTAGAGAACAATTAACAACGGAGTTAGTAATCATATCGAAAAGTGCCAATGTTAGAGAACACTTCACAACGGAGTTAGTAATCATATCGAAAAGTGCCAGTGTTAGAGAACAATTCACAACGGAGTTAGTAATCATATCGAAAAGTGCCAGTGTTAGAGAACACTTCACAACGGAGTTAGTAATCATATCGAAAAGTACCAGTGTTAGAGAACACTTCACAACGGAGTTAGTAATCATATCGAAAAGTGCCAGTGTTAGAGAACAATTAACAACGGAGTTAGTAATCATATCGAAAAGTGCCAATGTTAGAGAACACTTCACGAGGTACTGGTGTTATTCTTATTGGAGTATCTTTCAAAAAATTGTACGAGATAAAACAAGTATTCATTGGTAGTCGTCAATATGATTAGCTCTTATAAAAGAACTTTATTAGCACACAATTAGATATGATTTAGTTATAGACGATCCCGTGGTAGTATACAGCTTATATTATGTCGCTTTCGTAATACTGTTAATAATCAATGTTGTAGAGTATCATTGTACCGTCTTCACATTGTTTGCACATAGAAGTAATTAGTTTGTCGGTGCTGCCAATGTGTCCTGATACATTAACTTAGACTAGATAAAAACATCTCCCTTCATGAAGATAATATATTCATTATTAAAGACGATAACGATATATCTATCGATAAAATAACTTATACTCCATTTACCCCAGCCACCGTTAGTAGTAGTAGCAACACAGTAATAGTAATCATATAATGTACCGTTGGTAGCAGTAGCAACAAAGTCCACATATAATGTTCCGTTGGTAGCAGTAGCAACACAGTCCACATATAATGTACCGTTGGTAGCAGTAGCAACACAGTCCACATATAATGTACCGTTGGTAGCAGTAGCAACACAGTCCACATATATTGTACCGTTGGTAGCAGTAGTAGCAACACAGTCCACATATAATGTACCGTTAGTAGCAGTAGTAGCAACACAGTCCACATATAATGTACCGTTAGTAGCAGTAGTAGCAACACAATCCACATATAATGTACCGTTAGTAGCAGTAGTAGCAACACAGTCCACATATAATGTACCGTTAGTAGCAGTAGTAGCAACACAGTCCACATATAATGTACCGTTATTAGCAGTAGTAGCAACACAGTCCACATATAATGTACCGTTAGTAGCAGTAGTAGCAACACAGTCCACATATAATGTACCGTTATTAGCAGTAGTAGCAACACAGTCCACATATAATGTACCGTTAGTAGCAGTAGTAGCAACACAGTCCACATATAATGTACCGTTAGTAGTAGCAGTAGCAACACTGTACACATGTAATATACCGTTAGTAGTAGTAGTAGCAACACAGTACACATAGTATGTACCGTTAGTAGTAATAGCAACACAGTCCACACATAATGTACCGTTAGTAGCAGTAGCAACACTGTACACATATAATGTACCGTTAGTAGCAGTAGCAACACTGTACACAAATCATGTACCGTTAGTAGCAGTAGCAACACTGTACACAAATCATGTACCGTTAGTAGCAGTAGCAACACTGTACACATATAATGTACCGTTAGTAGCAGTAGCAACACTGTACACATATAATGTACCGTTAGTAGCAGTAGCAACACTGTACACAAATCATGTACCGTTAGTAGCAGTAGCAACACTGTACACAAATCATGTACCGTTAGTAGCAGTAGCAACACTGTACACATATAATGTACCGTTAGTAGCAGTAGCAACACTGTACACACATCATGTACCGTTAGTAGCAGTAGCAACACTGTACACAAATCATGTACCGTTAGTAGCAGTAGCAACACTGTACACAAATCATGTACCGTTAGTAGCAGTAGCAACACTGTACACAAATCATGTACCGTTAGTAGGAGTAGCAACACTGTACACAAATCATGTACCGTTAGTAGGAGTAGCAACACTGTACACAAATCATGTACCGTTAGTAGCAGTACCAACACTGTACACATATAATGTACCGTTAGTAGCAGTAGCAACACTGTACACAAACCATGTACCGTTAGTAGCAGTAGCAACACTGTACACAAATCATGTACCGTTAGTAGGAGTAGCAAGACTGTACACAAATCATGTACCGTTAGTAGCAGTACCAACACTGTACACATATAATGTACCGTTAGTAGCAGTAGCAACACTGTACACAAACCATGTACCGTTAGTAGCAGTAGCAACTCTGCACACAAATCATGTACCGTTAGTAGCAGTAGCAACACAGTACACATATAATGTACCGTTAGTAGCAGTGGCAACACTGTACACAAATCATGTACCGTTAGTAGCAGTAGCAACACTGTACACATATAATGTACCGTTAGTAGCAGTAGCAACAATGTACACATATAATGTACCGTTAGTAGCAGTAGCAACACTGTACACATATAATGTACCGTTAGTAGCAGTAGCAACACTGTACACAAATCATGTACCGTTAGTAGGAGTAGCAACACTGTACACAAATCATGTACCGTTAGTAGGAGTAGCAACACTGTACACAAATCATGTACCGTTAGTAGCAGTAGCAACACTGTACACAAATCATGTACCGTTAGTAGCAGTAGCAACACACCAATAATAACTGGATATTTTCCAAATAACCTAATATGTTCGTGCGATTTTAAGTGGTAGTTGTGATAGCGCAGTGGTAGATAGTTCGTTTCAGGTGAAAGGCCCGTAAATAACGTTGTTAGAACTTGTTTCGCACTTTATGTAAAATTAATTTGTACATTAAATTACAGTTTAAGCTGTAAACATCAAAAGCAAACAAACAGTATATTTGATTTGAGAAAGCTGTTTATTCCGCGAGATTACTAGAGGCGTCCCAATATGCATACATTTGTTGAATTAATTAACCCTTTCAACACCACAGACCTCTAAATAGGCTTACAAAAAGTGTAGATCCAGATGAGCCGGCTCGTGACGAGCCGTCTCATCAGGATCTGCACTTTTTGCCAGTGATATGACTATTTTTAGACATAATTACCCATTTTGATAAATGAACTTGTCCAAATGTGATTTTCTGATTCATTTATTGGTTTATGAATATCATGGACCAGTC
This sequence comes from Archivesica marissinica, assembly GCA_014843695.1. Taxonomy (NCBI): domain Eukaryota; kingdom Metazoa; phylum Mollusca; class Bivalvia; order Venerida; family Vesicomyidae; genus Archivesica; species Archivesica marissinica. Next base: position 15,790,439 of record CM026401.1, read on the forward strand.
CATGTGAGTTACTTGGTGTTGAATGGGTTAATAGTGAAAAATAAACAGGTTATTAAAAATTTAAGTATATATATAGAAAAATCATTTACCCTTAGGACAAATGAGTTGTATACTAGATAATAACGTGTTAGAATATAATATGTATACTACAGTCTGGGCCATTACACTATATGTGTGTTAAGATCATAAGTACACCAATATTTACTAGTATTTTAACGTTATGATATACAATTACAGCTGTAAATTAAAGTCCAATTGGTTATATATTTTAGTTTTCAGAATACTAATCTATATAATAAAATATTTTTATTTATATACTAATAATTAATTTATTATTTACTTAATACATTCTTAATAATTGCACGAAAGATGTTTGGTGTGTTACTTATAAAAAATAAAAGCATTTAAAGTAAGTTAACACGGCATGCATATGTTATTAAAGCATTCTTCTTCTATATTATCACATATTATCACATATAAATATTTGCTTTAGTGTTACATAAATAATTAGATATATTGACATAGTGAATTGATGTCGCCATATTTGTGTATATATATGTACATGTATGCCACATGGGTCTGAAACCTTCTGGATTTAAACAAATCAAACTTTGAAACTTTGATCATATCTTGATATGAGATATATTTACCTGGATATTACTGAAAGCCTACACTGACAATCTTATCGACCGGAATATTAGTTCTAGTATAAGTGTATCAGCATAACCGAGTATGTTGGGCTTCCCCCGGAGTTAAACGTCAAACAACACTGTAACATATGGAAGCCGAGTGCTGCAACCGTGCTGTACAACGCTCGAAATCATGAAGTAATTCACGACCGAAATAACTCCTCCCGAGACAACAGTAAACCCATATAGTTGTAGATAATCTACTAATATAGCACAGTGCAAATAGAAAGATGGAAGTGGCGCTCGCAGACAGGAAATAAGCCATCTGTATAACAGGAGAGTATTGCACACATGTCATTCTGTATTTGTATAGCGGTATTACATCTGCTGAAGGGTAACGGTAAGACAACCATCTTTAGGAACCAACATGATCTGACTCTGGAGTTTACAAGTAATGTACTGTATATAGATAGACTCAATCACTGGACCGGTTATTCTCTGTGATACACCTCTTGGAAGTAAGCACATGTTTCAGTATGTTATGCCCATATAGCTACAACATATAATTTTGAAAAACTGTGGAGTGGTCAATTGTGTCTGTTTCGTATATAGTCTTTCCACGGCTTCCCGCCACTGTAGTGATGGTCATCTGTAGATCCGCCGCACATTTCTTTATTGCAGTAAAATCGTGTCCAGGAGGATGACATTCATCCATTCCACATTAACTTTTATCAGGATGTCTTCAACCTGCCTTGTCCCGTACATCTCATGTTCTTGTAGATCACCACGTCTTTCCTCGCACTCTGTGCACATTTAGGTGTTTGCCGTCTTTTTAGATTCCGATTGACACTCATGGAACACACTATCCACGATACAGTTCCAGGGATGTATAGAATTATTCTCTTCCTCATCTTTAGAGTCTGAACTATTGATATCATCGGATGTACTCGATGCATCACTCTCGTCATCGTCCAGATTAGTTCGAATGCTCTACACCATAGTGTCATGTGACTTGAATTTATTGGAGCAAATATTACAACTGACTACATTTTGACTTCTGACGAATGAAAGTTTATGATTCACTTATAGTCGTTACAATAATGGATACCGTTTCCAAGGACGAAGTACCCGCACATGCCTTTCCAAATCTGGTATGCACGTATGCTATTCATGCTTCATATAGATGCTAAATTCTAGAACTTTCTTCTTCTTAACTGATAAGCAAATGTGATTTCCCACTCACCATTCTTTTTCGTTTTCAATAGGGGCTTCCGTTAGCCGAATGGTTAAGGTCGGTGACTTCAATTCACTCGTTCCTCACCGCTGTATGTTTGCATCTCACTGGGCGTGTCTAACTCTATCGTGTGAATAAGCGAATCTCACTGGGCGTGTCTAACTCTATCGTGTGAATAAGCGAATCTCACTGGGCGTGTCTAACTCTATCGTGTGAATAAGCGAATCTCACTGGGCGTCTCTAACTCTATCGTGTGAATAAGCGAATCTCACTGGGCGTGTCTAACTCTATCGTGTGAATAAGCGAATCTCACTGGGCGTGTCTAACTCTATCGTGTGAATAAGCGAATCTCACTGGGCGTGTCTAACTCTATCGTGTGAATAAGCTATCCAGCTGACTTGCGGATCCAGGTCGATGAGTCTACACATGTGCTGTGCCTGAAATACTGCTCGGAGGGCTTCCCGGTGTCTTCCTCAACCAATAACAGCTGGAGAATCGCCGTATGACCTGTTTAAACCACCAAAACAAACAACAAATAAATGTTCGTTTTCAAGCGTCGTTCTTCCTCGTTAACAATGCTACCTCCTCACATGTTCAAGCGTCGTATTTGAGGACGTTCTTCCTCGTTAACAATGCTACCGCCTCACATGTTCAAGCGTCGTATTTGAGGACGTTCTTCCTCGTTAACAATGCTACCGCCTCACATGTTCAAGCGTCGTATTTGAGGACGTTCTTCACTGTTAACAATGCTACCTCCTCACATGTTCAAGCGTCGTATTTGAGGACGTTCTTCCTCGTTAACAATGCTACCGCCTCACATGTTCAAGCGTCGTATTTGAGGACGATCTTCCTCGTTAACAATGCTACCTCCTCACACGTTCAAGCGTCGTATTTGAGGACGTTCTTCACTGTTAACAATGCTACCTCCTCACATGTTCAAGCGTCGTATTTGAGGACGTTCTTCCTCGTTAACAATGCTACCTCCTCACATGTTCAAGCGTCGTATTTGAGGACGATCTTCCTCGTTAACAATGCTACCTCCTCACATGTTCAAGCGTCGTATTTGAGGACGTTCTTCCTCGTTAACAATGCTACCTCCTCACATGTTAAAGCGTCGTATTTGAGGACGTTCTTCCTCGTTAACAATGCTACCTCCTCACATGTTAAAGCGTCGTATTTGAGGACGTTCTTCCTCGTTAACAATGCTACCTCCTCACATGTTCAAGCGTCGTATTTGAGGACGATCTTCCTCGTTAACAATGCTACCTCCTCACATGTTAAAGCGTCGTATTTGAGGACGTTCTTCCTCGTTAACAATGCTACCTCCTCACATGTTAAAGCGTCGTATTTGAGGACGTTCTTCCTCGTTAACAATGCTACCTCCTCACATGTTAAAGCGTCGTATTTGAGGACGTTCTTCCTCGTTAACAATGCTACCTCCTCACATGTTAAAGCGTCGTATTTGAGGACGTTCTTCCTCGTTAACAATGCTACCGCCTCACATGTTCAAGCGTCGTATTTGAGGACGATCTTCCTCGTTAACAATGCTACCTCCTCACATGTTAAAGCGTCGTATTTGAGGACGATCTTCCTCGTTTACAATGCTACCTCCTCACATGTTCAAGCGTCGTATTTGAGGACGTTCTTCCTCGTTAACAATGCTACCTCCTCACATGTTCAAGCGTCGTATTTGAGGACGTTCTTCCTCGTTAACAATGCTACCTCCTCACATGTTCAAGCGTCGTATTTGAGGACGTTCTTCACTGTTAACAATGTTACCTCCTCACATGTTCAAGCGTCGTATTAGAGGACGATCTTCCTCGTTAACAATGCTACCTCCTCACATGTTAAAGCGTCGTATTTGAGGACGTTCTTCCTCGTTAACAATGCTACCTCCTCACATGTTAAAGCGTCGTATTTGAGGACGTTCTTCCTCGTTAACAATGCTACCTCCTCACATGTTCAAGCGTCGTATTTGAGGACGTTCTTCACTGTTAACAATGCTACCTCCTCACATGTTCAAGCGTCGTATTTGAGGACGTTCTTCACTGTTAACAATGCTACCGCCTCACATGTTCAAGCGTCGTATTTGAGGACGTTCTTCACTGTTAACAATGCTACCTCCTCACATGTTCAAGCGTCGTATTTGAGGACGATCTTCCTCGTTAACAATGCTACCTCCTCACATGTTCAAGCGTCGTATTAGAGGTCGATCTTCCTCGTTAACAATGCTACCTCCTCACATGTTAAAGCGTCGTATTTGAGGACGTTCTTCCTCGTTAACAATGCTACCTCCTCACATGTTAAAGCGTCGTATTTGAGGACGTTCTTCCTCGTTAACAATGCTACCTCCTCACATGTTCAAGCGTCGTATTTGAGGACGTTCTTCACTGTTAACAATGCTACCTCCTCACATGTTCAAGCGTCGTATTTGAGGACGTTCTTCACTGTTAACACTGCTACCGCCTCACATGTTCAAGCGTCGTATTTGAGGACGTTCTTCACTGTTAACAATGCTACCTCCTCACATGTTCAAGCGTCGTATTTGAGGACGATCTTCCTCGTTAACAATGCTACCTCCTCACATGTTCAAGCGTCGTATTAGAGGACGATCTTCCTCGTTAACAATGCTACCTCCTCACATGTTAAAGCGTCGTATTTGAGGACGTTCTTCCTCGTTAACAATGCTACCTCCTCACATGTTCAAGCGTCGTATTTGAGGATATCTTCCTCGTTAACAATGCTACCGCCTCACATGTTCAAGCGTCGTATTTGAGGACGTTCTTCACTGTTAACAATGCTACCTCCTCACATGTTCAAGCGTCGTATTTGAGGACGATCTTTCTCGTTAACAATGCTACCTCCTCACATGTTCAAGCGTCGTATTTGAGGACGTTCTTCACTGTTAACAATGCTACCTCCTCACATGTTCAAGCGTCGTATTAGAGGACGATCTTCCTCGTTAACAATGCTACCTCCTCACATGTTAAAGCGTCGTATTTGAGGACGTTCTTCCTCGTTAACAATGCTACCTCCTCACATGTTAAAGCGTCGTATTTGAGGACGTTCTTCCTCGTTAACAATGCTACCTCCTCACATGTTAAAGCGTCGTATTTGAGGACGTTCTTCCTCGTTAACAATGCTACCGCCTCACATGTTCAAGCGTCGTATTTGAGGACGATCTTCCTCGTTAACAATGCTACCTCCTCACATGTTCAAGCGTCGTATTTGAGGACGATCTTCCTCGTTAACAATGCTACCTCCTCACATGTTCAAGCGTCGTATTTGAGGACGTTCTTCCTCGTTAACAATGCTACCTCCTCACATGTTCAAGCGTCGTATTTGAGGACGTTCTTCCTCGTTAACAATGCTACCTCCTCACATGTTCAAGCGTCGTATTTGAGGACGTTCTTCACTGTTCAGTGTGCAGGTGTTTAAAGCGACGTTACATCGCAAATAGCGGTAAATCATCCCGGATGCAAAGTGTGCAGGTGTTTAAAGCGACATTACATCGCAAAAAGTGGGTAAATCTGCCCGGATGCAAACTGTACAGGTGTTTAAAGCGATATTACATCGCAAAAAGGGGTACATCTGCCCGGATGCAAAGTGTGTATGCGTTTAAAGCGACGTTGCATCGCAAAAAGCAGTAAATCATCCCGGATGCAAAGTGTGCTGGTGTTTAAAGCGACATTACATCGCAACAAGTGGGTAAATCTGCCCGGATGCAAAGTGTGCAGGTGTTTAAATCGACATTACATCGCAAAATGCAGTAAATCATCCCGGATGCAAAGTGTGCAGGTGTTTAAATCGACATTACATCGCAAAATGCAGTAAATCATCCCGGATGCAAAGTGTGCAGGTGTTTAAATCGACATTACATCGCAAAAAGCGGTAAATCTGCCCGGATGCAAAGTGTGCATGTGTTTAAAGCGACATTACATCGCAAAAAGTGGTAAATCTGCCAGGATGCAAAATGTTCAGGTGTTTAAAGCGACATTGCATCGCAAAAGGTGTAAATGCATGCTTACGTATACATACCATTGCTAATTCAACTTCTTCCAAAATAATTCGAACACTAACGTTCAATCAATCAACTGTTATTGTGGTCCAGCCTACAAACTCTCAAAAATGAAAGTAGGATTCCATATAACGGTTATCCACCGTCATGATATGAGGGTTGTATATTATTGGAGTCTGTACTAAGCACGTGATACTGTCGCTTTGATATCATATAAATCAAATTAGTCTAAAAATAAATATGCTTTAGCACATATGTGAGATATAACGGTGAGCCTGTACCATAAATCGTTCAGGATTCAGAATATTAAGAGGCTTTGTATTACAATGAATGTTGACAATATTTACATTATTTTGATGTCAACGTAACGGTTGTTTATTAGTTGAACTACTCGGATTCGGTGGCAAATATCTGGACAAATTTGATACCATATAATAGGAAATTACATTTTGTAGACATTTTCTTTTTCACCGATGTATAGCTAATGTCGTTTTAAGGCATCTAGTGGATTCCAGTTTCAATTTAATTATTGTCTTCAACAGCTAGATTTCCTTGACGTATGATGTATGTATGTATTGTATATGTATGTATTGTATAATTATGTATGTATGTATTGTATATGTATGCATGTATTGTATATGTATGTATGTATTGTATTGTATGTGTATTGCACTTGTCTTGTCATGTTCATGTTCTATGTAACCTCATGGGCCTTATAGGCTTGATGGAATATTGAAAATAAACTTATAGTTGCGACTAACCGTGTGGTAGAGCTAGTAATGAGTTCATCATTGGAACAGCGTAATCTGTAAGACACGCCTTTTCTTGTAAGGAAGTCTACCCAACACTACGCATGCTCGTAACTTAGAGTGCACATGTCAACTACATATCATTAGTGAGGAAAATCATATACCAATGGATACAGACACGGCATATACGTTCACCGAAGGAAATGCAACAGCGATGTAAATATTTGAATGCGCGACAACATTTCAATGACAGCCGATGTCCACAACTTTCTGATCTAACATTGATCTATTAGACCATAAGCTGTCTTCATTTTCCAAATTCTAATGTCTGTCTCGTTATCTGCTTATTCTAATTAATGGTGGAAGTCGTGATAGCTCAGTGGTTGCGCGTTCGCTTCATATGCGAAAGACCCGGAGTTCGAACCACGCTGGAGCCGTTACGAGTGTGCCCTTAGGCAAGGCATTTAAATTCCACATGCCTCTTCTCTCTCCCTCGTAGCGATGGATTCCACTAGGAATGAGGTCCCGAGAGTGATTAATATAAGTTATAAGAACTTGTTTCGCAATCGAGCTCAACTAAATTTGTATAATCTAATTAATGGTGTTTTGTTTAACTCTTTATGCCTAGTATCACTTGATTTAGTTGTACAATTAAGCACAGTTATAAAATACTCTTCACCCACAAACAATCTAACCAAACATGTTAATGTCCTGTTTCCCCCCAGTTTTCAACACATACACTACAATGTTTTGCAAGCAATATAAACTGAAGGAGTCACACTTCTTCTGGATCTAGACGAAAATTAAATTGCTTTTACATCAAATAACGCTTTATTGTGCTTCCTATTTCTCTGTCTATTGAAATGTGTTCGTATAATTATGATAATCTACATCCATGTGGAGGAATGAACTAATCTATATTTCTGTTCGTTCGTCCAGACCATCCGGATGGTCTGTCTGTCTTTATAGTCACACCGACGGCATACGTCATGTACAATGTAGTGCCTCTCTAGCTGTGCCATACGTCATATACAATGTAGTGCATCTCTAGCTGTGACATACGTCATGTACAATGTAGTGCCTCTCTAGCTGTGACATACGTCATGTACAATGTAGTGCCTCTCTAGCTGTGCCATACGTCATATACAATGTAGTACCTCTCTAGCTGTGACATACGTCATATACAATGTAGTACATCTCTAGCTGTGACATACGTCATATACAATGTAGTGCATCTCTAGCTGTGACATACGTCATGTACAATGTAGTGCCTCTCTAGCTGTGACATACGTCATG
>CM026401.1:15803364-15815421 GCA_014843695.1 Archivesica marissinica
CTGTTAGGTATACACGGATATCACTGATATGTATACATGGATATCACTGATATGTATACATGGATATCACTGATATGTATACATGGATATCACTGATATGTATACATGGAGATCAATGATATGTATACACGGATATCACTGATATGTATACATGGATATCACTGATATGTATACATGGATGTCACTGATGTGTATACATGGATATCACTGATAGGTATACATGGAGATCACTGATAGGTATACATGGATATCACTGATATGTATACATGGAGCTCACTGATATGTATACATGGAGATCACTGATATGTATACACGGATATCACTGATAGGTATACATGGATATCACTGATAGGTATACACGGATATCACTGATAGGTATACATGGAGATCACTGATATGTATACATGTAGATCACTGATATGTATACAAGGAGCTCAGTGTGTGGTCTTAGTGGCCATACGAATAGTATTCAAAGTCAGTGCTATTTTATGAGAGTAATTTGACAGACGAGTTATATAAATTACCGAGAATTATTCATCTCTATGTATCATCATGTAACAGCTGCTAATGGAGTATGACACTTTATTGCACTCTGCGTCCATCTGTATGATTGCATTGCTGCAAATGTCAGTAGGTGTATATTTTTATTAAAGTAAAAACGTCAATAGTGTTTCATGGTGTCATTGCAACATTCACCACCGAATTACCTTCAGAGTATGTAAATTAAAAACACTTTTGCCATTATATTATTGCGCAAATGTATGTCTCTGGCACAAAACAATATGTTGTACCAAACTATTTTAGGGGAACATATATTATAATGGCACTGTACGTTATAATGGTGGCCTGTGGAGTATGTTATAATGGTGGCCTGTTGAGTGAGTTATAATGGTGGCCTGTGGAGTGTGTTATAATGGTGGCCTGTTGAGTGAGTTATAATGGTGGCCTGTGGAGTGTGTTATAATGGTGGCCTGTTGAGTGAGTTATAATGGTGGCCTGTGGAGTATGTTATAATGGTGGGCTGTGGAGTATGTTATAATGGTGGCCTGTGGAGTATGTTATAATAGTGGCCTGTGGAGTATGTTATAATGGTGGCCTGTGGTGAATTTTATAATGGTGGCCTGTGGTGTATGTTATAATGGTGGCCTGTGGTGTATGTCATAATGGTGGCATGTGGTGTACGTCATTATGGTGGCCTGTGGAGTATGTCATATGGTGGGCTGTGGAGTATGTTATAATGGTGGCCTGTGCAGTATGTTATAATGGTGGCCTGTGGTGTATGTTATAATGGTAGCCTGTGGAGTATGTTATAATGGTGGCCTGTGGAGTATGTTATAATGGTGGCCTGTGGAGTATGTTATAATGGTGGACTGTGGAGTATGTTATAATGGTGGGCTGTGGAGTATGTCATAATGGTGGGCTGTGGAGTATGCTATAATGGTGGCCTGTGGAGTATGTTATAATGGTGGCCTGTGGAGTATGTTATAATGGTGGCATGTGGAGTATGTTATAATGGTGGCATGTGGAGTATGTTATAATGGTGGGCTGTGCTGTATGTTATAATGGTGGCCTGTGGAGTATGTTATAATGGTGGCATGTGGAGTATGTTATAATGGTGGGCTGTGGAGTGTGTTATAATGGTGGCCTGTGGAGTATGTTATAATGGTAGCCTGTGATGTATGTTATAATGGTGGCCTGTTATGTATGTTATAATGGTAGCCTGTTATGTATGTTATAATGGTGGCATGTGGAGTATGTTATAATGGTAGCCTGTTATGTATGTTATAATGGTGGCATGTGGAGTATGTTATAATGGTGGCATGTGGTGTATGTTATAATGGTGGCTGTGGAGTATGTTATAATGGTGGCCTGTCGTGTATGTTATAATGGTAGCCTGTGATGTATGTTATAATGGTGGCATGTGGAGTATGTTATAATGGTGGCATGTGGAGTATGTTATAATGGTAACCTGTGATGTATGTTATAATGGTGGCATGTGGAGTATGTTATAATGGTGGCATGTGGAGTATGTTATAATGGTAGCCTGTTATGTATGTTATAATGGTGGCATGTGGAGTATGTTATAATGGTAGCCTGTTATGTATGTTATAATGGTGGCATGTGGAGTATGTTATAATGGTGGCCTGTGATGTATGTTATAATGGTGGCCTGTGGTGTATGTTATAATGGTGGCCTGTGGTGTATGTTATAATGGTGGCCTGTGGAGTATGTTATAATGGTGGCATGTGGTGTATGTAATAATGGTGGCCTGTGGAGTATGTTATAATAGTGGCCTATGGTGTATGTTATAATGGTGGCCTGTGGAGTATGTTATAATGGTGGCCTGTGGTGTATGTTATAATGGTGGCCTGTGGTGTATGTTATAATGGTGGCATGTGGTGTATGTTATAATGGTGGCATGTGGTGTATGTTATAATGGTGGCCTGTGGAGTATGTTATAATAGTGGCCTGTGGTGTATGTTATAATGGTGGCCTGTGGAGTATGTTATAATGGTGGCCTGTGGAGTATGTTATAATGGTGGTCTGTGGAGTATGTTATAATAGTGGCCTGTGGTGTATGTTATAATGGTGGCCTGTGGAGTATGCTAAAATAGTGGGCTGTGGAGTATGTTATAATGGTGGCCTGTGGAGTATGTTATAATGGTGGCCTGTGGAGTATGTTATAATGGTGGCCTGTGGAGTATGTCATAATGGTGGCCTGTGGAGTATGTTATAATGGTGGCCTGTGGAGTATGTTATAATGGTGGCCTGTGGAGTATGTTATAATTGTGGCATGTGGGGTATGTCATAATGGTGGCCTGTGGGGTATGTTATAATGGTGGCCTGTGGAGTATGTTATAATGGTGGAATGTGGAGTATGTTCTAATGGTGGCCTGTGGTGTATGTCATTATGGTGGCCTGTGGAGTATGTTATAATGGTGGCCTGTGGTGTATGTTATAATGGTGGCCTGTGGAATATGTTATAATGGTGCCCTCTGGAGTATGTCATAATGGTGGCCTGTGGAGTATGTTATAATGGTGGCCTGTGGAGTATGTCATAATGGTGGCCTGTGGAGTATGTTATAATGGTGGCCTGTGGAGTACGTTATAATGGTGGCCTGTGGAGTATGTTATAATTGTGGCATGTGGGGTATGTCATAATGGTGGCCTGTGGGGTATGTTATAATGGTGGCCTGTGGAGTATGTTATAATGGTGGCCTGTGGAGTATGTCATAATGGTGGCCTGTAGAGTATGTTATAATGATGGCCTGTGGAGTATGTTATAATGGTGGCATGTGGAGTATGCTATAATGGTGGCCTGTGGTGTATGTCATAATGGTGGCATGTGGTGTACGTCATTATGGTGGCCTGTGGAGTATGTTATAATGGTGGCCTGTGGTGTATGTTATAATGGTGGCCTGTGGAGTATGTTATAATGGTGCCCTCTGGAGTATGTCATAATGGTGGCCTGTGGAGTATGTTATAATGGTGGCCTGTGGAGTATGTCATAATGGTGGCCTGTGGAGTATGTTATAATGGTGGCCTGTGGAGTACGTTATAATGGTGGCCTGTGGTGTATGTTATAATGGTGGCATGTAGAGTATGTTATAATGGTGGCCTGTGGAGTATGTTATAATGGTGGCCTGTGGAGTATGTTATAATGGTGGCCTGTGGAGTATGTCATAATGGTGGCCTGTGGAGTATGTTATAATGATGGCCTGTGGAGTATGTTATAATGGTGGCCTGTGGATTATGTTATACTGGTGGCCTGTGGTGTATGTTATAATGGTGGCATGTAGAGTATGTTATAATGGTGGCCTGTGGAGTATGTTATAATGGTGGCCTGTGGAGTATGTTATAATGGTGGCCTGTGGAGTATGTTATAATGGTGGGCTGTGGAGTATGTCATAATGGTGGGCTGTGGAGTATGTTATAATGGTGGCCTGTGGAGTATGTTATAATGGTGGCCTGTGGAGTATGTTATAATGGTGGCCTGTGGAGTATATTATAATGGTGGCCTTTGGTGTATGTTATAATGGTGGCCTGTGGAGTATGTTATAATGGTGGCCTATGGAGTATGTTATAATGGTGGCCTGTGGTGTATGTTATAATGGTAGCCTGTGATGTATGTTATAATGGTGGCATGTGGAGTATGTTATAATGGTGGCATGTGGTGTATGCTATAATGGTGGCATGTGGTGTATCATATAATGGTGGCCTGTGGAGTATGTTATAATGGTGGCCTGTGGAGTATGTTATAATGGTGGGCTGTGAAGTATGTTATAATGGTGGCCTGTGGTGTATGTCATAATGGTGGCCTGTTGAGTATGTTATAATTGTAGCCTGTGATGTATGTTATAATGGTGGCATGTGGAGTATGTTATAATGGTGGCATGTGGTGTATGTTATAATGGTGGCCTGTGGTGTATGTTATAATGGTGGCCTGTGGAGTATGTTATAATGGTGGCCTGTGGTGTATGTTATAATGGTGGCCTGTGGAGTATGTTATAATGGTGGCTGTGGAGTATGTTATAATGGTGGCCTGTGGTGTATGTTATAATGGTGGCCTGTGGAGTATGTTATAATGGTGGCCTGTGGTGTATGTTATAATGGTGCTGTGAGTATGTTATAATGGTGGCTGTGGAGTATGTTATAATGGTGGCCTGTGGAGTATGTTATAATGGTGGCCTGTGATGTATGTTATAATGGTGGCCTGTGGAGTATGTTATAATGGTGGCATGTGGAGTATGTTATAATGGTGGCCTGTTATGTATGTTATAATGGTGGCATGTGGAGTATGTTATAATGGTAGCCTGTTATGTATGTTATAATGGTGGCATGTGGAGTATGTTATAATGGTGGCCTGTGGAGTATGTTATAATGGTGGCCTGTTATGTATGTTATAATGGTGGCATGTGGAGTATGTTATAATGGTGGCATGTGGTGTATGTTATAATGGTGGCCTGTGGAGTATGTTATAATGGTGGCCTGTGGTGTATGTTATAATGGTAGCCTGTGATGTATGTTATAATGTTGGCATGTGGAGTATGTTATAAAGGTGGCATGTGGTGTATGTTATAATGGTGGCCTGTGGAGTATGTTATAATGGTAGCCTGTTATGTATGTTATAATGGTGGCATGAGGAGTGTGTTATAATGGTGGTCTGTGGAGTATGTTATAATAGTGGCCTGTGGTGTATGTTATAATGGTGGCCTGTGGAGTATGTTATAATAGTGGCCTGTGGTGTATGTTATAATGGTGGCCTGTGGAGTATGTTATAATGGTGGTCTGTGGAGTATGTTATAATAGTGGCCTGTGGTGTATGTTATAATGGTGGCCTGTGGAGTATGCTAAAATAGTTGGGCTGTGGAGTATGTTATAATGGTGGCATGTGGAGTATGTTATAATGGTAGCCTGTGGAGTATGTTATAATGGTGGCATGTGGAGTATGTTATAATGGTAGCCTGTTATGTATGTTATAATGGTGGCATGTGGAGTATGTTATAATGGTGGCATGTGGAGTATGTTATAATGGTAGCCTGTTATGTATGTTATAATGGTGGCATGTGGAGTATGTTATAATGGTGGCATGTGGTGTATGTTATAATGGTGGCCTGTGGAGTATGTTATAATGGTGGCCTGTGGTGTATGTTATAATGGTAGCCTGTGATGTATGTTATAATGTTGGCATGTGGAGTATGTTATAAAGGTGGCATGTGGTGTATGTTATAATGGTGGCCTGTGGAGTATGTTATAATGGTAGCCTGTTATGTATGTTATAATGGTGGCATGAGGAGTGTGTTATAATGGTGGTCTGTGGAGTATGTTATAATAGTGGCCTGTGGTGTATGTTATAATGGTGGCCTGTGGAGTATGTTATAATAGTGGCCTGTGGTGTATGTTATAATGGTGGCCTGTGGAGTATGTTATAATGGTGGTCTGTGGAGTATGTTATAATAGTGGCCTGTGGTGTATGTTATAATGGTGGCCTGTGGAGTATGCTAAAATAGTTGGGCTGTGGAGTATGTTATAATGGTGGCCTGTGGAGTATGTTATAATGGTGGCCTGTGGAGTATGTTATAATGGTGGCCTGTGGAGTATGTTATTTGGTGGCCTGTGGAGTATGTTATAATGGTGGCCTGTGGAGTATGTATAATGGTGGCCTGTGGAGTATGTCATAATAGGGCCTGTGGAGTATGTCATAATGGTGGCCTGTGGAGTATGTTATAATGGTGGCCTGTGGAATATGTTATAATGGTGGCCTGTGGAGTATGTCATAATGGTGGCCTGTGGAGTATGTTATAATGGTGGCCTGTGGAGTATGTCATAATGGTGGCCTGTGGTGTATGTCATAATGGTGGCCTGTGGTGTATGTCATAATGGTGGCCTGTGGAGTATGCTCTAATGGTGGCCTGTGGTGTATGTCATAATGGTGGCCTGTGGTGTATGTTATAATGGTGGCTGTGGTGTATGTTATAATGGTGGCCTGTGGAGTATGTCATAATGGTGGCCTGTGGAGTATATTATAATGGTGGCATGTGGTGTATGTTATAATGGTGGCCTGTGGTGTATGTCATTATGGTGGCCTGTGGAGTATGTTATAATGGTGGCCTGTGGTGTATGTTATAATGGTGGCCTGTGGAATATGTTATAATGGTGCCCTCTGGAGTATGTCATAATGGTGGCCTGTGGAGTATGTTATAATGGTGGCCTGTGGAGTATGTCATAATGGTGGCATGTGGAGTATGTTATAATGGTGGCCTGTGGAGTACGTTATAATGGTGGCCTGTGGAGTATGTTATAATTGTGGCATGTGGGGTATGTCATAATGGTGGCCTGTGGAGTATGTTATAATGGTGGCCTGTGGAGTATGTTATAATGGTGGCCTGTGGAGTATGTCATAATGGTGGCCTGTGGAGTATGTTATAATGATGGCCTGTGGAGTATGTTATAATGGTGGCATGTGGAGTATGCTATAATGGTGGCCTGTGAGTATGTCATAATGGTGGCATGTGGAGTATGTCATATGGTGGCCTGTGGTGTATGTCATAATGGTGGCCTGTGGAGTATGTCATAATGGTGGCCTGTGGTGTATGTCATAATGGTGGCCTGTGGTGTATGTCATAATGGTGGCCTGTGGAGTATGCGCTAATGGTGGCCTGTGGTGTATGTCATAATGGTGGCCTGTGGAGTATGTCATAATGGTGGCCTGTGGAGTATGCGCTAATGGTGGCCTGTGGTGTATGTCATAATGGTGGCCTGTGGAGTATGCGCTAATGGTGGCCTGTGGTGTATGTCATAATGTTGGCCTGTGGAGTATGTTATAATGGTGGCTGTGGTGTATGATATAATGGTGGCCTGTGGAGTATGTCATAATGGTGGCCTGTGGAGTATATTATAATTGTGGCATTTGGTGTATGTTATAATGGTGGCATGTGGAGTATGTTCTAATTGTGGCCTGTGGTGTACGTCATTATGGTGGCCTGTGGAGTATGTTATAATGGTGGCCTGTGGTGTATGTTATAATGGTGGCCTGTGGAGTATGTTATAATGGTGCCCTCTGGAGTATGTCATAATGGTGGCCTGTGGAGTATGTTATAATGGTGGCCTGTGGAGTATGTCATAATGGTGGCCTGTGGAGTATGTTATAATGGTGGCCTGTGGAGTATGTTATAATGGTGGCCTGTGGTGTATGTTATAATGGTGGCATGTAGAGTATGTTATAATGGTGGCCTGTGGAGTATGTTATAATGGTGGCCTGTGGAGTATGTTATAATGGTGGCCTGTGGAGTATGTCATAATGGTGGCCTGTGGAGTATGTTATAATGATGGCCTGTGGAGTATGTTATAATGGTGGCCTGTGGATTATGTTATACTGGTGGCCTGTGGTGTATGTTATAATGGTGGCATGTAGAGTATGTTATAATGGTGGCCTGTGGAGTATGTTATAATGGTGGCCTGTGGAGTATGTTATAATGGTGGCCTGTGGAGTATGTTATAATGGTGGACTGTGGAGTATGTTATAATGGTGGGCTGTGGAGTATGTCATAATGGTGGGCTGTGGAGTATGCTATAATGGTGGCCTGTGGAGTATGTTATAATGGTGGCCTGTGGAGTATGTTATAATGGTGGCATGTGGAGTATGTTATAATGGTGGCATGTGGAGTATGTTATAATGGTGGGCTGTGCTGTATGTTATAATGGTGGCCTGTGGAGTATGTTATAATGGTGGCATGTGGAGTATGTTATAATGGTGGGCTGTGGAGTGTGTTATAATGGTGGCCTGTGGAGTATGTTATAATGGTAGCCTGTGATGTATGTTATAATGGTGGCCTGTTATGTATGTTATAATGGTAGCCTGTTATGTATGTTATAATGGTGGCATGTGGAGTATGTTATAATGGTAGCCTGTTATGTATGTTATAATGGTGGCATGTGGAGTATGTTATAATGGTGGCATGTGGTGTATGTTATAATGGTGGCTGTGGAGTATGTTATAATGGTGGCCTGTCGTGTATGTTATAATGGTGGCCTGTGATGTATGTTATAATGGTGGCCTGTGGTGTATGTTATAATGGTGGCCTGTGGTGTATGTTATAATGGTGGCCTGTGGAGTATGTTATAATGGTGGCATGTGGTGTATGTTATAATGGTGGCCTGTGGAGTATGTTATAATAGTGGCCTATGGTGTATGTTATAATGGTGGCCTGTGGAGTATGTTATAATGGTGGCCTGTGGTGTATGTTATAATGGTGTCATGTGGTGTATGTTATAATGGTGGCCTGTGGAGTATGTTATAATGGTGGCCTGTGGAGTATGTTATAATGGTGGCCTGTGGAGTATGTTATAAATGGTGGCCTGTGGAGTATGTTATAATGGTGGCATGTGGTGTATGTTATTATGATGGCCTGTGGAGTATGTTATAATGGTGGCCTGTGGAGTATGTTATAATGATGGCCTGAGGCCTAGCTAGAGGGTGTGTACCTAGCGTATGTGTAGCTAGAGGGTGTGTAGCTAGCGGGTGTGTAGCTAGCGGGCGTGTAGCTAGCGTGTGTGTAGCTAGCGTGTGTGTAGCTAGCGGGTGTGTAGCTAGCGTGTGTGTAGCTAGCGTGTGTGTAGCTAGAGGGTATATATCTAGAGGGTATGTAGCTAGAGGGTGTGTAGCTAGCGTGTGTGTAGCTATAGGGTGTGTAGCTAGAGGGTGTGTATCTAGAGGGTGTGTAGCTAGCGGGTGTGTAGCTAGCGGGTGTGTAGCTAGAGGGTGTGTAGCTAGAGGGTGTGTAGCTAGAGGGTGTGTAGCTAGAGGGTGTGTAGCTGGAGGGTGTGTAGCTAGAGGGTGTGTATCTAGAGGGTGTGTCGCTAGAGGGTGTGTAGCTAGAGGGTGTGTAGCTAGCGGGTATGTAGCTAGAGGGTGTGTAGCTAGAGGGTGTAGCTAGCGGGTGTGTATCTAGAGGGTGTGTAGCTAGCGGATGTGTAGCTAGAGGGTGTGTAGCTAACGGGTGTGTAGCTAGAGGGTGTGTAGCTAGCGGATGTGTAGCTAGAGGGTGTGTATCTAGCGGGTGTGTAGCTAGAGGGTGTGTATCTAGCGGGTGTGTAGCTAGCGTATGTGTAGCTAGAGGGTGTGTAGCTAGCGTGTGTGTAGCTAGAGGGTGTGTAGCTAGCGTGTGTATAGCTAGCGGATGTGTAGCTAGCGGGTGTGTTTATCCGGCAACATTATATGTCTCTGTGATAGTTCTGAACATCGTTTACGTCTATAGCTAGCGGGTGCGTAGCTAGCGGGTGTGTAGCTAGAGGGTGTGTAGCTAGCGGGTGTGTAGCTAGAGGGTGTGTAGCTAGCGGGTGTGTAGCTAGCGTATGTGTAGCTAGAGGGTGTGTAGCTAGCGTGTGTGTAGCTAGAGGGTGTGTAGCTAGCGGGTGTATAGCTAGCGGATGTGTAGCTAGCGGATGTGTTTATCCGGCAACACTATATGTCTCTGTGATAGTTCTGAACATCCTTTACGTTTATAGCTAGCGGGTGCGTAGCTAGCGGGTGTGTTTATCCGGCAACACTATATGTCTCTGTTACATTAACATTGTTAATTTGGAGGGGGGGGGGTATCATGTAATTTGTTTGGGAACACGGGGTTTCTTTTGCGGATAATTCTTAGTACTTCACATTCATCGGGCTTGAATTTCATCCGCCATTCTGGTCCCCATGTTTGTACAATCAGCGAATGGTATTACCGTGCATGTAATAGTACCCGGTAGGTCATTTATATAAGAGAGAATAAGCAAGTACATAACAAGGAACATTGGAACACTCCAGAAATATTCTTGACCACAAGCGACAACTTTCTGGGAACGAATGCGAATTCAGAAATGAATTTACCCAGTTTGTATTTTTTTCCTGATTCAATTTCTCCTTACATTTTGTAGCTTAAGAATGGTCTTATGTTGGCCCACATTATCGAATGCTTTACTGAAGTCCATGTCTAGGATATATGTTTATTAACTTTGTTCTATGTTGTCTGAGACACACACGCTGGGATTCGCAAAAATGTTTTTACCTAAAACCATGTTGGTATGGGCGAGAATAATGTCATCGAAGAAGGCCATAACATTTGACAGCAGTTCAATTTAGAGACAATACATGTTAAGTAGATTGGTCTGTAGTTACTGGGTGCCTGTTTACGTTTATTTATCATCGCTACGCCTCCTGAAGAGATTAATAATTTTAGATATTTGGAGGATAGTGCAATGATACAGACTTGTACGTGCACGGCGTAAAGCAACGATACGAGCCATCGGTTTAAAGTTCCATCTGAAATACTGTTAATCTTATTAAGGTCAGACTGGGTGTCGAACCTGCGATCCCTGGATTCCCAGTCCAACGTATTAACCACTACAGATTCGTCTGCAGTTACTGGGTTTGCATTTAGGGCCTTTTTATAGCGGCAATTACTGCACGTCTCCAGTCATCAGGGAATATACGTATCTCAAGAGAGAGTTGGAATATATGGGTAATGGTGGGCGTAATTATCGTGGTGGGTGTTGTGAAGCTCTTTCCATAGCCTGGGCGATAATATGTCTGGGCTCGGACCTTTGTTTGGGTTGAGGGCTTGGAGGAATTTATCAACACCCACCTCGGATAATGTAACGATGTGCATGGTTGGGCGGTTTGGTGAGATTATTGTTTGTTTGCAGGATTGGGCTACGGTTAGTGATTGCCGCTGGGAGAAAGCTGACCATTGAGCAGAACGGTGTTTGTTTGCAGGATTGGGCTACGGTTAGTGATTGCCGCTGGGAGAAAGCTGACCATTGAGCAAAACAGTGTTTGTTTGCAGGATTGGGCTACGGTTAGTGATTGCCGCTGGGAGAAAGCTGACCATTGAGCAGAACATTGTTTGTTTGCAGGATTGGGCTACGGTTAGTGATTGCCGCTGGGAGAAAGCTGACCATTGAGCAGAACAGTGTTTGTGTGCAGGATTGGGCTACGGTTAGTGATTGCCGCTGGGAGAAAGCTGACCGTTGAGCAGAACATTGTTTGTTTGGGATATGTGCTTGCGCAACAGGATCTGTGGACATTAGACAGACGGATATGTAGCCCAGTGGTAAAACGCTGGACTGGTAATCCAGGGATCGCAGGTTCGATCCCCCGTCTGACCCTAATAAAATTTACAGTCTTTCAGATGGGACGTTAAACCGAGGTCTCGTGTCGGTGCTTTACACCGTGCACGTAAAAGAACCAGAGGAGACTCTGGAATGGGTCTCTGTCTGTATCATGCACTATCCTCCAAAATCTAAAATGACTAATCTCTTCAGGAGGCGTCGCTCATATGGGCAACCGCTAGCGACGATAAATAAACGTAAAAAACAAAATGTGGACATTTAACCGTCATATTTCATTGTGCTTGATATACGTATACGATTTTCTATTTGTAACGGGTTTGGAGTCTTCAGTAAAAATGACCGCTTCGAGATACTGCCAATGTGCGCAATATACGGAAAAGGAATACATTCCCAGAGTAATCATACTCCGCAGTGTTATTGTAATTACCGTCGACATCGAATTAGTCC
>CM026401.1:15816421-15880525 GCA_014843695.1 Archivesica marissinica
TTATAAGATCCTAGTATA
Organism: Archivesica marissinica; assembly: GCA_014843695.1. Classification (NCBI taxonomy): domain Eukaryota; kingdom Metazoa; phylum Mollusca; class Bivalvia; order Venerida; family Vesicomyidae; genus Archivesica; species Archivesica marissinica. The sequence goes on from CM026401.1 coordinate 15,816,440, forward strand.
TGTTTTATTATAAGATCCTAGTATATGTTTTATTATAAGATCCTAGTATATGTTTTATTATAAGATCCTAGTATATGTTTTATTATAAGATCCTAGTATATGTTTTATTATAAGATCCTAGTATATGTTTTATTATAAGATCCTAGTATATGTTTTATTATAAGATCCTAGTATATGTTTTATTATAAGATCCTAGTATATGTTTTGTTATAAGATCCTAGTATATGTTTTATTATAAGATCCTAGTATATTTTATTATAAATCCTAGTATATGTTTTGTTATAAGATCCTAGTATATGTTTTATTATAAGATCCTAGTATATGTTTTATTATAAGATCCTAGTATATGTTTTATTATAAGATCCTAGTATATGTTTTATTATAAGATCCTAGTATATGTTTTATATAAGATCCTAGTATATGTTTTATTATAAGATCCTAGTATATGTTTATTATAAGATCCTAGTATATGTTTTATATAAGATCCTTATATGTTTTATTATAAGATCCTAGTATATGTTTTATTATAAGATCCTAGTATATGTTTTATTATAAGATCCTAGTATATGTTTTATTATAAGATCCTAGTATATGTTTTATTATAAGATCCTAGTATATGTTTTATTATAAGATCCTAGTATATGTTTTATAAGATCCTAGTATATGTTTTATTATAAGATCCTAGTATATGTTTTGTTATAAGATCCTAGTATATGTTTTATTATAAGATCCTAGTATATGTTTTATTATAAGATCCTAGTATATGTTTTATTATAAGATCCTAGTATATGTTTTATTATAAGATCCTAGTATATGTTTTATTATAAGATCCTAGTATATGTTTTATTATAAGATCCTAGTATATGTTTTATTATAAGATCCTAGTATATGTTTTATTATAAGATCCTAGTATATGTTTTATTATAAGATCCTAGTATATGTTTTATTATAAGATCCTAGTATATGTTTTTTATAAGATCCTAGTATATGTTTTATTATAAGATCCTAGTATATGTTTTATTATAAGATCCTAGTATATGTTTTATATAAGATCCTAGTATATGTTTTATTATAAGATCCTAGTATATGTTTTATTATAAGATCCTAGTATATGTTTTATTATAAGATCCTAGTATATGTTTTATTATAAGATCCTAGTATATGTTTTATTATAAGATCCTAGTATATGTTTTATTATAAGATCCTAGTATATGTTTTATTATAAGATCCTAGTATATGTTTTATTATGATCCTAGTATATGTTTTATTATAAGATCCTAGTATATGTTTTATTATAAGATCCTAGTATATGTTTTATTATAAGATCCTAGTATATGTTTTATTATAAGATCCTAGTATATGTTTTATTATAAGATCCTAGTATATGTTTTATTATAAGATCCTAGTATATGTTTTATTATAAGATCCTAGTATATGTTTTGGCAGCCATTTTGTGTTCAGAAAATATATGTTAACAACATACTTGATAGCAACTTCATCCGGCTGCTGTGGATCGACTGCCTCCATCAATTCTAGGATCATACTCTGATCTGTACTTGGATGGGCAAACACCTCTTGATTGTCTGGAATCTGTCGGACAACACTAAAATATACAACATTTATAATTATCGTACCGTGCAATTGTCAAACCTGTTTACTACATAATACCTTCCTTAAACAAACCAGCTCCCTTAGTGACACTTATTCCATGTGATATCTGTATCCAAATATATTATACAATTATATTAAAAGATATATTTGCACTCTTTTTCTCATCATAAGTTGATGAACCATTCAAGCCATGTACATGTACTTCTGATCAACCGTTCAAGCCATGTACTTCTGATCAACCGTTCAAGCCATGTACTTCTGATCAACCATTCAAGCCATGTACATGTACTTCTGATCAACCATTCAATCCATGTACATGTACTTCTGATCAACCGTTCAAGCCATGTACATGTACTTCTGATCAACCGTTCAAGCCATGTACATGTACTTCTGATCAACCATTCAAGCCATGTACTTCTGATCAACTGTTCAAGCCATGTACATGTACTTCTGATCAACCATTCAAGCCATGTACTTCTGATCAACCATTCAAGCATGTACATGTACTTCTGATCAACCATTCAAGCCATGTACTTCTGATCAACCATTCAAGCCATGTACTTCTGATCAACCGTTCAAGCCATGTACATGTACTTCTGATCAACCATTCAAGCCATGTACTTCTGATCAACCATTCAAGCCATGTACATGTACTTCTGATCAACCATTCAATCCATGTACATGTACTTCTGATCAACCATTCAAGCCATGTACTTCTGATCAACCGTTCAAGCCATGTACATGTACTTCTGATCAACCGTTCAAGCCATGTACTTCTGATCAACCATTCAATCCATGTACATGTACTTCTGATCAACCGTTCAAGCCATGTACTTCTGATCAACCATTCAAGCCATGTACATGTACTTCTGATCAACCGTTCAAGCCATGTACTTCTGATCAACCGTTCAAGCCATGTACATGTACTTCTGATCAACCATTCAAGCCATGTACTTCTGATCAACCGTTCAAGCCATGTACATGTACTTCTGATCAACCATTCAAGCCATGTACTTCTGATCAACCGTTCAAGCCATGTACTTCTGATCAACCGTTCAAGCCATGTCCTTCTGATCAACCATTCAAGCCATGTACTTCTGATCAACCATTCAAGCCATGTACATGTACTTCTGATCAACCGTTCAAGCCATGTACTTCTGATCAACCATTCAAGCCATGTACATGTACTTCTGATCAACCATTCAAGCCATGTACATGCACAACCCAACCAACCACAACCACAACCATACTTCTGATCAACCGTTCAAGCCATGTACTTCTGATCAACCATTCAAGCCATGTACATGTACTTCTGATCAACCGTTCAAGCCATGTACTTCTGATCAACCATTCAAGCCATGTACATGTACTTCTGATCAACCGTTCAAGCCATGTACTTCTGATCAACCATTCAATCCATGTACATGTACTTCTGATCAACCGTTCAAGCCATGTACTTCTGATCAACCATTCAAGCCATGTACATGTACTTCTGATCAACCGTTCAAGCCATGTACTTCTGATCAACCGTTCAAGCCATGTACATGTACTTCTGATCAACCATTCAAGCCATGTACATGTACTTCTGATCAACCATTCAAGCCATGTACATGTACTTCTGATCAACCGTTCAAGCCATGTACTTCTGATCAACCGTTCAAGCCATGTACATGTACTTCTGATCAACCATTCAAGCCATGTACTTCTGATCAACCGTTCAAGCCATGTACATGTACTTCTGATCAACCATTCAAGCCATGTACTTCTGATCAACCGTTCAAGCCATGTACTTCTGATCAACCGTTCAAGCCATGTCCTTCTGATCAACCATTCAAGCCATGTACTTCTGATCAACCGTTCAAGCCATGTACATGTACTTCTGATCAACCGTTCAAGCCATGTACTTCTGATCAACCATTCAAGCCATGTACATGTACTTCTGATCAACCATTCAAGCCATGTACATGTACTTCTGATCAACCGTTCAAGCCATGTACTTCTGATCAACCATTCAAGCCATGTACATGTACTTCTGATCAACCGTTCAAGCCATGTACTTCTGATCAACCATTCAAGCCATGTACATGTACTTCTGATCAACCGTTCAAGCCATGTACATCTGATCAACCATTCAAGCCATGTACATGTACTTCTGATCAACCGTTCAAGCCATGTACTTCTGATCAACCATTCAAGCCATGTACTTCTGATCAACCATTCAATCCATGTACATGTACTTCTGATCAACCGTTCAAGCCATGTACATGTACTTCTGATCAACCATTCAAGCCATGTACATGTACTTCTGATCAACCATTCAAGCCATGTACTTCTGATCAACCATTCAAGCCATGTACTTCTGATCAACCGTTCAAGCCATGTACATGTACTTCTGATCAACCATTCAAGCCATGTACTTCTGATCAACCGTTCAATCCATGTACATGTACTTCTGATCAACCATTCAAGCCATGTACTTCTGATCAACCATTCAAGCCATGTACTTCTGATCAACCATTCACTCCATGTACATGTATTGGCTAAACTATTAATCAGATTTATAAAAATACATTTCCAGCTTGTTCCAGATAGATGTAGTCTGAGCAAGCATTAGTACAGGTATCCGAGTTGTGCAATAACTAATCTTACTTGAACGAGCATGCTGGCACATATCCAAGAGAAACGAGCGTGCTGGCACATATCCAAGAGAAACGAGCGTGCTGGCACAGATCTAAGAGAAATGAGCGTGCTGGCACAGATCCAAGAGAAACGAGCGTGCTGGCACAGATCCAAGAGAAACGAGCGTGCTGGCACAGATCCAAGAGAAACGAGCGTGCTGGCACAGATCTAAGAGAAACGAGCGTGCTGGCACAGATCTAAGAGAAACGAGCGTACTGGCACAGATCTAAGAGAAACGAGCGTACTGGCACAGATCCAAGAGAAACGAGCATGCTGGCACAGATCCAAGAGAAACGAGCGTGCTGGCACAGATCCAAGAGAAACGAGCGTGCTGGCACAGATCCATGAGAAACGATCGTACTGGCACAGATCCAAGAGAAACGAGCGTGCTGGCACAGATCTAAGAGAAAAGAATTATGTCAATTCAGTGACAACATAACATAGAGGTTTTATGCTATAGTGTTGGTCATTAAAATATATATGTACATACCTTAGATCATTTCTACTTTCAGGAAGAAGAACGGAGAATGCCCCACCAAACAACATCTGCTGTGACATCATGGAATACGACTTGAAGACAGGTTATAATAAATACAGCACTTCCTCTGCAACCGGATATACAAAATGTAGTAGTGAAGAAATACAGCACTTCCTCTGCAACCGGATATACAAAATGTAGTAGTGAAGAAATACAGCACTTCCTCTGCAACCGGATATACAAAATGTAGTAGTGAAGAAATACAGCACTTCCTCTGCAACCGGATATACAAAATGTAGTAGTGAAGAAATACAGCACTTCCTCTGCAACCGGATATACAAAATGTAGTAGTGAAGAAATACAGCACTTCCTCTGCAACCGGATATACAAAATGTAGTAGTGAAGAAATACAGCACTTCCTCTGCAACCGGATATACAAAATGTAGTAGTGAAGAAAACATAATTGTTACAGCTTGGTCGTCTGTTTTCACAAATAACAAATAAATGACTCATACAATTTAAATATGCAATGTGTTCTAAATATGTTCCACACAGGAAACTTTCTGATCTGGTCAGCGACATGCAGCAGTGGAATATACAAGGCCCATTATGCCTTAGAGGTGTCATTATGCCTTAGAGGGCCCATTATGCCTTAGAGGTGTCATTGATAATCATGAGATTTATTTCAAATTCTGGATATCAAATAATGACTACAATTGAAGATTTATGAACCGTCGAATCTTATTACTATTAGAATTTTTTTTATGACAAACTCGAGGACGACAATTAAAATAAACCATAACGTGTAACAACAACAACAACAACAACAACAATGGTGAATAGTGGTAGCCATGAAATCATTGATTTAAAGTCAAGCAGATCAAAAAAACGTGATGTATTTATTAATTATTTATTTTATAATGGAAGGAATACATAAAAAGACAAAGCAACATGTTTATACCATGTTTGTTTATTGTTCTAATGTTTTAGAAAGATGCAGTAAGCAGAATTAACATAATCATGCAAGCATTTGTAGTGTCTACTATTTTAAACTATTACTACTGGCAGTTGAATGTGGCAGTCGATATATCGGTACATTGTTTGTATCAATGACACCTCTACTACTATGCCTCCTTAGAATGAAAGTAAATACAACGATGAGTCGAATAATAACCATATATAATATCAAGGCCTTCTAAAATCTCTTTAATATTTCCATTTTCTGATTGAATTCTACAATTTCCAAAAATTCCCAGTAACTATTTAATCTATTCTTAAACTCAATGTCAAGCTTTTGATTAGTTCAACTGAGCACAAATATCAAAATCCACCAATCATATTATTACTTATGATCTGAGAAAAGCGTAACAACCTGTTCTAGTTCCAAATTCCAGAAATACCAATTATCATAAGAATCAGAGCAAAGAATCAGAGTTACCTGTCTGCATTGCCACTGCCACTATGAAAAATGCCACTATGAATAGGAATGATAGACCGGACAGCATTCACACAACAATGGCACATATAGTGATATATATAGAGTGGTGGAACCTATGCTCGGCGTAAATCCTACATATCATGGCATATAAAATAAGTTAAATGCACTTGCCGTATATTATTATTTTCTTAAGTCGTGAACACAACTTTCATAAAATTGTTGTTGAAAATTTTAGCTTCATTACGTAACCATGCGCCTAAATACAGCTATCGTAACGGCACCTGTTTCCATGGGGAACTAGATACTTTAGGGCACCTATGCACGGCGTACATTAATTTTTTTATTTATGCATGGGCAAATGTTGAATATATTATTTTGACTTAGTAACATCAATAACTAACAATATTACAACTCATAAGAAACTTTGTTTCTGGTTATTTGTACATTTTTTTCCAATTAGGATAGCTACCTGAAATGCTCATAAACCGCATCATTTCGGTGGAAAAAAATTCCCAACAAGTTGTCTGTTTATATTCGGCTTCACCTCTGTCAGAGAAAATAGGTTAAAACTATTTAAATACGGATGTAAATGGAAAAAATACGCCGAGCATAGGAATACGCCGAGCATAGGTTCCACCACTCAATAACAGTAAACAGTCTCTTCAAAGATTCAAGAAATGTTTTTAATATTTAAACTTTTTTAAGAATATCTTTCTCCGAGTGTTTGTATGTTTATCGTCGTATTAACAACTTAGGTGGAAGATCCTGGGTGTCCCTCCAAGCAGTAGTTCAGGCATGGTCGGCCAGGTAGAACCTCTGACCTTCCGCAAGCTAGCTGGACAACTTCCTCACATGAAATAATTTGATACACCAAGTGAGATTGGAAGGTGAAGTCAACGACCATATCCATTCACCAACGTGTACTGATCATTCCTCAAATTAGTTAATCAGTGTCAATTAGGTTGCCTACAGTCGATTTTTAGGCAATATCACCATTAGGAAAAAGAAAACGTAGTACCTACCATCCGTTACTGACTTAGAATTTCAAAAATACACAGATTAATCGTAACACTTTACTACTTGTTGTGCAATTGTACAAGTATCGGTTTGGCGCTATATTTTTCGGTGTCCGTGAAAACAGCACAATGTAATTCCTGACAGACTTGACTACGAAGTTTAAGAGCTTAGGTAAAATAGTTTAAAACAGAAAACAGGATAAATGGATCGAGTGTAATATGGTAAACTCATTTTGTATTTGATAATTTCACTATGCATACTTTAGCTGATTGGTGCATACCGCTAGTCTTTGCATACCATGGTATATATATAATGCCACAGGCAATTGAGATTTTATCAATCATGTATAATGAACCAGAGCTTTAGACACCCCGCCATCTATAGTACATATAGATGTTCCCACATCTAGAATACATATATATGTTCCCAGTAAATTGGGAGTCCTAGTTGTACCTCTACATCAGTTTTTCGATTTTGAAGAATGACTTGATAGTAAAATGTCACAGTTTTCACGTCTAAATATTTGAACTAAGGATATGGGTGTAACGCTTTCTGTGCCTGATCAAAAGTTAAAATTTCAAGATCAACCACAGGAGCTCGAAATGTTAACATAGTAACCTCCCTGCCACGACATAAACATATTTAAGGGCATAGCAGGACATTGAACAAATTCGGAGCTTCTCAATTTTGATTGGTCGCCACCACACAAGGTACACTATGAACATAGAATATTTTTACTCTAGGTGTGCAAGTCATATTTTTTACCGGGTGTAACAATGACAGGGAATCCTCTGATGCTCATCAAGTGTCAAATTTACAATTACTAATGGGTTAAATTTGACCACACTCAGTTAAAACTCGTCAAATTACGTGGGATCCTACTAAAATCTCGTGGCATTTTCTTATATAGATACGAATCAGTCGAAACAGGTTCTCGTCGTGTGTTACATATATATTAAAATTACACTATAATTTTGGATTAGCTACATCAGAATTGATCACCTCTCGACTGAGAATCAACATTATAATCCAGGATAAGCCCTAACAAGAAGTATCAACGATATTCGATTTTCCCAATATATAGTAGACCTATATATATAGGAAAATGTGTGTTTACAATATTTAACCTAACACCGGGTTTAGTAGCTAATATCCGATTGGTCAAGAGTAGACTGGATTACTGTACCGTATAGGGTGGAGTTTAAGATTCTCATCCACACATATAAAGATCTACATGACCAAGGCCCGAACTACATCAACGACATGATTGAAATATACAGACCTGCGCGAAAGCTGAGATCGGAAAACTCACAAAAACTTGTTATGCCAAAATCACGTCTTGTAAGATATGGTGGCGCACGTTTCCAACATGCCGCGCCATCATTGTGGAATGCACTCTCCGATGTTATAAGACACTGTGATACACTCATAGCATTCAAATCCAAGTTAAAAACACACATGTTCAACACACACTATGGAGTGTAAATTACACGAAACATTTTAGAACATTAGTATTTTAGAACAGTCAAATGGAATCTATTCCGAGGAGAGTATCACATGTGTAGCGGGAGCCTTGTAGGTAGGGATCGACCCAATCACTGGACCGGATACACTCTGATACACTTCTTGATAGTAGATTGTACGTTGGTGTGTTCCATCTAACGATGTATCTATAGCATTTTACATTTTAATTCTTAACCTTTATTTATTTATGTAATTTTCTTAATTGTTTGGAAAACATTTTACACTGTCTTATTTTAATTTTATTTTTTTGTTCCTACCAAATTGTTGTCCATAATGTTGACTATTGTAATGTATGTTGTAAACATGTCTTACGATGCTAAATTAATGTTTTCAAAAGCACTTTTGAACGTATAATTTCTGCATAAAAAGAGTGCTATGCAAATATGGTATAATAATAATAAGGTATATTCTGAAACTAATGTATGAATATGCTGGATAATTAGTAAATTGTAACACACTCGTACACAGTTAAATAATAAAACATGCTATCTGTGACGCATTGATCAAATAAAAGGTCGTAAGCTCTCCCATAAACTATATACGTGATTTAGCCGGCTGAAACTGATGCAGAAGATCTTTGTATTGGATATACCCATGGGTAGGGCTGTCATAACCAATTAATTTTAGTATATCTACAAGAATAGGAAATGTGGTGATGATGAACATGGGCCAACCTGCCCAGCTCATTCACAACACAATATATATATCTGGACGCGCGCATGGTACTCTCCCAGTTTGATAATGTAATATCAAGGATCTTGGGAGATAATTATGACACATTATGAGCTGTCAACATTTCAAACTAGTGTTCTTCCTCAATGCATTCTAATGCATTACTCTAACTACTAAATATTAGTGACAGGGAATGGTAATATGAACATATGTCTCAAAATTCTTTCAAAAACGTTCCTTTATCCCTGGAATTATGCTAGGGTAGGCCTATTAGAGGACATTTCAGATATCGTTTCTTGTCACTTTGTATGTGTTTCTTAATTGTCCAAATCCATGCAGGAGTCCAGTTTAGATTAGTAAAATTAGTATATGTAGGTACATTATGACAGCAAACCGCTGTGGCGAACACGTGGTCCTCCAATGTTTGGCTGACGAGCCCCCAGTGGGTGTGGTGACCCACACATCTCAATGTCTCATTTGAGCTCCTGTCAGGGTCTAATCTATCATAGATCCACTGGAGTTGTCTAAGGGTATTTGGTATCTTCGGTCTCACAATAATAACACACACAGTGGTTTTGTCTTTCTTATATATAATATATTTCTTCCGTATTTCTTATTTTCTGGTGCATATCTCATGCATGTATTTCTGCTTAATTCATTTATAATTTTATTTATTTAAGTCAGAATTTAGTCGTTTATTGCTATTTGTCCCAATCAGCTCTAATCTCTTTCATCCGTAATTACAATCGCTTCAATGTTTCCGCCGCTTCAATAACCTTCGTCTCACAATAATAAGTTATATTCACCGGAACTAAATATGTTCCTTATCTCGGCTGAATATTCTTATAACTCGTATTTATTTTTAAATACGCAATTAACTTTCATAAGTTATCTTTCTCTTAATGTCTATACTTTTATAAGTATCATATAAACAGTTAATTCTGTATCTTATTTTCGAGATCACGCAACAATCCGTTCCTTGGACGTCACATTAGTGTATCTAATTTGATTAATAAAGTTCGTTTCTTATATACAGACCAGCGATGGTCAAGTAGACTTACAGACGCCGTAACATCTGTTACGTTACCTAATATTATTAAGATTTTCCGCACATCAAAAGATTCGGCCTTTTAAAATTGCACAACTGGCCACATGTGCAATCAGTCCCGATAATTAATCATTCCCGCGCGAAAATAGAATGAATATTTTTAGGCGCGAAAATGATAGCAGACGATATGCATAAGACAAATATATATAGTACATGGTAAATCAATGATGTCGTATATTAAATAGATTAATGTATTTATATAATACATTACTACTTATATATGACAATAATAACATTTCGTGCAAATATTGTTTGTTTTTCATATATTTTGCACACCGCCTAGTTTATTCAACATGGATCTGCGGATATTATTTGTTTGGCTATTTCCTGTTTTTTTAATGTAAATATTTAAGTATATTTTAAAAATTATTACAATTTTACTGGCCCAACCAAAGAGACCGTTGGAATTGCTACGGAAGTGTATTTGTAAATGTGATCGTAAATGTTATCACACAGGGGTATAGTTGTTATTTTAAACAATTGATGATCCCAGTACATGGGGAAATATAAAACATGGGGGCGGGAATATGAGGGAAGGGCTCTGAGAGTTGTATATGATAAAACTATGTTAGTTCTTACGAAAATGTGTTGATTACGGCTAAGTTGCCCTTACATGTGCGTGCATCGATGCAGAACTATGGCCTTAGAAACTTTCAAGATTTTGTACAAAATTGCCCCACCAGTGTTATCAGACCTTAAATATTGTAAGACAACAATCAAAATTTAACTTCAGAAAACTCAAATATACTTCAGGTACCACAGGTGAGGACAACAAGTTTTCAGCCACAGTATCAAGAAAACTTGAGCACCATAACAGATTTTAACAATTTTAAAATCAGTTGTCCTACTGGGATGGGAACAATTGTAAATTACAAGGCATGCACTCCCTTTTAATCCTTTAAATACCCACAATACTGGGCCATTGCAATCATGTGCTATGTGATGTTTGCTTTATGATATTTTTAATTGTCTTATTAAATATTGTCCATTTTAGTAATGTCATACAAATGACGTAAATTATGTTTATGTTCCAATGAAACTTCAAATATCTTTTATAATGATAGCGCAGGGCGATGAATATTATATATTTTTTTTAAATTGATGTTCCTGTAAAAGAGGTTTTTTTTACTTCATATATAGCTTATGTTGTACTGTCGCTATCTATCTGGCCGACTCAAAATACAATTGCTCTTATCTTGGAGATATGTTATTACCGGTGTCACAACAGCTACTTCTTCTTATGTCTATTTTCCGATGTCAATGCTCTAACCAGGGTCTACCCTATCGTAGACTCGCTGGAGTTGTCTAGGGGGTTTCTCTACGGTCCTTCAACAATGCTCTAACCAGGGTCTACCCTATCGTAGACTCGCTGGAGTTGTCTAGGGGGTTTCTCTACGGTCCTTCAACAATGCTCTAACCAGGGTCTACCCTATCGTAGACTCGCTGGAGTTGTCTAGGGGGTTTCTCTACAGTCCTTCATATACTATAACTCAACACAGTCTTTCAATTTCCTTTTTATAATATCATCCACAACAATCTCGCTTTATTTCAAATCTATAACATGTATCATTTATTCATGATTTCTCGTATCATTTATTCATGACTTCTCGTATCATTTATTCATGATTTCTCGTATCATTTATTCATGACTTCTCGTATCATTTATTCATGACTTCTCGTATCATTTATTCATGATTTCTCGTATCAGTTAGCCTTCAGTGTATTCCGTCTAATACTATCTCTTATCTTATTATTCGTCTCACTATTTCAATGTGTTCATAACATTTCTACTAATATACTAATTTCCTTCACTTTATCAAACTATTCCAATAGATATATTAGCCGAAACAATCGTTTCTTAAAAGGCCTAATTATCTTCCGTTCACTTGTTTAATACGACTTTAATATTAAAGAGTTCATACTTCTTTAAATATTAATTTTTCTAACTATCATAGAAACAGTTTATATTCTAATAGTGATGATGATGATTGAGCTTATTTACCCTCGCCACCGGCGAACCATATGGGCGAGCGATTCTAATAGTGAGTAACATCATTTCCTTTTATGGCTGGCTAAGAATGCACTGATTTCTTAATAATGTTCCATTTCTTATATAGCAGACTTAGCGTCGTCTATAACAGACATTACGGCGCTAAACATCTGTGATGTTATACAATATTATTACGTGTTTATTCGTCACCAAGAGCGGCGGCGATTATCTTACATAACTGGCCAGCTGCAATTCGGCTGCCAAATATAAGTCATTCCCGCACAAACACAGAACAGATAATTTAGGCGCGAAAATAATAGCAGACGATTATACATAATACATAATAATCATAATAGTACATGGTTAACAATGGGTCATATATATAAATAGATAAATGTATTTATATAATACATTTCTATTTATATATGACAAAAATATCTTTTGCTGGGCCATTGCAATCATGTGCTACGTGATATGTTTGCTTTATGCGAGTATACTGGCTATTTTTAATTGTCTTATTAAATATTGTCCATTTTAGTAGTCATACAAATGACGTAAATTATGTTCATGTTCCAATGAAACTGCAAATATCTTTTATAATGATAGCTCAGGGCGATGAATATTTATTTTTTTTAAAAATTGATGTTCCTGTAAAAGAGGATTTTTACTTCATATATATAGCTTGTGTTGTACTGTCGCCATCTATCTGGCCGACTCAAAATAAAATTGATCTTATCTTGGAGATATGTTATTACCGGCTATAATTATATGTATTCTAGGATCAGATATGAACTATCTTAGTATATATACACATTTAGACAGTCCACGTATTCTTAAACTTGGTGTAACCATACTACATTATTTTAAACTTCGTAGTCTTATCTAAAGGTATTTTAGTACATAACTATGCAAGTTAATGTAAATAGTCGGATGCTGGATGGATATGGGTTCAAGACTAAATGTATGGGCATGTCAGTCACAGTATTATAGTATAATGCGACATTGCACATGTATCGTAACAAGTTATTCTCGTCACATAACCATAGTAGAAATGGTATATATTATTATATATGTTTACTCATTGTGCGTTCGGTTTTCATATCTCCGACTGTCGCTCACACCAGAATTTGTGCCAGCGATAGTCTGGGGGTAGACTGGGTGAATACAATACCCGGTGCATGTATACTTCTAAGATGTCTACTGCATGACTGCATATATACACCGGGTATTGTATTCACCCGGTCTACCCCCAGACTGTCGCTGGCACACATTCTGGTGTGAGCGGCAGTCGGAGATATGAAAACCGAACGCACAATGAGTAAACAGCAGCCCTCATAGCCCTCTAAACATCTAATTATAATAATTACGATAGGCAAAAACCATCACTTTTAGGTGATTGGTATTTTAATCGTCTTAGAAAACTTAGTCACCCAAATGCATTTATGTAATAGTCAGTCAGACCAGAACTAACCTTGAAACTATGCACACACCACATTTAGTCGTTATCCAAGCAAATTTAATTATTTTACACTGGAGATCATTTGTCCAGACCCCACGCATCTGTGTCGGGGGGGGGGGGCGGGGTCACTTATCGCATGATTCTCATTACTTGGAGTGGAAGCTTTTTACCATATCTTCTGTCGGTAGAATGTTTTGGTCTACCATTATCATGGGTGCCTTCATGCACGTCCAGTCTCCCTCCGTTTACATCTACTGTGTATGTATTGCAGATTATCGGCATATATTGCCAGTATGCCGTATAAAAGCATTGTAACGCAGGTTGAACCTCTGGACGATTCAGGAGAATTTATACTGAAGAAGACAGTATTTCTGGGTTATACAGATATAGCTGCTGGTGGAATGTAAGTATGTCGCTTCTCATCAAAAACATATAATATTATTATGCTTATATGTTCCATTTATGTCAATCTCCTTGCGGGGAGCTAGACAAGTTTTTCTGGGCAGGCTTAACCGACCTAAACAGTAAACCAATACTGAGCAATGTATGTGTGATGCCTTGCTCAAAGTCACTACATACGTGCCGTGATCGTACCTGGGACTCTTCCATTTCAAATCCGACGCTTTACCACTGGACAAGACTTAGTGATGACACATGGAAAACCACACCACTATTTTATATGCATACCATGCTCCGTATAGGTGAGCTTGACATAGTATTGAAAATGGTGAATCAGCATATGTCATTGTGCATGCATCCCCTCCTAATGTAACATTATGTGTATAGAAAATGCAAGCATGTATGTGGGGATTTGCATCGCAATTGACATGTAACTCATATGCAACCATTGTTTTACTACGGTTACTGCCCATCAATCATTTTCTGATTATTATTGGGAGGTCAGTCTGTTGTGACGGAGAGTAGACCAACATTTCCCGGGTGAGAACCAGTACTCGACTCTTGGTATGTTGTTGGAGGTGACACAGACGTTAATATATCGGTGGTGCTGGCTGCAATTTATTTTACAGAAGAGCATTACTTGGTATAGACATGAAGAAGGAGTTTTTCACAGTTCAAATTCCACAATTAGAGGCCTGTAAGTTAGCAGTTGAGAGTGTGGAACCTTTGGACTCCAGGGATCAGAATTATGCCCCTTTCCAACTTTGGAATTTGAAATATGAGCAGGTAACGAATATTGATTACATACTATTAGTAGATATAAAATAAGAGCCTGCGGCATACAGTAAGCATACGTACATGGCATATGTTACACGGCATACGGTAACCAGCATACGTTGGGAGCAATGCATACTGTGGGTCAATGCGTACGTTAGGGGCAAATGATACGTTATAGATCACAAAACAAGATACGGGTGCTAACAAAATTACATTTATTATGATTGAGAAATAAATCCATAACGGATTAATCTCTGTTCAATATCGTCACTAGTTATTTTTCACTTTTACGGCCCATCTGTTCATATATTGTTCAACGCGAAATAGCTCCCGCAGGTATCTCACGAAACGTTAATGTGTTTAATTGTTCGCATATGTCCCGCTGCTGACACTCTTCTCTTATTGTGTCTAGTTTCCTTAGAAAGTCACTCACATATGGTTTGTGCTAGCTCTCTTTTAATCCGGGTAGAGTTCCCATGTAATTGCATCCGCATTTTCGTTTAATGGGTAAATTACACAAATCAGCCATCACTGCTTCGCAGTCATAAAAAGTGAGTGCGAGTATAAGCAATGTCAAATCGTGGCACTCGTAGAGGTCCGTTATGTTCGTTAATGGATGGCTCATTAATGTTATAAACTTATCAGAAGTCTGTGTGCACGATTTTCCCAAGTTCCATCTCGAAAATCAGTATTGATATTAATGGTTTCCAAGTCAATCTGTTACACATGTGTGTGTCCTTCTTTTTGTGTATCAAAACATATGGCTCTTCTGCCCATTAAGAGTCTAATATAATGACAAAAAAGGAAGTCGAAGAGGGTTCAGGATAGATCTGTCTTTATTTACATGTAGACCTATCAATATAGTGTCAATCTGTACTGACAGTGGCATGGAGCTAATCAGGTGACAACACGTGTTGTTCTTCTTACATAAGATAACCAGGTAAACAAACAGCTTACAACGGCTTACACCGGCTTACACATTCTGCAATGGCAAACAAATATCATAAATACACTAGTTATACATATATGAAAACAAATGCTCAACTGCCATAACAACACCATCCAGATATACAATTAAAACAATAAACGATTTACCATCATACATGTAAACATACACAACTTGCATTTATAACAATACATGTATATAAATAACGTCCGGTTCTAGTGGCTTGGTTCGATTATATATCTCTAGTTGTATACAACTGTAGTATACAACTTAAGTTACAAATAACAAGTTACATGTACAAATTCATGACAATTTACACATCACAATCCTTACCGGTTTATGGAACCATACTGCCTTTCATCCACATTTAGCCAATCTCCCAGTGCGTGTTAGCTACTGCTGTAAATTAAAACATGCAGGGTAAGTTATTAAGTAAGAAATCCTAGCGTTAATAGAGAAGTAAATGCTGCCATTTCAAATGTCGCGGAAACATATTACACAGCTTCGACATTTAGTATTGAAAACCATACAGCATTATAAATAAGAATTAACTTGTCACAACCGAATGGAATACAAGAGAATACCATAAACAACAATACTAACCATCAAACTTACTGGTATTCAGTTTAATAATTAACCCATTCTACATTTTTTAAATAGAATGATCTATCTATCTATCTATCTATCTATCTATCTATCTATCTATCTATCTTCCTTTAATGTCGAACCCCTCGCGGGGACGTAGACATGTTGCGCGTCAAAAACCGCAAAGAAGTTAAAAGTATAAGTAGTTAAAAGTATAATTTAAGGTGTGAAAATAAGTTGTGGTAAAAGTTTAAAAGCAGCTACGCAGAACAACTAGGGACTGGCATGTTCAATATGGCAAACTGCCGTATTGAATTGCTCTATGGTAGGGAGATGGACAATGTCAGGAGGGAGGTGGTTCCAATGATAGATTGTTCTTGGAAAGAAGGAAAACTTGTAGTAGTCTGTAGTTGCTGTTCGGAAGCTTTTTCGAAATACTTTTCTCTCGTGATCACGTGATTTTGCTACCCAAGTGAACCGACAAGAAAAATAAAGAACGAAAAGAAATAATGTTTAAAACCACTAAATTTAGTTAGCGAAATCAGCATGGCTACAAATCAAATACTTTGTTTCTCGGGGTTCCACTGTAAACAATATCGAATTATGTTTGATCTTCGAGTCCACCAGTAATGTCCATGTATTCCTTTGCAATAATACACGCAAACACGGGTTGGACGCCACCTTGACCCAGTTTCGCGTGAACAGGCAAATAAACACATGCGCACATAGACTAGAGGTCAGACGGTGTTATTGATATAGTGGTCGGGGTTGGTTGAAACAGTGTAGGGGAGCCCTTAAGAGTTATTGATACATGAACTGATTGGCTGAGTAGGTATTGTCACAAATAGTGAAAATGACGTCTAAATATTAAAATACAATATATGAGCTGCATTTTGGAATATTTAAAAATATTTGCAGACTATTTGTTGACAAATAAACAGCATATTATAAATGCAGGTGTCAGTGCAACATTCACCACCAAATTACCTTCAGAGTAGGGGGTGGGTGCCTTTAGTGGGAAAAAACCGCAATCGGTCAACCAGTCTGTTGAAAACTATTGTCTTTTGTGCCAAACTATTTTTTGGAATTGCAATAGCGGTGTCTGACCTAGAACAACAGTGTACAGAGAACGTCGTTTGTTATTAAATCTCCGTTATAAGACATGTTTGCGATATTCTGCTTGAAGTCACTTAGTTGAGTTGATTAGTGATTGTATTTGACTGTATTTTGTTATAAAATATAAGGAAATATTTACTTCGTCTTCCATAACAGAACATTTGATAACTATACATGTCTACGTATACAGGTTACGTTAACCTGTCAAACTTGACAATCGTAAATTTAACGGAGCACTAAAGAAATGAAAAGTAACATACATGTACATATAGCTGAATAATTGCAAAGGTAGAAAGACTCAGGTCATGGAGATGGAGAAGTAGGAACATTCAGAGACCGACCAAATCCGACTTGCGTATCGCTACCAGGCCAGGACAATTAAAGTCCTGTCTGCATAGCTCTCATCTCGTCTTGTGGAAATGGGTGGCTGGATGTGAGAATTCTCATTAGAATGGCTGGTTGGAAAGCTCCCTTTTTAAGAATGCCACAGAGGGGGCATCGGCTACAGATACATCGGCTATCTATCTATCTATATTGTCTTATGTTGGCAGCTGTAAATGTTCCCGGATACTTTTTATTGACAACACTATAACGTTTTTGGCCCCGCATAAGCTTCGGGATTTTTCGCTTTAAAATAATATCGCTGTAATATCCGATCCTTTTCCTTGTCACCCATGTTCACTTGATGAACTTACTCGCTTGTCTTATACACATAGACTGTCGGTATTCAGAAGAAACAACTGTGTTTTATTTGAATGTCACTACATGGTCACTATCACGTGTTTCATATCGTATTTTGTTTTGTGATCTGTAACTTATAATTTGTCCTCAACGTACGCATTGACCCATATCGTATGCATTACCCCGTATCGTAATCATTGCATCAACGTATGCTTTGCCCCCACCACATGCCGCTCAACTGCTCACCGTATGCCACCTACCCGCTCACCACATGCCGCTCAACCGATCACCGTATGCCACCTACCCGCTCACCGTATGCCAGCTACCCGCTCACCGTATGCCACCTACCCGCTTACCACATGCTGCTCAACCGCTCACCGTATGCCACCTACCCGCTCACAACATGCCGCTCAACCGCTCACCGTATGCCACCTACCCGCGTACCGTATGATGCTCACCCACTCACCGTATGCACCCCACAACGTATGCTTTGCCCCCACCGTATGCTGCTCACCACATGCCGCTCAACCACTCACCGTATGCCACCTACCCGCTCACAACATGCCGCTCAACCGCTCACCGTATGCCACCTACCCGCGTACCGTATTATGCTCACCCACTCACCATATGCATCCCCCAACGTATGCTGCTTACCGTATGCCGTGACCAAACGTATTCCGCTTACCGTATGGCTCTTATTTTATACCTACTAATATTATATGTCTAAATATCACATCACCAACCCCCGCACCCACCTCCCGACCCGCACCGCAGGAAACGGGGAGTATTGATTTTGGTAGTCTGTGATTCAATTTTGGGAGAAATCAGCTAAGGCATGTCGTCAGTGCTGTCAGCGAAGTGTTCCCTCCCGAATACTTCTATAGTAAACTATGCATGCTTCAACTTGTAGCGTGAACACAAAGCAAGATATAAATACGTATATATGAACCCTCGTGCGTAATCCATATCCCATGGTATGGAGGTACATGTGTATGTGTAATCAAGCATTTGTTCTTGAGTCAAATACCAGCGCGCGGGGTTTGCACCTCTCTGTGTGTTATTCTCTTGTTTTAGCATGACAAACATCAGCATGCATTATAAACAAGCATGACAAACATCAGCATGCATTATAAACAATCATGACAAACATCAGCATGCATTATAAACAAGCATAACACACATCAGCATGCATTATAAACAAACATGATACACATCAGCATGCATTATAAACCACAGGGATTCGGCACGTTTCGGGGTACTAGTATATATATTTAAGTATACTTAAATATATATACTAGTACCCCCAAACGTGCCGAATCCCTGTGTTATAAACAAGCATGCCAAACATCAGCATGCATTATAAACAAGTATGACAAACATCAGCATGCATTATAAACAAGCATGATACACATCAGCATGCATTATAAACAAGCATAACAAACATCAGCATGCATTATAAACAAGCATGACAAACACCAGCATGCATTATAAACAAGCATAACATACATCAGCATGCATTATAAACAAGCATGACAAACATCAGCATGCATTATAAACAAACATAACAAACATCAGCATGCATTATAAACAAGCATGACAAACATCAACATGCATTATAAACAAGCATGACAAACATCAGCATGCATTATAAACAATCATGACAAACATCAGCATGACTGCATGTTTCCACGGATAAACTAAGGATAAAGGATAATATATAATAGTTGATAATGGTGAGAAACTGAAATCGGATTACAGAGTATCACAGCATATGCACTGTGGCTAAATGTTTGACAGAGTATCACAGCATATGCATTGTGGCTAACTGTTTGACAGAGTATCACAGCATATGCACTGTGGCTAAATGTTTGACAGAGTATCACAGCATATGCACTGTGGCTAAATGTTTGACAGTGTATCACAGCATATGCACTGTGGCTAAATGTTTGACAGTGTGAATGTGGTATAACTTTGCAGAATAAACTGATTTCTCGGTGCTGTTCAGTTCTATAAATACATGTAGGCATACTGACTGAACATCCTTCCTGCCCTTCTATGTATAATGCTCATTCTGTATTTATTTGATAAATTCGGTCCAAAATTGGGGATTACAAACTACGAACAGACATGTTTATGTGGTTGTTTGCTGTTGTGTATGTTTATTTACAGGGCTGTGAATCAGACATGTGTATGTGGTTGTTTGCTATTGTGTATGTGTATTTACAGGGTTGTGAATCAGACATGTTTATGTGGTTGTTTGCTATTGTGTATGTGTATTTACATGTGTGTGAATCAGACATGTGTATGTGGTTGTTTGCTGTTGTGTATGTTTATTTACAGGGCTGTGAATCAGACATGTTTATGTGGTTGTTTGCTGTTGTGTATGTTTATTTACAGGGCTGTGAATCAGACATGTGTATGTGGTTGTTTGCTATTGTGTATGTGTATTTACAGGGCTGTGAATCAGACATGTTTATGTGGTTGTTTGCTATTGTGTATGTTTATTTACAGGGCTGTGAATCTCCTCTATTTAGAGGACTTCCTCTTGTGGTCAAAATCTTGAAAAATAATATTGTCAGATTTGATCAGAAAAGATGCTAGGTATTTTCATTTTCAGTATTTTGGCAGATTTCCTGTCTTTTCACAATATTCCATTCCAGCCCTGTTATTTATGTCACTGTTTATGTTTAACAGTTTTCTGTGATTTTGGTGAACACGAAGCTGAAGGCAGATAAATGTCATTATGTGTGTAGTAAAGTGATGGACCTATGTACTCAATGGTAAGTTGATAAATGTCACTATGTGTGTAGTAAAGTGATGGACTTATGTACTCAATGGTAAGTTGATAAATGTCACTATGTGTGTAGCAAAGTGATGGACCTATGTACTCAATGGTATGTTGATAAATGTCACTATGTGTGTAGTAACGTGATGGACCTATGTACTCAATTGTAAGTTGATAAATGTCACTATGTGTGTAGTAACGTGATGGACCTATGTACTCAATGGTAAGTTGATAAATGTCACTATGTGTGTAGCAAAGTGATGGACCTATGTACTCAATGGTAAGTTGATAAATGTCACTATGTGTGTAGTAAAGTGATGGACCTATGTACTCAATGGTAAGTTGATAAATGTCACTATGTGTGTAGCAAAGTGATGGACCTATGTACTCAATGGTAAGTTGATAAATGTCACTATGTGTGTAGTAAAGTGATGGACCTATGTACTCAATGGTAAGTTGATAAATGTCACTATGTGTGTAGCAAAGTGATGGACCTATGTACTCAATGGTATGTTGATAAATGTCACTATGTGTGTAGTAACGTGATGGACCTATGTACTCAATGGTAAGTTGATAAATGTCACTATGTATGTAGTAAAGTGATGGACCTATGTACTCAATGGTATGTTGATAATGTCACTATGTGTGTAGTAACGTGATGGAAGTATGTACTCAATGGTAAGTTGATAAATGCTGTAGTAAAGTGATGGACTTTTGTACTCAATGGTAAGTTGATAAATGTTGTAGTAAAGTGATGAACTTTTGTACTCATTGGTATGTTGATAAATGTCACTATGTATGTAGAAAGTGATGGACTTTTGTACTCAATGGTAAGTTGATAATGTCACTATGTGTGTAGTAAAGTGATGGACATTTGTACTCAATGGTAAGTTGATAAATGTCACTATGTGTGTTGTAAAGTGATGGACCTATGTACTAATTGGTATGTTGATAAATGTAACTATGTGTGCAGTAAAGTGATGGATGTGTGTACTCAATGGTAAGTTGATAAATGTCACTATGTGTGTAGTAAAGTGATGGACCTATGTACTAATTGGTATGTTGATAAATGTAACTATGTGTGCAGTAAAGTGATGGACGTTTGTACTCAATGGTAAGTTGATAATGTCACTATGTGTGTAGTAAAGTGGTGGACATTTGTACTCAATGGTAAGTTGATAGATGTCACTATGTATGTAGTAAAGTGAAGGACATTTGTACTCAATGGTAAGTTGATAAATGTCACTATGTGTGTAGTAAAGTGATGGACTTTTGTACTCAATGGTAAGTTGATAAATGTCACTATGTGTGTAGTAAAGTGATGGACTTTTGTACTCAATGGTAAGTTGATAAATGTCACTATGTATGTAGAAAGTGATGGACGTTTGTACTCAATGGTAAGTTGATAAATGTCACTATGTGTGTAGTAAAGTGATGGACTTTTGTACTCAATGGTAAGTTGATAAATGTCACTATGTGTTTAAACTTTATTTATTTTACAACGATGAAGCAAGTTGTAGCAACTTATATTAATCACTCTCGTTGGCGCGGATGAAAGCGTGTATGTGGTCATTCATGTGGGAGGATACCCGGAGAAAACCCACGTGTCTGATCTGGCGACCACCGTACCATCTCACATACTTCCCTGTCCTTGGATCGAACCCGGGTTGCATTGGTGAGAAGCAAGCGCGCTAACCACTGCGCTAATCGGACAGCCACTGTGTGTAGTAAAGTGATGGACTTTTGTACTCAATGGTAGGTTTATTAGCTTGATTGTGACAGAGGACGGTACATGCACGTAATGGAGAGTATATATATATATACAAAAGACTGGTGGTGCTGTTCACTATTTCATCATTTCACGATATCAAATTCACGAAATTAATAGAACGCTGCGTACATATATACCTCTAAAACTATGTCGCGGGTAATTGTCTTTTGACACCAAACCAGTCTAACTTCACCAAATGGCATACCTTTATAATGATATCTCTCAGGCTAAGGACACAGGTAAGGAGGTGTGGGCGATCTTTTGCGACATGTCTAAGACGTTTGACCGTGTATGGCATCGCGGTCTGCTTAGCAAACTGTCTTCTCTCGGCATCACAGGTTCTCTTCTCAGCTGGTTTGCATCTTACTTGTCTTCTCAGCTGGTTTGCATCTTACTTGTCTTCTCAGCTGGTTTGCATCTTACTTGTCTTCTCAGCTGGTTTGCATCTTACTTGTCTTCTCAGCTGGTTTGCATCTTACTTGTCTTCTCATCTGGTTTGCATCTTACTTGTCTTCTCAGCTGGTTTGCATCTTACTTGTCTTCTCAGCTGGTTTGCATCTTACTTGTCTTCTCAGCTGGTTTGCATCTTACTTGTCTTCAACAAATAAAATATATTGTGCTTATATATCTATGCTTGTATTTGATCCGAATAAATATGGTCAAACTTTCAAACAAAGATCAGGTAGAGAGCAAGGATCAAACAAAGTTAATATAAAGCTTATATCAGTATTATGGCTTAGATGTTTAACTTTCTCTGATCTATCCATTGGGAACTCCACATAGATATCTGTCACCATGTTTTCTTTGATTGGTTTAGGCGTGTAGACAAGTTGGTTGTGTTGAGTGCTCTACGAGTGGATCTCGCCATTGGGAACTCCACACATATATCTGTCACCATGTTTTCTTTGATTGGTTTAGGCGTGTAGACAAGTTGGTTGTGTTGAGTGCTCTACGGGTGGATCTAGGCATTGGGAACTCCACATAGATATCTGTCACCATGTTTTCTTTGATTGGTTTAGGCGTGTAGACAAGTTGGTTGTATTGAGTGCTCTACGAGTGGATCTCGGCATTGGGAACTCCACATAGATATATGTCACCATGTTTTCTTTGATTGGTTTAGGCGTGTAGACAAGTTGGTTGTGTTGAGTGCTCTACGAGTGGATCTAGACATTGAGGACTCCACACAGATGTATGAGAATGTAGTAAATGACCGGCCACGTAAGTATAAAGTGTTGGCATATAAACTACAGTCAGATTTATTAACAGACGGATCTGTAGTCCAGTGGTAACACGCTGGACTGGTAATCCAGGGATCGCAGGTTCGATCCCCCGTCTGACCCTAATTTCAGATGGGATTTTAAACCGAGGTCTCGTGTCGGTGCTGTAAAACGTGTATGTAAAAGAACCAGAGGAATGAGTCTCTGTCTAAATCATTGCACTATCCTCCAAAAATCTAAAAAGACTAATCTCTTCAGGATGCGTCGCTCATATGGGCAACTGGTAGCGACAATAAATAAACGTAAAACACACGGTAATGTATATATTGTAATATGAACCAAGTAGAATCAGAATACCATTTTATTTTAGTTTGTCCATACTCCTAGTATAGACAGTTAAATTTATAATATTTCAAACCATATTTTTGCTAATGGTCAATATTAATTAAATACACAGCATTAATGAATGAAACATTGGAAAAGTCATTGGTCAATTTGGCAAACTGTATTATTCTGCAGACATAATGCGAACATAACAAACGTAATAAGAAGTTAGACATTTAGTTTCTTTTCCATTTACACTTGAATAACTTTTCTGTAACATTGCATGTATATTATTACGCTTTGCTCTTAGCATGTAACTATGTGCTTTATGCAATAAACAAGTTGAGTTGAATTGTTTGTTGAACATTTGTACTGTTTAACCCTGTATTCCACCACAGAAGAGGTGCAATATGTACATTGTACTACTCAATATCTATTGGAATATATACCTGCGTGGAATTGTGGCTACATGCAGGAAGCGATACAGGTGTTGTATGGAGTTTATGTGGAGTAAAGTTATTCATGTATTTCTAACATGTTTACTATGTACATTGTTTTCAAGTACATGACTGTGTTCAACTTACACTCACATCATGTTTTGGTGTTGGTTGTAAGAGGGAATTATTGAAATACTAGCATACACACTCATTTGTAATTACCTTAAGGGACGTCAGTTGCCTAGTGGTTACTTCAATCACTTGCCACCCACAGCTGCAGGTTCGAATCCCACTCGGGGTGTGAGATAAGAGGAAGCAATCCAGCTGGCTTGTGGAAGGTTGGTGGTTCTATCCTGGTGCATGACATACTGCTCGGATGGGAATACTGGGTTTTTCTCCACCAATAATAGCAGAAGAGTTGCCATACAACCTAAGCTGTTGGTGCGACTTTAAACACCACAAACAAATAATTACGTTGTTACTAAACAAGCCCGTCACATCAGTGGTCATATTTGAATATTCCTTCACCAGTCATTTGAATATTCCTTCACCAGTCATTTGAATATTCCTTCACCAGTCATTTGAATATTCCTTGACCAGTGATTATTTGTTTACGTATTTCAGTAACCAAGTGTCCAGCTCTACCAGGAAGTACCAGGATGAATGATCCATTTCTCAGCACCTTGATACAGATGGTTCGGGTAGAGAATGTGCCCGCATGCTTCCTTATAATACCAGCACACAGGGCGTGTCTCGGTGAGGCAAGTGAAGACGATGGTAGTAAACAGGTGAGATTTGATCTGGTTCAGGGATAATTTTAGAGGGCGATGTGGGCGAAATTGTCGCCCTAGGGACCCTGACCTCGCCCTCTGGGGGCCCCACTTCTCTTTTTTTTGGGTTGTTTACGATTTTCAAACAAAATTGTGTCTAGTAAGATACAATGGCCCATTATAAAGCACTCCTTCTATTCAAATGTTGTATTTAATGGTTGTACTGTGCATTTTAACCCTATTTTGCAGAAGTATATTAAAGAACACTATTTAAGGAAGCGATCACGCGCTTTCTCACTTCTCCCAAAAATTCTGACCTAGAATGAACCCTGCTGGTTTAAGCTAGCTTCCATCCTTCTATATATGTGTATCTTCTGCTGATGCTTCTTACGCTGGTCCTATTTCTTCTGCCCAATGAGTGTTTTACGTTTATTTATCGTCGCTACCGGTTGCCCATATGAGCGACGCCTCCTGAATAGATTAGTCATTGTAGAATTTTGGAGGATAGTACAATGATACAGACAGAGACCCATTCCAGTGTCTCCTCTGGTTCTTTTATGTGCACGGTGTAAAGCAGCGCCGAAACGAGACCTCGGTTTAAAGTCCGTACTGAAAGACTTCATTTTATTAGGGTGATGGGGGTTCGAACCTGCGATCCCTGGATTACCAGTTCAGCGTGCTAACCACTGGACTACAGATCCGTTTGTTCTTCTGTCCAAACTTTCCTTTCAGGATGTAATATGTTATAAGACAAGATATTTACAACCAGTTTATTGCCTAAAAGTGGCTTCCCATCTTATAAGTGAGTGCTAAAAAAATAGTTTTAAAAAAATAAAACATTTAAACAAATAATTAAATTAAAGCAGCATTACATCGTATGAAATAAAAGATATTTGAAAAATTCAATTTTTGCGTATGGGTAGCAATGCTGCTACACATTATAACATTATACTTTGTATGCTTATGTTCATTTGGTAAACAGTTGGACTTTCCGAGTCGATCGGTCACGCACTTGTTTACAACCGGAACGCATCGTCCGTACTTGTTTACATTCAGAATGCATCGTCCCCATTTGTCTCACGTTGTCTTTTTTAATTAAATTACTTGATATGTTGATTCATACCTCTGTTAGCTAAGTCTTTTAGGGAAATTTCTACATCCCTGCGAGGGGTTCAACATTAGAGGAAGATATAGTCTTTCATGTTCAAAATATATGCGTTGTTTTCTACATCCTCTGTTGTTTCATGCATGCGCGCTGTGCGTGTTTACATTTCGTGTGTTGATAAACAAATTCGCGTATATGACGTTTTAAATTTATTGGAATTTTATCGTTCCTGAGCGACTATTTCGATTTTTATAAACACACACATATTAGTATTTATATTTTACCCAAAACATCCTTTATTACGATGTAATGCTGCTTTAATGTCTATAATAATCTATCTATCTATGCTAAATGGTATCCATAATTACGCACTGAAATTTAAACATGCACTTGGGCCAAGCATGCAATTTATACACGATCTGGTGTCCATTTTATCAACCTAGTCTTATACGAGTGCCTTCCAAAACACAAAAGTAGAGGTGTCGTCTTATATCCGAGTATGGATGGTACTTGCTTTATATAATTTAACATGATTGTGTATAACATGAATATACCATGCAGGGCTTGTGTTAATACTGTCCATCATGTCCACCTCAGTGGTCGAGTGGTTAAGGTCGCTGACTTGTATACCACTGTAACCTATCATCACTGATGGTTACGGGTTCGAGCCCCGCTCAGGCCATGTCTCATTTATATGAAAAAGTTGGCAGTTTCTTAAGGAGGTTGGTGCACCAAAGTACTGGTTAACCGCTGGAGCCTGCCCAGGAAAGGTGTTGTTAGGTAAACTGCCCGCCGGCGATATAGCCCGAAATGTTGCTGATGCAGGCGTAAAACCCGAAATATAACAAAATAAATAACTGTCCATCATTAGCACTTGTCATTTGCAATTGATGATTCTCAATACAAATAATGTTATGAATGTATGTAACTTATTATGTACAAGTACAATTCAATGTATTATCAGGAAATCCCAATATAGTTTGACAGGTAGATGAATGGTTCAAGCTATATATACATAATCTACCAATGACAAACACAATTTACATCAGACTTACCCAGATAAGATTGTCTATGTGAACATGATAATCATAAAGACAGCAAATTTAATTTATCAGGAAATAAAACTGGGAAAAAAATATTATGTTCAGTGTTACAGTTCTTTTTCAGAGCTACTCGTCCAACTATTAGTGATCTAAAGAATACTCCAATGGCCTCCGTTGCCGAGTGGTTACGGGGTTGTTGACGTCAAATCACTTGCCTGTAGGTTTGAATCCAACTGGAGGTGTCAAAATCTTTCATGTGCGGAAACTATCCAGCTGACTTGCAGAAAGTTGGTGGTTCTACCCAGGTTCATGTCAGAAATACTGATCAGAGGGGCACTTGGCCTGGAGGTTATAAAACGTGTCTCCAATCTCAAAACTAGTCTCAATCATATGATTGGTTCAGCTGACAGTAACAACAGGAATCAACCAATCAGATCACTTGAAAAAGTTTTATAACCTCTGGGCCAGGTGTCTTCCTACACAAATGTGTCTTCCTCAACCAAGCTGGAGAGTCGCCATATGACATACGCTGTTGGTGCCACGTTACTCCCCACGACACAATCATTCCCACGTTACTCCCCACGACACAATCATTCCCACGTTACTCCCCACAACACAATCATTCCCACGTTACTCCCCACAACACAATCATTCCCACGTTACTCCCCACAACACAATCATTCCCACGTTACTCCCCACAACACAATCATTCCCACGTTACTCCCCACGACACAATCATTCCCAGTTTGCTTTCAGGTAATAGAAAAATTTCAGAGGGTGATCAATACCAGTATGAGAATCAACTTTGACAGTGAATTCAGCTATCACTTGGTAAGAGCTAGGGCTTATTTATACTAGGAGAGAAAAAATGGCAGGATGGGTCAGAAAAGAGGCAGGGTGCACTTTCAGTCGCGAAGGGGGTTGGAGGGTTCACCCCTAGAATGTTGCTAACTTACAGCGATTGGTGCTTAGTCAAAGAGGCAGTAGGGCAGTAGGTCCGCCTCCGTGGTCGAGTGGTTAAGGTCGCTGACTTGTATACCACTGTAACCTATCGTCACTGATGGTCACGGGTTCGAGCCCCGCTCAGACCGTGTTTCATTTATATGAAAAAGTTGGCAGTTTCTTACGGAGGTTGGTGCACCCAAGTACTGGTTAACCGCTGGAGCCTGCCCAGGAAAGGTGTTGTTAGGTAAACTGCCCGCAATATAATAATAACAGTAGGGCAGTACATATTTGTCAAATTGGCAGACGAGTCCTGGTTAATATAGGTCTGCCCGCCTGAAGGCATTCACCTGTTGAGGCTTTTCTTAAACAAATTATTTTAAGAAAGGCAGATGGGCAGGCTAAAGGGCAGAGTTGGGTGCCCTGTCATTCCGCTCTAGAAAAACCCCTTAGAATATTACTGTACATTTGATTGAGGTCGTGACTCGTGTCAATGAACCCAGTTTATCGTGACTTTTAGTGTCAATGTGTGAGGCCATACATAACTTGCCAACTTCCTCTGTATGTTCGATATCTAGTCAAATCTTAGAAGCTATGCCCCCTGTAACATAACTTGCCAACTTCCTCTGTATGTTCGATATCTAGTCAAATCTTAGAAGCTATGCCCCCTGTAACATAACTTGCCAACTTCCTCTGTATGTTCGATATCTAGTCAAATCTTAGAAGCTATGCCCCCTGTAACATAACTGCTGGTAACATGTGTTAGAAATCTGCACAATATATATTTTCAGATATATAAGGGAGAAAATGAGGCGAAGGATTGCGACATTGTGTCCATGATATACTGCTGACCAACGTTTACAGACATGAAGAAGATAGGATAGTTAGCTATCCAGTAGATGTACAATTCAGCCGAAACATAAACCATGAGCAATATTGCTGTATGTGAGGTGCCCCAGGGCTACACTGTATGTGAGGTGCCCCAGGGCTACACTGTATGTGAGGTGCCCCATGGCTACACTGTATGTGAGGTGCCCCAGTACACTGTATGTGAGGTGCCCCAGGGCTACACTGTATGCGAGGTGCCCCATGGCTACACTATGTGAGGTGCCCCAGGGCTACACTGTATGTGAGGTGCCCCAGTACACTGTATGTGAGGTGCCCCATGGCTACACTGTATGTGAGGTGCCCCAGTACACTGTATGTGAGGTGCCCCAGGGCTACACTGTATGTGAGGTGCCCCAGAACTACACTGTATGTGAGGTGCCCCAGGACTACACTGTATGCGAGGTGCCCCATGGCTACACTGTATGTGAGGTGCCCCAGGGCTACACTGTATGTGAGGTGCCCCAGTACACTGTATGTGAGGTGCCCCATGGCTACACTGTATGTGAGGTGCCCCAGGACACTGTATGTCAGGTGCCCCAGTACACTGTATGTGAGGTGCCCCAGGGCTACACTGTATGTGAGGTGCCCCATGGCTACACTGTATGTGAGGTGCCCCAGGGCTACACTGTATGTGAGGTGCCCCAGGGCTACACTGTATGTCAGGTGCCCCAGTACACTGTATGTGAGGTGCCCCATGGCTACACTGTATGTGAGGTGCCCCAGGACACTGTATGTCAGGTGCCCCAGTACACTGTATGTGAGGTGCCCCAGGGCTACACTGTATGTGAGGTGCCCCA
The DNA here is from genome assembly GCA_014843695.1 of Archivesica marissinica. Taxonomy (NCBI): domain Eukaryota; kingdom Metazoa; phylum Mollusca; class Bivalvia; order Venerida; family Vesicomyidae; genus Archivesica; species Archivesica marissinica. Next base: position 15,846,999 of record CM026401.1, read on the forward strand.
GGACTACACTGTATGTGAGGTGCCCCATGGCTACACTGTATGTGAGATGTCACAGGGCTACACTGTATGTGAGGTGTCCCAGGGCTACACTGTGTGTGAGGTGCCCCATGGCTACACTGTATGTGAGGTGCCACAGGGCTACACTGTATGTGAGGTGTCCCAGGGCTACACTGTATGTAAGGTACCCCAGGGCTACACTGTATGTGAGGTGAAGTTTAATCTGCCATGGTTTTGGGGTTTGGCCCACCTGTGGACAGAGGTTGGTAGTGATCATTAGTTGACCCCTGTCAATCAAGTCCCACACACATCATGCAGCTTTAGAGATATCATCTGAAAAAATTGTGAAAGGTAAAGCAAAATTAGTGTCACCACTTGCTGCAAAGTTTTTTTTAAAGTCATCCAAATACCATTTGTGTGAAATGATTTTCAGATTTTTTAAAAAGCATTTTGTTTGGTTGCCATGGAAATTAGAGTTGTGAGGCTTCATCAAATTTGACGAACTGATTACAGAGTAGATGTTTCAGGTACTCATAAAAAGAAAATAAGCTCTACATGGCGGCTCGACTAGAGGCTCAACCAAGCATCATTTCTATCAACTTGGGAGACGATCATACAGGAAACATACGTGAACAAGACTAGCCATATAATGTTTATTATAACTATGTAAATATGATACAATAAATAAATATGTTTATTATCCGTACCACAGCCATATTTTACTATTCCGTATATTCCCGGCCATAAGGCGAAGGTAAAACTTTTGGCTTGAACAAGCTGATTATAAGCTGCATTCTTCCATAAGTCAAGTGCACTTTTGACGACATTTTTATATGGCTTATAATGTAAATAATTATTTAAACCAATTGTTATATTAAAACAAATAAAACCGACCAAAAGTTCCAATACATGAACAAAGAAGTTTTCTTGTTTCTCGGCCATATGTGAACATATTTACTTTCCTCACCTTCCTCGATGAGAAACCGTCGACACATGACCGGCAATATACTAGTATAAGTCACTGACTCTAATGAGAAACCGTCGACGCATGGCCGGCAATATACTAGTATAAGTCACTGACTCTAATGAGAAACCGTCGACGCATGGCCGGCAATATACTAGTATAAGTCACTGACTCTAATGAGAAACCGTCGACACATGGCCGGCAATATACTAGTATAAGTCACTGACTCTAATAAGAAACCGTTGACACATGGCCAGCAATATACTAGTATAAGTCGCTGACTCTAATGAGAAACCGTCGACACATGGCAGGCAATATACTAGTATAAGTCACTGACTCTAATAAGAAACCGTCGACGCATGGCAGGCAATATACTAGTATAAGTCACTGACTCTAATGAGAAACCGTCGACACATGGCAGGCAATATACTAGTATAAGTCACTGACTCTAATGAGAAACCGTCGATGCATGACCGGCAATATACTAGTATAAGTCACTGACTCTAATGAGAAACCGTCGACACATGGCAGGCAATATACTAGTATAAGTCACTGACTCTAATGAGAAACCGTCGACACATGGCTGGCAATATACTAGTATAAGTCACTGACTCTAATGAGAAACCGTCGACGCATGACTGGCAATATACTAGTATAAGTCACTGACTCTAATGAGAAACCGTTGATGCATGACCGGCAATATACTAGTATAAGTCACTGACTCTAATGAGAAACCGTCGACACATGACCGGCAATATACTAGTATAAGTCACTGACTCTAATGAAACACCATCGACGCATGACCGGCAATATACTAGTATAAGTCACTGACTCTAATGAGAAACCGTCGACACATGGCAGGCAATATACTAGTATAAGTTGCTGACTAATGAGAAACCGTCGACACATGGCAGGCAATATACTAGTATAAGTTGCTGACTAATGAGAAACCGTCAACACATGGCAGGCAATATACTAGTATAAGTCACTGACTAATAAAAAACCATCGACGCATGACCGGCAATATACTAGTATAAGTCACTGACTCTAATAAAAAACCATCGACACATGACCGGCAATATACTAGTATAAGTCACTGACTCTTATGAGAAACCGTCAACACATGACCGGCAATATACTAGTATAAGTCACTGACTCTAATGAGAAACCGTCGACACATGACCGGCAATATACTAGTATAAGTCGCTGACTCTAATGAGAAACCGTCGACGCATGACCGGCAATATACTAGTATAAGTCACTGACTCTAATGAGAAACCGTCGACGCATGACCAGCAATATACTAGTATAAGTCACTACTCTAATGAGAAACCATCGACACATGACCGGCAATATACTAGTATAAGTCACTGACTCTAATGAGAAACCGTCGACACATGGCAGGCAATATACTAGTATAAGTTGCTGACTAATGAGAAACCGTCAACACATGGCAGGCAATATACTAGTATAAGTCACTGACTCTAATGAGAAACCGTCGATGCATGACCGGCAATATACTAGTATAAGTCACTGACTCTAATGAGAAACCGTCGACACATGACCGGCAATATACTAGTATAAGTCACTGACTCTAATGAGAAACCGTCGACACATGGCAGGCAATATACTAGTATAAGTTGCTGACTAATGAGAAACCGTCAACACATGGCAGGCAATATACTAGTATAAGTCACTGACTCTAATGAGAAACCGTCGACGCATGACCGGCAATATACTAGTATAAGTCACTGACTCTAATGAGAAACCGTCGACGCATGACCGGCAATATACTAGTATAAGTCACTGACTCTAATGAGAAACTGTCGACACATGACCGGCAATATACTAGTATAAGTCACTGACTCTAATGAAAAACCATCGATGCATGACCGGCAATATACTAGTATAAGTCACTGACTCCAATGAGAAACCATCGACATATGGAAGGCAATATACTAGTATAAGTCACTGACGGTAGATCTGTTCTAGCCATGGTATATTGCATATTTTACAACGGTAGATCTGTTCTAGCCATGGTATATTGCATATTTTACAACGGTAGATCTGTTCTAGCCATGGTATATTGCATATTTTACAACGGTAGATCTGTTCTAGCCATGGTATATTGCATATTTTACAACGGTAGATCTGTTCTAGCCGTGGTATATTGCATATTTTACAACGGTAGATCTGTTCTAGCCATGGTATATTGCATATTTTACAACGGTAGATCTGTTCTAGCCATGGTATATTGCATATTTTACAACGGTAGATCTGTTCTAGCCATGGTATATTGCATATTTTACAACGGTAGATCTGTTCTAGCCATGGTATATTGCATATTTTACAACGGTAGATCTGTTCTAGCCGTGGTATATTGCATATTTTACAACGGTAGATCTGTTCTAGCCGTGGTATATTGCATATTTTACAACGGTAGATCTGTTCTAGCCGTGGTATATTGCATATTTTACAACGGTAGATCTGTTCTAGCCATGGTATATTGCATATTTTACAACGGTAGATCTGTTCTTTGTTCATTAGAACAAAATATCAAGTCATGTTAGAATGTTGTTTCAATATTGTCTTAACTCGGCTGAACCCTTTACGACATACAAACCTACAAAGAGTGAGGGTTCTAAAGTGGCACTGGGTTAACGATGACACACACAAACTTAACTTGATAATATTCAAATTCTAGCAAAACATGTGTAAGAAAACCAATAATGTGATATACAAATATATTAATCCATATACACACTATAACCTCATAGGGTCATCACTTCTTTCCATCTTAAGTCTCTGCATTTCATACATTAGAGAGTATGTTGAATCCAGCAAGTCGTCGGTGGCCTGCTTAAGGCCTTCAGAAGAGCCACTATTTGCAGTTGTGTTGTTTTTCAGTGCCACCGGCCAGCTGCTTTCGGCATACGAGGCCTCAGGGCGGTATGTGAGTTTTGGCATTGGTCGACAGATTGTCTGTTCGGCAGGGTCCCAGTGATAGGGGAAATTAGCAGCTAACTTCTCTGCATCATCTAAAGTCTGAAATTGCAAAGTAACATTAACATGAATTCACCCACTGAATTTTCATTATGGAAGGACCTATTTTCGAGTGCGTATTAGTGCATTCACCATAAAAAGGGCTGCACAGTTACTGGTACAATCGGAGCTGTGTAGCTTCTATGAAACATCACACAACGTTTCATACATGATACATCTAAAACATAATCTCAAATTTAAATAGACATTGTTCTGTCAGAAGTATTCGAGATAATTTTACAGAAAAATGCCATATAGATTATATTATGTCTATGCACATATTTGCAGTATTAAACTAAACAATTAGTCCAATGACCTCTTAAATTTGGTTATTTATAATGTCCTACACACCAAGATATTTGCATATGAATTATTTGGTCATTAAAGAAACACAAATAAGTCCTGCTGTTCCAAGGAGTTGAATTCCATCTCTGCCGTTCAATATACAGTGAAACCCCTCTAAAATGGAATTCTCTTCCAACCAAACACATTTCCCCTTCTTTGTTCATTGTACAAAAACCTCTGTAAACCGGAACCCCTCTTTTCCGAATACCAAACCGATTTTTATATAAAATATGTGCATTTTCAACTGTAATTTACCACTGTAAACCGAACCACAACTTGTCTTTATCAAAACAAACAAATTTCAGCTTTTTTTGATTATATTGTACACATGAAATTAATCAGTTCTTTTCTAACTGCCAAACTATAAACATGTCTCAGCCTTCTAAGCATCGAGTTGATTTGTTAATTTAAGAGAAATCTATCCCAATAAGAAAACCCCATTAAACCGAAAACCCAACTAACTTCTCGTCTGGAGGCAGTTCAGTTTTGAGTGGTTTCACTGTAATCCATTCTTGTACATTGTATATATACCCGGTATATGACTCGTATAATGTGAGGAAATAATATACCATTAACAAAGTCAACATATTATGGGTACTTACAGTTTTCGTGGAAGATTTAATGCCCTTTGTAGAGTCCTTCAGGGCAATATTAGATGAGGCGGGTACCATGGCAGGCTGGGTGGTGTTCCAACCCTTGAGACAGTGCTAAAAATACAAACAAAATTTGAGTGCAATAGCAAACATTTTAAACCATAATGTACCGGCCTGCCATTACACATCATTAAAGAGGTTTTATTTAAACACACCTTTATAGTGGGCTTTGGTAAAGTCTTAGAATCATTGATCAGTGTACGTTTGCTCTGTAAAGATAATATTATCCTTATACATGTTTGCTTAGATGGCTGTGTTGCCATGCTTCATATTGTAACTATATCACTTTAAAATCTGAATGAACAATTTGGCTTAGTGGAGAAATTGAAAACAAAACATTAAAATGTACTCATTACTCTATTCTATCAGTCATTGGTTGATGCTAATATCCGATAGTGATTCCATAGTGGAGAACGAATTCCAGATCAAGATCAATCAATGTTATCACAAACTTACTGTTTACAAATGGATAAATGGATAACTACCCACGAATTATACACAGTAAAAAGTGCGATTTTCATAGCTTGCGAAAAACACAGGTGGGGACAATGCTAAACATTGTAATGCTGTCGTCAATCTTATGACAGTACACAAGGATCATCCATTTGACTGGCTTCCTTTCATAATTGGCACGTCTGGTTTAGAGGGTCATTTTTTAAATTGAAAATACACAAAATATTACAAATTTTGTTCAGTTTCCGTAATAGACTTGATTCCGGATTCGAGGTTTTTTGTTGCAATGAAAATAGAAGGAAATCATTCGGGACCGAAAAAAAGGTCCGGTTTGGCGGGGATTCCGGATTAGAGGGGATTTACTGTATATAATTTGTGTGGTTGGTTTTGGGAGTTTAAAGTGACAACAACAGTTTAGGTGGTACGGCAAATCCAACTATTGTATGGCTGGGCACCCGGGTAGAGCCACCACCATTCCGCAAACCAACTGGATAGCTTCCTCACATGCAATCATTCCACAAACCTACTGGATAGCTTCCTCACATGCAATCATTCCACAAACCTACTGGATAGCTTCCTCACATGCAATCATTCCACAAACCTACTGGATAGCTTCCTCACATGCAACCATTCCACAAACCTACTGGATAGCTTCCTCACATGCAATCATTCCACAAACCTACTGGATAGCTTCCTCACATGCAATCATTCCACAAACCTACTGGATACCTCACATGCAACCATTCCACAAACCTACTGGATAGCTTCCTCACATGCAATCATTCCACAAACCAACTGGATAGCTTCCTCACATGCAATCATTTGACACCCCCCACTGGTAATCTACAGCCGTCCGTGAGGGGCTAGTGATTTGAAGTGGTTAACTTCTTTACCCATTCTGCTAAGGAAGCGCTATCATTGTAATGTTTCAATTTACCAACTTCGCCTCGTGCATGTAGCAATATAATATATATATGTGTGTGTACCTGAGAGAGTGCCATCGTGTCTGTGCCATCGAAACTATTCCTGCGATGTGGTTTCACTCGGTACGGCGACATCAACGTCGACCTGGGTATGCTCACCCTGAATTATATAATACATCACCACCATTCACCAAAATATGTAATTCCAGCTGTTTCAAGTGTATTTGTAAGTTCATTAATTTAGTTTACCAACATGTGTATTTGTAAGTTCATTAATTTAGTTTACCAACATGTGTATTTGTAAGTTCATTAATTTAGTTTACCAACATGTGTATTTGTAAGTTCATTAATTTAGTTTACCAACATGTGTATTTGTAAGTTCATTAATTTAGTTTACCAACAAGTGTATTTGTAAGTTCATTAATTTAGTTTACCAACAAGTGTATTTGTAAGTTCATTAATTTAGTTTACCAACATGTGTATTTGTAAGTTCATTAATTTAGTTTACCAACATGTGTATTTGTAAGTTCATTAATTTAGTTTACCAACATGTGTATTTGTAAGTTCATTAATTTAGTTTACCAACATGTGTATTTGTAAGTTCATTAATTTAGTTTACCAACATGTGTATTTGTAAGTTCATTAATTTAGTTTACCAACATGTGTATTTGTAAGTTCATTAATTTAGTTTACCAACATGTGTATTTGTAGTTCATTAATTTAGTTTATCAACATGTGTTTGTAAGTTCATTAATTTAGTTTACCAACATGTGTATTTGTAAGTTCATTAATTTAGTTTACCAACATGTGTATTTGTAAGTTCATTAATTTAGTTTACCAACATGTGTATTTGTAAGTTCATTAATTTAGTTTACCAACATGTGTATTTGTAAGTTCATTAATTTAGTTTACCAACATGTGTATTTGTAAGTTCATTAATTTAGTTTACCAACATGTGTATTTGTAAGTTCATTAATTTAGTTTACCAACATGTGTATTTGTAAGTTCATTAATTTAGTTTACCAACATGTGTATTTGTAAGTTCATTAATTTAGTTTACCAACATGTGTATTTGTGAGTTCATTAATTTAGTTTACCAACATGTGTATTTGTAAGTTCATTAATTTAGTTTACCAACATGTGTATTTGTGAGTTCATTAATTTAGTTTATCAACATGTGTATTTGTGAGTTCATTAATTTAGTTTACCAACATGTGTATTTGTAAGTTCATTAATTTAGTTTACCAACATGTGTATTTGTGAGTTCATTAATTTAGTTTACCAACATGTGTATTTGTAAGTTCATTAATTTAGTTTACCAACATGTGTATTTGTAAGTTCATTAATTTAGTTTACCAACATGTGTATTTGTAAGTTCATTAATTTAGTTTACCAACATGTGTATTTGTAAGTTCATTAATTTAGTTTACCAACATGTGTATTTGTGAGTTCATTAATTTAGTTTACCAACATGTGTATTTGTAAGTTCATTAATTTAGTTTACCAACATGTGTATTTGTGAGTTCATTAATTTAGTTTATCAACATGTGTATTTGTGAGTTCATTAATTTAGTTTATCAACATGTGTATTTGTGAGTTCATTAATTTAGTTTATCAACATGTGTATTTGTGAGTTCATTAATTTAGTTTACCAACATGTGTATTTGTAAGTTCATTAATTTAGTTTACCAACATGTGTATTTGTGAGTTCATTAATTTAGTTTATCAACATGTGTATTTGTGAGTTCATTAATTTAGTTTACCAACATGTGTATTTGTAAGTTCATTAATTTAGTTTACCAACATGTGTATTTGTGAGTTCATTAATTTAGTTTACCAACATGTGTATTTGTAAGTTCATTAATTTAGTTTACCAACATGTGTATTTGTAAGTTCATTAATTTAGTTTACCAACATGTGTATTTGTGAGTTCATTAATTTAGTTTACCAACATGTGTATTTGTAAGTTCATTAATTTAGTTTATCAACATGTGTATTTGTAAGTTCATTAATTTAGTTTACCAACATGTGTATTTGTAAGTTCATTAATTTAGTTTACCAACATGTGTATTTGTAAGTTCATTAATTTAGTTTACCAACATGTGTATTTGTAAGTTCATTAATTTAGTTTACCAACATGTGTATTTGTAAGTTCATTAATTTAGTTTACCAACATGTGTATTTGTAAGTTCATTAATTTAGTTTACCAACATGTGTATTTGTAAGTTCATTAATTTAGTTTACCAACATGTGTATTTGTAAGTTCATTAATTTAGTTTACCAACATGTGTATTTGTAAGTTCATTAATTTAGTTTACCAACATGTGTATTTGTAAGTTCATTAATTTAGTTTACCAACATGTGTATTTGAAAGTTCATTAATTTAGTTTATCAACATGTGTATTTGTGAGTTCATTAATTTAGTTTATCAACATGTGTTTGTAAGTTCATTAATTTAGTTTACCAACATGTGTATTTGTGAGTTCATTAATTTAGTTTATCAACATGTGTACTTGTGAGTTCATTAATTTAGTTTACCAACATGTGTATTTGTAAGTTCATTAATTTAGTTTATCAACATGTGTATTTGTAAGTTCATTAATTTAGTTTACCAACATGTGTATTTGTAAGTTCATTAATTTAGTTTATCAACATGTATTTGTGAGTTCATTAATTTAGTTTATCAACATGTATTTGTGAGTTCATTAATTTAGTTTACCAACATGTGTTTGTGAGTTCATTAATTTAGTTTATCAACATGTATTTGTGAGTTCATTAATTTAGTTTATCAACATGTATTTGTGAGTTCATTAATTTAGTTTACCAACATGTGTTTGTGAGTTCATTAATTTAGTTTATCAACATGTATTTGTGAGTTCATTAATTTAGTTTATCAACATGTATTTGTGAGTTCATTAATTTAGTTTACCAACATGTGTTTGTGAGTTCATTAATTTAGTTTATCAACATGTATTTGTGAGTTCATTAATTTAGTTTATCAACATGTATTTGTGAGTTCATTAATTTAGTTTACCAACATGTGTTTGTGAGTTCATTAATTTAGTTTATCAACATGTATTTGTGAGTTCATTAATTTTGTTTACCAACATGTGTGTTTGTGAGTTCATTAATTTAGTTTACCAACATGTGTATTTGTGAGTTCATTAATTTAGTTTACCATCATGTGTTTGTGAGTCCACTGACAGCCACAAGTAACTTAAACATAAAAGAAAAGTCGTTACCTTACAAATCTTGGTTCATCATATGTTGGTTCCTTTTCTTTAACATTGCTGGTATCTGGCTCCTGGTAATCATAATCAGCAAACAGGCTCTTCTTTATGGGCTCCGGAAACAGGCGGCTATTGACAATATACGGCTTCACTTCTAAAATAAAGAAATTGTGTTGAAATATTTAGGCGCCATAAGAATCCAAGTAAAATACAACACTTGCCTAATAATGTATACTAGAGTCATAAAATACAACACTTGCCTAATAATGTATACTAGAGTCATAAAATACAACACTTGCCTAATAATGTATACTAGAGTCATAAAATACAACACTTGCCTAATAATGTATACTAGAGTGATAAAATACACCTGAGAGTTGTCCAGACTAGGGATTATATATCTCAACATGATAAATCAGAGAGTTGTCCAGGCGATGAACAGCCATGATACATGTAGATAAACATAGTGTACACTACTCTGTGATATATGTAGATAAACACTACTCTGTGATATATGTAGATAAACATAGTGTACACTACTCTGTGATATATGTAGATAAACATAGTGTACACTACTCTGTGATATATGTAGATAAACATAGTGTACACTACTCTGTGATATATGTAGATAAACATAGTGTACACTACTCTGTGATATATGTAGATAAACATAGTGTACACTACTTGTGTATATGTAGATAAACATAGTACACTACTCTGTGATATATGTAGATAAACATAGTGTACACTACTCTGTGATATATGTAGATAAACATAGTGTACACTACTCTGTGATATATGTAGATAAACATAGTGTACACTACTCTGTGATATATGTAGATAAACATAGTGTACACTACTCTGTGATATATGTAGATAAACATAGTGTACACTACTCTGTGCTATATGTAGATAAACATAGTGTACACTACTCTGTGATATATGTAGATAAACATAGTGTACACTACTCTGTGATATATGTAGATAAACATAGTGTACACTACTCTGTGATATATGTAGATAAACATAGTGTACACTACTCTGTGATATATGTAGATAAACATAGTATACACTACTCTGTGATATATGTAGATAAACATAGTGTACACTACTCTGTGATATATGTAGATAAACATAGTGTACACTACTCTGTGATATATGTAGATAAACATAGTGTACACTACTCTGTGCTATATGTAGATAAACATAGTATACACTACTCTGTGATATATGTAGATAAACATAGTATACACTACTCTGTGATATATGTAGATAAACATAGTGTACACTACTCTGTGATATATGTAGATAAACATAGTGTACACTACTCTAGCAAACCACCATTTACTGAGTTATTGTTGATTTTGTTAATAAATACCCATAAAGTGATGTAATTTACAAATGATAATATCACAAAAGCAAGTTTTTTCAAAATTTTACTTTTTACCGTAATTAATTTATTATTGAAAAATGATGATATAAGACAATAATCACAATAACTAATGATGATATAAGACAATAATCACAATATCTAATAATCCGCTCCTTACAATATCACGGTGTGTAGTACATTCTCAGTAATCACACAATGGGGCTATAAATCATATAACTGTTTGCTTAACTTTCAATCAATTAACATTCACACATAAACGAAGTGCAGGCCCGCAGGTGCAAACTGATGTCATGATTACGTCTGGAATCAATAAGGCAGGTGCAAACTGATGTCATGATTACGTCTGGAATCAATAAGGCAGGTGCAAACTGATGTCATGATTACGTCTGGAATCAATAAGGCAGGTGCAAACTGATGTCATGATTACGTCTGGAATCAACAAGGCAGGTGCAAACTGATGTCATGATTACGTCTGGAATCAATAAGGCAGGTGCAAACTGATGTCATGATTACGTCTGGAATCAACAAGGCAGGTGCAAACTGATGTAGTGATTACGTCTGGAATCAACAAGGCAGGTGTAAACTGATGTCATGATTACGTCTGGAATCAACAAGGCAGGTGTAAACTGATGTAGTGATTACGTCTGGAATCAACAAGGCAGGTGCAAACTGATGTAGTGATTACGTCTGGAATCAACAAGGCAGGTGCAAACTGATGTCATGATTACGTCTGGAATCAACAAGGCAGGTGCAAACTGATGTCATGATTACGTCTGGAATCAACAAGGCAGGTGCAAACTGATGTCATGATTACGTCTGGAATCAACAAGGCAGGTGCAAACTGATGTAGTGATTACGTCTGGAATCAACAAGGCAGGTGCAAACTGATGTCATGATTACGTCTGGAATCAACAAGGCAGGTGCAAACTGATGTCATGATTACGTCTGGAATCAACAAGGCAGGTGCAAACTGATGTAGTGATTGTGTCTCGAATCAACAAGGCAGGTGCAAATTGATGTCGCGATTACGTCTGGAATCAACAAGGCAGGTGCAAACTGATGTCATGATTACGTCTGGAATCAACAAGGCAGGTGCAAACTGATGTCATGATTACGTCTGGAATCAACAAGGCAGGTGCAAACTGATGTAGTGATTGTGTCTCGAATCAACAAGGCAGGTGCAAATTGATGTCGCGATTACGTCTGGAATCAACAAGGCAGGTGCAAACTGATGTCATGATTACGTCTGGAATCAACAAGGCAGGTGCAAACTGATGTCATGATTACGTCTGGAATCAACAAGGCAGGTGCAAACTGATGTAGTGATTACGTCTGGAATCAACAAGGCAGGTGCAAACTGATGTCATGATTACGTCTGGAATCAACAAGGCAGGTGCAAACTGATGTCAAGATTACGTCTGGAATCAACAAGGCAGGTGCAAACTGATGTAGTGATTACGTCTGGAATCAACAAGGCAGGTGCAAACTGATGTCATGATTACGTCTGGAATCAATAAGGCAGGTGCAAACTGATATAGTGATTACGTCTGGAATCAACAAGGCAGGTGCAAACTGATGTCATGATTACGTCTGGAATCAACAAGGCAGGTGCAAACTGATGTAATGATTAAGTCTGGAATCAACAAGGCAGGTGCAAACTGATGTAGTGATTACGTCTGGAATCAACAAGGCAGGTGCAAACTGATGTCATGATTACGTCTGGAATCAACAAGGCAGGTGCAAACTGATGTCAAGATTACGTCTGGAATCAACAAGGCAGGTGCAAACTGATGTAGTGATTACGTCTGGAATCAACAAGGCAGGTGCAAACTGATGTCATGATTACGTCTGGAATCAATAAGGCAGGTGCAAACTGATATAGTGATTACGTCTGGAATCAACAAGGCAGGTGCAAACTGATGTCATGATTACGTCTGGAATCAACAAGGCAGGTGCAAACTGATGTAATGATTACGTCTGGAATCAACAAGGCAGGTGCAAACTGATGTAGTGATTACGTCTGGAATCAACAAGGCAGGTGCAAACTGATGTCGTGATTACGTCTGGAATCAACAAGGCAGGTGATGACATGTTGCTCGATTACAGGTCCTACTTGATTTAAAGCCACTTTATGCATTTACTTAGAATGTGCTCCGTAATCAGTATATTATGCAGCATTTCACATAACGTATATCGCACACCGTCCACACTTGGTATATGGTGTTCTCCGTGTGTATATAATGTGTGTATACGGTGAACTTCCCCTACTGTAGTAGCAACAAACACTGAGAAACATGATAAACTGTAAAGCAAACTTTGAAACATGTAAACAATATTGTAATGAGAAAACATAACAGTACATTAATATTACTGGGCTTTACTTGACAACCCAAGTAGGTCAAGGTTAAGCTTACATCCAGGATATACTGGGCTTTACTTGACAACCCAAGTAGGTCAAGGTTAAGCTTACATCCAGGATATACTGGGCTTTACTTGACAACCCAAGTAGATCCAGGTTAAGCGTACATCCAGGATATACTGGGCTTTACTTGACAACCCAAGTAGGTCAAGGTTAAGCTTACATCCAGGATATACTGGGCTTTACTTGACAACCCAAGTAGGTCAAGGTTAAGCTTACATCCAGGATATACTGGGCTTTACTTGACAACCCGAGTAGATCAAGGTTAAATTTACATCCAGGATATACTATTAATGTTGATAAAGAAAACTAGAATACCGTATTTATTGATGTATAACGTGCCCGTAGTTTTCACATTTATACAGATGTACATACATTTTGTAATTAACAGAGACCTATGTGCAAGTTATCAAAGGTATTACAAACTATTAAATTTTTGACAATCTTATTTGAAGTAAAAATATGCGCGCTACATATCGACAATAACGGTAACACTATTCATAGCTGCATTAACGACAAATTGACCAAGGATTTTAGTAAAAATATGCGAGCTACATATCGACAATAATGGTAAGACCAATCATAGCTGCATTAAAGACAAAGCGTTTCTATTGCTGTTAACTGGTAAGTAAGCAAACTAACAATCTTAGTCTAGCCTTAATTCAGGTCACATATAGTAATAATGTGTAATCCATCTATCCACCAGCTACCCCCCCCCTCGCCCGCACCGCCATATATCACTGCAACACCCGTATCTGCAAACTTTCTTTGATAATAATAGATTATTTTTAAGTGAAGAAAAATAGAATTCTCTCTTTTCTGAGTGTGGACTAAGAAACATGCATGTGTATGGTACATGTCTCAGGACAAACATAGAAGATTAACACAATCTAACTGCTATAAGAATTAATACAAACATTATACTGACTGTTAGACAACTGCACACTACCTGACATTTGGCGTGCCTCTAATCCTGTCGAGGAGGGTTAACATTTACAATAAACAAACATAACAAAACAAATACAAGTACTCGGCTCAGAGAATGACCCAGACACATATAAACGTGATGGATGCTCCACACACTGGGTGCCTAACATAAGAATACACACAACTATGCAAGAGTCACTCAACTGTATCTACACATACCCCTTGCAGGTAATACTGAGAAAGCAGCCAGACCTGGAGGTTTTAAAACTTTTCTCCAATCTCAAACTGTGATTGGAACAGCTGGGTTAACTCCCAGAAACAACCAATAGTATGCTCAAACTGTGATTGGAACAGCTGGGTGTAACTCCCAGAATCAACCAATAGTATGCTCAAACTGTGATTGGAACAGCTGGGTGTAACTCTCAGAATAAACCAATAGTATGCTCAAACTGTGATTGGAACAGCTGGGTGTAACTCCCAGAAACAACCAATAGTATGCTCAAACTGTGATTGGAACAGCTGGGTGTAACTCTAGAAACAACCAATAGTATGCTCAAACTGTGATTGGAACAGCTGGGTGTAACTCCCAGAAACAACCAATAGTATGCTCAAACTGTGATTGGAACAGCTGGGTGTAACTCCCAAAAACAACCAATAGTATGCTCAAACTGTGATTGGAACAGCTGGGTGTAACTCCCAGAATCAACCAATAGTATGCTCAAACTGTGATTGGAACAGCTGGGTGTAACTCCTAGAAACAACAAATAGTATGCTCAAACTGTGATTGGAACAGCTGGGTGTAACTCTCAGAATAGTATGACTTGAGCTGGAGTTTGAGATTTGTGCAGTTTTATAACCTGTAGACAAGCTTTCATGAAAAAATAACTTCTCACCAAGTTCGAATAAAATTCAATGAAAAATTGACTGAGCAGTGGTCATATGCTTTTTTAATTTGACCTAATCATTTGTGTGCAATGGCTGATTATAAATAGCATTTCAGCTATTATCAATAAGTAGTTGTGACTAGTCTGAACTGAATTGGGTTAAAGTGTTTAAAAGATTTGATACATCGTTAATTTGATCTAGTGACCTTGCCTAAGGGCTCAATTTTAATGGCTACAGTTGGGCGCAAGCTCCAGGCCTTTCACATCTGAAGCGAAAGCACTACCACTGCACTATCACGACTCCCACATTCTTAAATTTGACCTAGTGATAATATTATGTTGTTGTTTTTCTAAATTTAAAGATCAAATTCTGAAAGTAGAAAGAGATATCGTTAATATGATCTCGCAAGCTAGTTTCTCTACTGGAACTGGTGGCTATGAAAAGGAACTACATTTGCATCAAAATACAACTTGTAGCCAAGTTTGAAGTAAATTACAAAATACAACTTGTAGCCAAGTTTGAAGTAAATTACAAAATCAACTTGTAGCTAAGTTTGAAATAAATTACAAAATACAACTTGAGCCAAGTTTGAAGTAAATTACAAAATCAACTTGTAGCCAAGTTTGAAATAAATTACAAAATCAACTTGTAGCCAAGTTTGAAATAAATTACAAAATACAACTTGAGCCAAGTTTGAAGTAAATTAGGCCAGAAAATAAAGTAACTAACAGTGTTAGCCATGTATTTCTTTTACTCTTTACTCCACATGGACTCCATACAACACCTTTATAGCTTCCAACATAGCCGCCATTATCTATTCCAATATATATTGATCATTGGGTATGTAGTATGATGTGCCTATTGCTTATCAGCACTATGCAGATAAAATAAGCAACTGGCCTCGTCAGTAGTGGAGTAAAGGGTAAAATCAAGCATAGGCACAAGTTACATTTTGACGATAGTAAAGATGACTTGCTGTATAGCGTTGCACAGGGTGAGTATGTATAGTGCATGTATAAACATTTGCTGGTACCCAGTCAAGTACATGTCTACAGATGATACAATAAACATTTGCTGGTACCCAGTCAAGTACATGTCTACAGATGATACAATAAACATTTGCTGGTACCCAGTCATCGTCTACAGATGACACAATAAACAATTGCTGGTACCCAGTCGAGATATCATCCAGTGTTATTACAGTTGGCAATCTCACATATAGAAACAGTACTACATCAAAACACCCACAGGCACCTGTACAGTGCTTTGATAGTATAATTGGGGCAAAACAATTAAAATAATTAAAATTGTCTATAGAAGACATTGTGCTTCAATAGTATAGCGTTTGTTTATTATAGTGTCACCCCTAATGAAAGGGCCAGCAGTATAATTGGGTTGCAAAAATTAAAAAAAAAATTTAAAACATTTTAACTAGTTTTTGTTTACCCTTTTCAGCCCAATTAACAAGTGAAACCGAATGGACACTGGACAAGAAGTAAAGTTTGTAACAATTCAATTCTTCAATGCTTAGGGGTGCGGTACGTGTTAATAGTTTGAGAGTTAGTAAAGAACTGATTCATTTTATGTGTACAATACAATATTCTGAAAAGAAATAGCCGAAAACTGTTTCTTTAGAACACTTGTCAATTTCATATTTGAACTCAAGTTGCGGTTAGGTAAATTACAGTTGAAAATGTACATATTTTTAAAAAAATATATTAGGTCAGGGATCATTCTAGAGGGCGATGTGGGCGAAATTGTCGCCCTAGGGACCCTGACTTCGCACTCTGGGGGCCCCACTTCTCCCTAAAAAAAAAAATGTTTTTGTTTTTTACGAGTTTCAAACAAAATTGTGTCTAGTAAGATACACTGGCCCATTATAAAGCACTCAGGTCTTCTATTCAAATGTTGTATTTAATGGTTGTACTGTGCATTTTAACCCTATTTTGCAAAAGCATATTAAAGAACACCATTTAAGGAAGCGATCATGCGCTTTCTCACTTCTCCCAAAAATTCTGACCTAGAATGAACCCTGTAGGTATTCAGAAGAGAGGGGTTCCGGATTACAGAGGGTTTCTTACAATGAACAAAGGGGAAAATCGAGACCAACAAATTTGTTCAGTTTGGAGGGAATTAAAGTTTAGTGGGGTTCCGATTTTGAGGGGTTTATTATGTGTTGTATTTTCTATGAAGATAGTTTCCGAACACTTCGTATTACATCAATGATAACTTGGTGTATTTGGGAGATGTGTGACTACTCACTTGTTTCTTCTAGGGCCCTTTGTACAGTCAACGGTTCACGCTCCGGATGTTCCCACATATTCTGAGGACTGCTGTAAACAACATAAACAAGTATTGTCTATTATGTACATAATCTGACAGATTGTGCAATAAATAATCACTCATACAGTCCAATACACAAAGTTTTAAAGCAGCTCATCGTCCGATGCCAAAATAAACGAAAACTAACTAGTCTTCTAATGTGATCCAATTAAAATTTGAAACTGATAGAAATAAGGAACCAAAATAAAGTTAATCACTATAAAAATGAGTGTCACTATGCTATACAGATGCTGGAAAATACTTTATGTTATATTATATGTTATATTTCGGGTTTTACGCCTGCATCAACACCATTTCGGGCTATATCGCCGGCAGGCAGTTTACTTAACAACACCTTTCCTGGGCAGGCTCCAGTGGTTAACCAGTACTTGGGTGCACCAACCCCCGTAAGAAACTGCCAACTTTTTCATATAAATGAGACACGGCCTGAGCGGGGCTCGAACCCGTGACCATCAGTGATGATAGGTTACAGTGGTATACAAGTCAGCGACCTTAACCACTCGACCACGGAGGCGGACTGGAAAATACTAGAATTCTAGAAACAATGGAAATTGGTTACTTTGTCATAAACCATACAATCTGATGCATATTTAGCATTTAAAATGCACTGACATGCCATTATTATGAAATCGGCAAATTTATGCTTGCAAATGATGACAAATTAATACAAAAATAATACATGATTATGTTGACAACAGCAACAGCAAGAGTTCGCCATCGCCCTCGGCAACAGGTTTCAGGCCCTAGCCGACATAGAAGACGGATCGTTGGAAAAGAAGTGGGACCGCGTCAAATGCTCTTTCACAACGACATGCGAAGAGAAGCTGGGATTTAGAACGAAGAAGTACAAGACCTGGCTCACAGACCACACCATCCAGATCATTGAAGAAAGAAGAGGAATTCGGCACCGACTGAAGCAGGCGAAAACCAGAGCACAGAAACAGAACATCCAGGGAGAATACAGCACCAAGAACAAAGAAGTCAAGAAGAGCGCACAACAAGACAAAAGGGATCAGGTAGACAAGCTGGCTGGACAAGCACAGGAAGCAGCATACCACAACGACATGAAGACCCTATACAGCATAACTAGACAATTTCCGGCAGAAGGAGCAACCCCAACAAACCAGTGAAGGACGTTGATGGTAACACCCTCTCCAAACCAGAAGACCAGATGACAAGGTGGAAGGACCATTTCCAGGAACTACTCAGCGGTACACCTGTGACCAACCCACCAGACATAGCAGACGGACCAGAACTGGAAGTAGAGATGGGACAGATCACAAGGAATGAAGTGACAAGGGCCATCAACAAGATCAAAAATGGGAAAGCACCAGGGCCATACAACATCCCACCAGAAGCACTGAAGGCATCGACTGAGACCACAGCAGCACTACTACTAGACCTTCTACAGCAAGTCTGGGATGAAGAAGTGGTTCCAGAAGAATGGAGAGTAGGGCACATCGTCAAGCTACCCAAGAAGGGTGACCTCAGCAACTGCCAGAATTGGAGGGGCATCCAGCTACTGTCCATCCCAAGTAAAGTCCTCACAAGACTCCTACTAGAAAGGATCAAGAATGCAGTGAACGCCAAGCTGAGGGAAGAACAGGCAGGATTCAGGGCAGGAAGATCATGCACGGATCAGATAGCAACACTCCGCATCATCGTTGAACAGTCCATCGAATGGCAGTCTCCAATCTACATCAACTTCATCAATTTCAAGAAAGCGTTTGACACGATTGATAGAGACGTCATATGGAGCATCCTCGGGCACTACGGCATACCAGGAAAGATCATCAACATTATTCGGAGCCTGTACAACAACACCACTTGCCATGTGATCCATGACATGAACCTTTCACAGCCATTTCCCATCAGCACCGGCGTCCGTCAGGGCTGTATGCTCTCGCCTCTCATTTTCTCCGTCGTACTGGACTGGATAATGAGAACGACAGTAGACAGACCAAGAGGAATACAGTGGACACTTACAGAGAAGTTGGAGGACCTCGACTTTGCGGACGATATAGGCCTCCTGTCCCACACACACCAACACATGCAACAGAAGTCAGAATGCTTACACACAGTTGCAAAGACTACAGGGCTGGAGATCAACATTAAGAAGACCAAGTGCCTCAGGGTAAACGCGGCAAGGAACATACCCATTCAGATAGATGGCCATCCAATCGATAATGTTGACTCCTTCACCTACCTCGGCAGTGTCATCAGCAAAACAGGGGGAACAGAAGAAGACATCCAAGCCCGTATTGGGAAAGCACGACATGCCTTTGTGATGTTGAAGCCAGTATGGAACAACAATAACATCCACCTCAAGACAAAGCTCAAACTGTTTGAGACGAATGTTAAGACAGTCCTCTTGTACGGAGCTGAGACCTGGAGACGCACCAAGGGCCTTGACCACAAACTACAGGTATTCATCAACAACTGCCTCAGACAGATCCTACACATCAGATGGCCAGAAAAGATCACCAACCAGGAGTTGTGGCGGCAAACAAGACAGGACCCCCATCACAGACTCTATCACACAGAGGAAGTGGCGGTGGATAGGGCACACTCTACGACGAGACCAGCCCAACATAGCACGCCAAGCACTGGATTGGAATCCACAGGGCACACGGAAAAGAGGTCGACCAGTTACGACATGGCGAAGGACTCTGGACAGTGAGCTGCGCCGAAGCAGGATGTCCTGGGGGGAAGCCAAAGCAGCAGCAACGGACCGGTCCAAGTGGAGAGCAGTGGTGAAGGCCCTATACCCCAACCGGGGTGAAGAGGATTGATGATGATGATGATGTTGACAAACTAAATTGTGAGTTATAAAAATGTTAATTATAAAACAGGCAGGGTGCATTTTGAGCCGCAATGAGGTGCAAGATCGGCTATTTTTGCTAACTTACAGTGAATGATCAGTCAGTGAGGCATACATACTGGTGAACATGGCGGATGAGTTCTAAGTTTATATAGGTCTGACCGCCCAAAGGCACTCACATGTTGAGGCTTATTTAAAAACAATTAAAAAACATTTTTAAATTTGTTTTTAAAAGTCAAAAGGGAGGGGCTAAATGGCAGAAGGGAGTGGCTAAAATGGGAGGGCTCTAGAAAACAACCTATCAATTGTGTACATTGTATGAATACATTGCTTATGGAAGTTGGAGAGTTGAGTACTGGTTCTTCAACTAGGAAATGCGGGTGGTCAACTCTCCACCGCATCAGACAGATAGAAAGAAGAAGAAATATAAGAATTCATGCATCACTTACTCCATGTACATAGAGTTGACACACTCTTCAAGGTTTAGCCGCCTAAACTCCTTCAAGTCTTCAAAGAATGTCTCTGATTGGTTGATAGCATTGGAGTCATTGTCAATCAACGCTGCTATCCAATCATATCCCAGCATCTTCTGCTGTTGTCTGGAGAACGAGTCCATCTGGAACGCAGAATTCCCCGAAGCATCACGGGTGGGACTACGGAAGCTTACTCTACTAGCATTACTGGAAACTGACTGAAAACCACGAAACATAAAACATGTCAAGACAAATACAATAGAGAATTGACTACTGGTTTCTCATCAACCACAACATACTGACCTTGTATGATAATGCTCCACAGTAGGCTAACATATTTTCTACTGTATTTCGTTCTGAAGTATATCATATGTTGTATCGGTAATATATTTTGCACAAACGCTCTTCATGTATCACAATTACCGTACCATATAATTATGGTATTGCATTATCTATAGCACGCCATCAGTAAGTATATCAAGCATTTCATATGTAACATCTGCCTACTGCTCCAGCTTCGTTGATATGTTATGTTATATTTTGGGTTTTACACCTGCATCAGCACCATTTTGGGCTATATCGCCGGCGGGCAGTTTACCTAACAACACCTTTCCTGGGCAGGCTCCAGCGGTTAACCAGTACTTGGGTGCACCAACCTCCGTAAGAAACTGCCAACTTTTTCATATAAATGAGACACGGCCTGAGTGTGGCTCAAACCCGTGACCATCAATGATGATAGGTTACAGTGGTATACAAGTCAGCGACCTTAACCACTCGACCACAGAGGCGGACTCCAGCTTCGTTGAATACATTACATTGACAAGTTGAGAGATAATTGATTAATCCCTCAAACTCCCCAATTCACGATAGGTAATGTTTGCCACTCAAACACCTTACAATAAAGACAAGTTACATCTAATACAGTACACACCTTGTTTTCTCTATTGCTAGTTGACAACAAAATAGATTTCGGCTTTTTTGTCTCCCTAATAAATTTAGCAATTTTCCGACTGTTGCCTGGATTGTCGAGATTCCTGGAATACTTTGCTTGGTCAACATCTGAATCTGGATCTGTATCTCTAACTGGCACATCTGCATCAGTAATACCGGCGCCAGTATTAGTACCTAATCTTCCCTGGAGAAATATCAGATCACTATCTTCCACATTGGAATAACTGTAATTCAGACGCGGGTAATCGTCCTCGCATTCCTTTAACAGTTCGCTTGCATTTAGATCGACAGTGCTGCTAACGTTTACATTTTTATCAATAATCCTTCTCCTGCGTAATGTGCTCGGAGTCTCAGAACCCGTCGGAGCAGCACCTATATCGCCTTGATATCTCCGATCCTGTATACACTCAGCAGCAACCTCTCTCCGCAACTCGGACAACTCTATGTTAGCATGTCTATTGGCACAGACATCACTGTCTATTTCAATGTTCTTACTATGAAAGGATTTTTTCGGAGAAGTTTCTGCAAGATTCTCTTTATTGTTATCTCTGTAACTTTGTGCTGTTCCTTCCCATGACTTTGTTCGTTTTCTATGCAAACTGCAAAACAAATACATGTATGGACAAAACAATATATTTTAACTCTGGGACTATCGTCGGATATGCAGGGATTGCAAATTCCATTCCAAATGAGTCATGGGAGAATACGAATATGAAGACTTATATTGGCAAATCTAATTGAAATCTTACTTGTCCAGTATCTGTATGTTGTACAGTATCGGTATGTTGTACAGTATCTGTATGTTGTACAGTATCGGTATGTTGTACAGTATCTGTATGTTGTACAGTATCGGTATGTTGTACAGTATCTGTATGTTGTACAGTATCGGTATGTTGTACAGTATCGGTATGTTGTACAGTATCGGTATGTTGTACAGTATCTGTATGTTGTACAGTATCGGTATGTTGTACAGTATCTGTATGTTGTACAGTATGTTGTACAGTATGTTGTAAAGTATGTTGTACAGTATGTTGTACAGTATGTTGTACGGTATGTTGTACAGTATTGGTATGTTGTACAGTATCTGTATGTTGTACAGTATTGGTATGTTGTACAGTATGTTGTACAGTATCTGTATGTTGTACAGTATGTTGTACAGTATGTTGTAAAGTATGTTGTACAGTATGTTGTACAGTATGTTGTACGGTATGTTGTACAGTATTGGTATGTTGTACAGTATCTGTATGTTGTACAGTATCTGTATGTTGTACAGTATCTGTATGTTGTACAGTATGTTGTACAGTATGTTGTACAGTATCTGTATGTTGTACGGTATGTTGTACAGTATTGGTATGTTGTACAGTATCTGTATATTGTACAGTATTGGTATGTTGTACAGTATCTGTATGTTGTACAGTATTGGTATGTTGTACAGTATCTGTATGTTGTACAGTATTGGTATGTTGTACAGTATTGGTATGTTGTACAGTATTGGTATGTTGTACAGTATCTGTATGTTGTACAGTATCTGTATGTTGTACAGTATCTGTATGTTGTACAGTATCGGTATGTTGTACAGTATGTTGTACAGTATCTGTATGTTGTACAGTATCTGTATGTTGTACAGTATCGGTATGTTGTACAGTATTGGTATGTTGTACAGTATTGGTATGTTGTACAGTATTGGTATGTTGTACAGTATCTGTATGTTGTACAGTATTGGTATGTTGTACAGTATTGGTATGTTGTACAGTATCTGTATGTTGTACAGTATCTGTATGTTGTACGGTATGTTGTACAGTATTGGTATGTTGTACAGTATCTGTATGTTGTACAGTATCGGTATGTTGTACAGTATCTGTATGTTGTACAGTATTGGTATGTTGTACAGTATCTGTATGTTGTACAGTATCTGTATGTTGTACAGTATCTGTATGTTGTACAGTATCTGTATGTTGTACAGTATCTGTATGTTGTACAGTATCTGTATGTTGTACAGTATCTGTATGTTGTACAGTATCTGTATGTTGTACAGTATCTGTATGTTGTACAGTTTGGTATGTTGTACAGTATCGGTATGTTGTACAGTATCGGTATGTTGTACAGTATTGGTATGTTGTACAGTATTGGTATGTTGTACAGTATCGGTATGTTGTACAGTATCTGTATGTTGTACAGTATCTGTATGTTGTACAGTATCTGTATGTTGTACAGTATTGGTATGTTGTACAGTATCTGTATGTTGTACAGTATTGGTATGTTGTACAGTATCTGTATGTTGTACAGTATTGGTATGTTGTACAGTATCTGTATGTTGTACAGTATTGGTATGTTGTACAGTATCTGTATGTTGTACAGTATTGGTATGTTGTACAGTATCTGTATGTTGTACAGTATTGGTATGTTGTACAGTATTGGTATGTTGTACAGTATTGGTATGTTGTACAGTATCTGTATGTTGTACAGTATCTGTATGTTGTACAGTATCTGTATGTTGTACAGTATTGGTATGTTGTACAGTATTGGTATGTTGTACAGTATTGGTATGTTGTACAGTATTGGTATGTTGTACAGTATTGGTATGTTGTACAGTATTGGTATGTTGTACAGTATTGGTATGTTGTACAGTATCTGTATGTTGTACAGTATTGGTATGTTGTACAGTATTGGTATGTTGTACAGTATCTGTATGTTGTACAGTATCTGTATGTTGTACGGTATGTTGTACAGTATTGGTATGTTGTACAGTATCTGTATGTTGTACAGTATCGGTATGTTGTACAGTATCTGTATGTTGTACAGTATCTGTATGTTGTACAGTATCTGTATGTTGTACAGTATCTGTATGTTGTACAGTATCTGTATGTTGTACAGTATCTGTATGTTGTACAGTATTGGTATGTTGTACAGTATCGGTATGTTGTACAGTATCGGTATGTTGTACAGTATTGGTATGTTGTACAGTATTGGTATGTTGTACAGTATCGGTATGTTGTACAGTATCTGTATGTTGTACAGTATTGGTATGTTGTACAGTATCGGTATGTTGTACAGTATCTGTATGTTGTACAGTATTGGTATGTTGTACAGTATTGGTATGTTGTACAGTATCGGTATGTTGTACAGTATTGGTATGTTGTACAGTATTGGTATGTTGTACAGTATCTGTATGTTGTACAGTATTGGTATGTTGTACAGTATCTGTATGTTGTACAGTATTGGTATGTTGTACAGTATTGGTATGTTGTACAGTATCTGTATGTTGTACAGTATTGGTATGTTGTACAGTATTGGTATGTTGTACAGTATGGTATGTTGTACAGTATTGGTATGTTGTACAGTATCTGTATGTTGTACAGTATTGGTATGTTGTACAGTATTGGTATGTTGTACAGTATCGGTATGTTGTACAGTATTGTATGTTGTACAGTATCTGTATGTTGTACAGTATGTATGTGTACAGTATTGGTATGTTGTACAGTATGGTATGTTGTACAGTATTGGTATGTTGTACAGTATTGGTATGTTGTACAGTATCTGTATGTTGTACAGTATTGGTATGTTGTACAGTATTGGTATGTTGTACAGTATTGGTATGTTGTACAGTATCTGTATGTTGTACAGTATTGGTATGTTGTACAGTATCTGTATGTTGTACAGTATTGGTATGTTGTACAGTATTGGTATGTTGTACAGTATTGGTATGTTGTACAGTATCTGTATGTTGTACAGTATTGGTATGTTGTACAGTATTGGTATGTTGTACAGTATTGGTATGTTGTACAGTATTGGTATGTTGTACAGTATTGGTATGTTGTACAGTATCTGTATGTTGTACAGTATTGTATGTTGTACAGTATCTGTATGTTGTACAGTATTGGTATGTTGTACAGTATCTGTATGTTGTACAGTATTCGGTATGTTGTACAGTATTGGTATGTTGTACAGTATTGGTATGTTGTACAGTATTGGTATGTTGTACAGTATCTGTATGTTGTACAGTATTGGTATGTTGTACAGTATCGGTATGTTGTACAGTATCGGTATGTTGTACAGTATCTGTATGTTGTACAGTATTCGGTATGTTGTACAGTATTATGTATTGGTATGTTGTACAGTATTGGTATGTTGTACAGTATCTGTATGTTGTACAGTATTGGTATGTTGTACAGTATCTGTATGTTGTACAGTATCTGTATGTTGTACAGTATTGGTATGTTGTACAGTATTGGTATGTTGTACAGTATCTGTATGTTGTACAGTATCTGTATGTTGTACAGTATTGGTATGTTGTACAGTATCTGTATGTTGTACAGTATTGGTATGTTGTACAGTATCGGTATGTTGTACAGTATTGGTATGTTGTACAGTATCGGTATGTTGTACAGTATTGGTATGTTGTACAGTATCTGTATGTTGTACAGTATTGGTATGTTGTACAGTATCTGTATGTTGTACAGTATTGGTATGTTGTACAGTATTGGTATGTTGTACAGTATCTGTATGTTGTACAGTATTGGTATGTTGTACAGTATTGGTATGTTGTACAGTATTGGTATGTTGTACAGTATTGGTATGTTGTACAGTATCGGTATGTTGTACAGTATTGGTATGTTGTACAGTATTGGTATGTTGTACAGTATCTGTATGTTGTACAGTATCTGTATGTTGTACAGTATCGGTATGTTGTACAGTATCTGTATGTTGTACAGTATTGGTATGTTGTACAGTATTGGTATGTTGTACAGTATTGGTATGTTGTACAGTATCTGTATGTTGTACAGTATCTGTATGTTGTACAGTATCTGTATGTTGTACAGTATCGGTATGTTGTACAGTATGTTGTACAGTATCTGTATGTTGTACAGTATCTGTATGTTGTACAGTATCGGTATGTTGTACAGTATTGGTATGTTGTACAGTATGGTATGTTGTACAGTATCTGTATGTTGTACAGTATTGGTATGTTGTACAGTATTGGTATGTTGTACAGTATTGGTATGTTGTACAGTATTGTATGTTGTACAGTATTCGGTATGTTGTACAGTATTGTATGTTGTACAGTATCTGTATGTTGTACAGTATTGGTATGTTGTACAGTATCTGTATGTTGTACAGTATTGGTATGTTGTACAGTATTGGTATGTTGTACAGTATCTGTATGTTGTACAGTATCTGTATGTTGTACAGTATCTATACGGTATGTTGTACAGTATTGGTATGTTGTACAGTATCTGTATGTTGTACAGTATCGGTATGTTGTACAGTATCTGTATGTTGTACAGTATTGGTATGTTGTACAGTATCTGTATGTTGTACAGTATCTGTATGTTGTACAGTATCGGTATGTTGTACAGTATTGGTATGTTGTACAGTATTGGTATGTTGTACAGTATTGGTATGTTGTACAGTATTGGTATGTTGTACAGTATCGGTATGTTGTACAGTATTGGTATGTTGTACAGTATTGGTATGTTGTACAGTATCTGTATGTTGTACAGTATTGGTATGTTGTACAGTATGTTGTACAGTATTGGTATGTTGTACAGTATTGGTATGTTGTACAGTATTGGTATGTTGTACAGTATTGGTATGTTGTACAGTATCGTATGTTGTACAGTATTGGTATGTTGTACAGTATGGTATGTTGTACAGTATCGGTATGTTGTACAGTATTGGTATGTTGTACAGTATTGGTATGTTGTACAGTATTGGTATGTTGTACAGTATTGGTATGTTGTACAGTATTGGTATGTTGTACAGTATCTGTATGTTGTACAGTATCTGTATGTTGTACAGTATTGGTATGTTGTACAGTATTGGTATGTTGTACAGTATTGGTATGTTGTACAGTATTGGTATGTTGTACAGTATCTGTATGTTGTACAGTATCTGTATGTTGTACAGTATTGGTATGTTGTACAGTATTGGTATGTTGTACAGTATTGGTATGTTGTACAGTATCTGTATGTTGTACAGTATCTGTATGTTGTACAGTATCTGTATGTTGTACAGTATTGGTATGTTGTACAGTATTGGTATGTTGTACAGTATTGGTATGTTGTACAGTATTGGTATGTTGTACAGTATTGGTATGTTGTACAGTATTGGTATGTTGTACAGTATTGGTATGTTGTACAGTATCGTATGTTGTACAGTATTGGTATGTTGTACAGTATCGGTATGTTGTACAGTATTGGTATGTTGTACAGTATGTTGTACAGTATTGGTATGTTGTACAGTATTGGTATGTTGTACAGTATTGGTATGTTGTACAGTATCGGTATGTTGTACAGTATCTGTATGTTGTACAGTATCGGTATGTTGTACAGTATCGGTATGTTGTACAGTATCTGTATGTTGTACAGTATTGGTATGTTGTACGGTATGTTGTACAGTATTGGTATGTTGTACAGTATTGGTATGTTGTACAGTATTGGTATGTTGTACAGTATCGGTATGTTGTACAGTATCTGTATGTTGTACAGTATTGGTATGTTGTACGGTATGTTGTACAGTATTGGTATGTTGTACAGTATTGGTATGTTGTACAGTATTGGTATGTTGTACAGTATTGGTATGTTGTACAGTATCTGTATGTTGTACAGTATCTGTATGTTGTACAGTATTGGTATGTTGTACAGTATCTGTATGTTGTACAGTATTGGTATGTTGTACAGTATCGGTATGTTGTACAGTATTGGTATGTTGTACAGTATCGGTATGTTGTACAGTATCTGTATGTTGTACAGTATTGGTATGTTGTACAGTATCTGTATGTTGTACAGTATTGGTATGTTGTACAGTATCTGTATGTTGTACAGTATTGGTATGTTGTACAGTATCTGTATGTTGTACAGTATCTGTATGTTGTACAGTATGTTGTACAGTATTGGTATGTTGTACAGTATTGGTATGTTGTACAGTATTGGTATGTTGTACAGTATCTGTATGTTGTACAGTATTGGTATGTTGTACAGTATCTGTATGTTGTACAGTATCTGTATGTTGTACAGTATTGGTATGTTGTACAGTATCTGTATGTTGTACAGTATTGGTATGTTGTACAGTATCTGTATGTTGTACAGTATCTGTATGTTGTACAGTATTGGTATGTTGTACAGTATCTGTATGTTGTACAGTATTTGTCGTATGTTGTACAGTATTGGTATGTTGTACAGTATTGGTATGTTGTACAGTATTGGTATGTTGTACAGTATCGGTATGTTGTACAGTATCTGTATGTTGTACAGTATTGGTATGTTGTACAGATGTTGTACAGTATTGGTATGTTGTACAGTATTGGTATGTTGTACAGTATTGGTATGTTGTACAGTATCTGTATGTTGTACAGTATCTGTATGTTGTACAGTATTGGTATGTTGTACAGTATCTGTATGTTGTACAGTATTGGTATGTTGTACAGTATCGGTATGTTGTACAGTATTGGTATGTTGTACAGTATTGGTATGTTGTACAGTATTGGTATGTTGTACAGTATCTGTATGTTGTACAGTATTGGTATGTTGTACAGTATTGGTATGTTGTACAGTATTGGTATGTTGTACAGTATCTGTATGTTGTACAGTATCTGTATGTTGTACAGTATTGGTATGTTGTACAGTATTGGTATGTTGTACAGTATTGGTATGTTGTACAGTATTGGTATGTTGTACAGTATTGGTATGTTGTACAGTATTGGTATGTTGTACAGTATCTGTATGTTGTACAGTATCGGTATGTTGTACAGTATCTGTATGTTGTACAGTATCTGTATGTTGTACAGTATCTGTATGTTGTACAGTATCTGTATGTTGTACAGTATCGGTATGTTGTACAGTATCTGTATGTTGTACAGTATTGGTATGTTGTACAGTATTGGTATGTTGTACAGTATTGGTATGTTGTACAGTATTGGTATGTTGTACAGTATTGGTATGTTGTACAGTATCGGTATGTTGTACAGTATCTGTATGTTGTACAGTATTGGTATGTTGTACAGTATCGGTATGTTGTACAGTATCTGTATGTTGTACAGTATTGGTATGTTGTACAGTATTGGTATGTTGTACAGTATCTGTATGTTGTACAGTATTGGTATGTTGTACAGTATTGGTATGTTGTACAGTATCGGTATGTTGTACAGTATTGGTATGTTGTACAGTATCTGTATGTTGTACAGTATTGGTATGTTGTACAGTATTGGTATGTTGTACAGTATCTGTATGTTGTACAGTATTGGTATGTTGTACAGTATGTTGTACAGTATTGGTATGTTGTACAGTATTGGTATGTTGTACAGTATTGGTATGTTGTACAGTATTGGTATGTTGTACAGTATCTGTATGTTGTACAGTATTGGTATGTTGTACAGTATTGGTATGTTGTACAGTATCGGTATGTTGTACAGTATTGGTATGTTGTACAGTATCTGTATGTTGTACAGTATTGGTATGTTGTACAGTATTGGTATGTTGTACAGTATTGGTATGTTGTACAGTATCTGTATGTTGTACAGTATTGGTATGTTGTACAGTATGTTGTACAGTATTGGTATGTTGTACAGTATTGGTATGTTGTACAGTATTGGTATGTTGTACAGTATTGGTATGTTGTACAGTATCTGTATGTTGTACAGTATTGGTATGTTGTACAGTATTGGTATGTTGTACAGTATTGGTATGTTGTACAGTATTGGTATGTTGTACAGTATCTGTATGTTGTACAGTATCTGTATGTTGTACAGTATTGGTATGTTGTACAGTATCTGTATGTTGTACAGTATTGGTATGTTGTACAGTATCTGTATGTTGTACAGTATTGGTATGTTGTACAGTATTGGTATGTTGTACAGTATTGGTATGTTGTACAGTATCTGTATGTTGTACAGTATTGGTATGTTGTACAGTATCTGTATGTTGTACAGTATTGGTATGTTGTACAGTATTGGTATGTTGTACAGTATTGGTATGTTGTACAGTATCGGTATGTTGTACAGTATCTGTATGTTGTACAGTATCGGTATGTTGTACAGTATCGGTATGTTGTACAGTATCTGTATGTTGTACAGTATTGTATGTTGTACGGTATGTTGTACAGTATTGGTATGTTGTACAGTATTGGTATGTTGTACAGTATT
This sequence comes from Archivesica marissinica, assembly GCA_014843695.1. Taxonomy (NCBI): domain Eukaryota; kingdom Metazoa; phylum Mollusca; class Bivalvia; order Venerida; family Vesicomyidae; genus Archivesica; species Archivesica marissinica. The sequence goes on from CM026401.1 coordinate 15,877,957, forward strand.
GGTATGTTGTACAGTATTGGTATGTTGTACAGTATCGGTATGTTGTACAGTATCTGTATGTTGTACAGTATTGGTATGTTGTACGGTATGTTGTACAGTATTGGTATGTTGTACAGTATTGGTATGTTGTACAGTATTGGTATGTTGTACAGTATCTGTATGTTGTACAGTATCTGTATGTTGTACAGTATTGGTATGTTGTACAGTATTGGTATGTTGTACAGTATTGGTATGTTGTACAGTATCGTATGTTGTACAGTATTGGTATGTTGTACAGTATTGGTATGTTGTACAGTATGGTATGTTGTACAGTATCTGTATGTTGTACAGTATGGTATGTTGTACAGTATTGGTATGTTGTACAGTATTGGTATGTTGTACAGTATTGGTATGTTGTACAGTATTGGTATGTTGTACAGTATCTGTATGTTGTACAGTATTTTTACGGTATGTTGTACAGTATTGGTATGTTGTACAGTATTGGTATGTTGTACAGTATTGGTATGTTGTACAGTATTGGTATGTTGTACAGTATCTGTATGTTGTACAGTATTGGTATGTTGTACAGTATCTGTATGTTGTACAGTATTGGTATGTTGTACAGTATCTGTATGTTGTACAGTATGGTATGTTGTACAGTATTGGTATGTTGTACAGTATCTGTATGTTGTACAGTATTGTATGTTGTACAGTATTGGTATGTTGTACAGTATTGGTATGTTGTACAGTATGGTATGTTGTACAGTATTGGTATGTTGTACAGTATTGTATGTTGTACAGTATTGGTATGTTGTACAGTATGTTGTACAGTATTGGTATGTTGTACAGTATTGGTATGTTGTACAGTATTGTATGTTGTACAGTATCGGTATGTTGTACAGTATCTGTATGTTGTACAGTATTGGTATGTTGTACAGTATTGGTATGTTGTACAGTATTGGTATGTTGTACAGTATTGGTATGTTGTACAGTATTGGTATGTTGTACAGTATCTGTATGTTGTACAGTATTGGTATGTTGTACAGTATCTGTATGTTGTACAGTATTGGTATGTTGTACAGTATCTGTATGTTGTACAGTATTGGTATGTTGTACAGTATTGGTATGTTGTACAGTATCTGTATGTTGTACAGTATTGGTATGTTGTACAGTATCGGTATGTTGTACAGTATTGGTATGTTGTACAGTATCTGTATGTTGTACAGTATTGGTATGTTGTACAGTATTGGTATGTTGTACAGTATTGGTATGTTGTACAGTATTGGTATGTTGTACAGTATCTGTATGTTGTACAGTATTGGTATGTTGTACAGTATCTGTATGTTGTACAGTATTGTATGTTGTACAGTATCTGTATGTTGTACAGTATTGGTATGTTGTACAGTATCGTATGTTGTACAGTATCTGTATGTTGTACAGTATGTATGTTGTACAGTAGGTATGTTGTACAGTATTGGTATGTTGTACAGTATCGGTATGTTGTACAGTATCGGTATGTTGTACAGTATCTGTATGTTGTACAGTATCTGTATGTTGTACAGTATTGGTATGTTGTACAGTATTGGTATGTTGTACAGTATTGGTATGTTGTACAGTATCTGTATGTTGTACAGTATTGGTATGTTGTACAGTATCTGTATGTTGTACAGTATTGGTATGTTGTACAGTATTGGTATGTTGTACAGTATTGGTATGTTGTACAGTATCTGTATGTTGTACAGTATTGGTATGTTGTACAGTATCTGTATGTTGTACAGTATTGGTATGTTGTACAGTATTGGTATGTTGTACAGTATTGGTATGTTGTACAGTATCGGTATGTTGTACAGTATCTGTATGTTGTACAGTATTGGTATGTTGTACAGTATTGGTATGTTGTACAGTATCTGTATGTTGTACAGTATCTGTATGTTGTACAGTATCGGTATGTTGTACAGTATTGGTATGTTGTACAGTATTGGTATGTTGTACAGTATTGGTATGTTGTACAGTATTGGTATGTTGTACAGTATTGGTATGTTGTACAGTATCGGTATGTTGTACAGTATCTGTATGTTGTACAGTATTGGTATGTTGTACAGTATTGGTATGTTGTACAGTATTGGTATGTTGTACAGTATCTGTATGTTGTACAGTATTGGTATGTTGTACAGTATTGGTATGTTGTACAGTCTGTATGTTGTACAGTATCTGTATGTTGTACAGTATCGGTATGTTGTACAGTATTGTATGTTGTACAGTATTGGTATGTTGTACAGTATTGGTATGTTGTACAGTATTGGTATGTTGTACAGTATCGGTATGTTGTACAGTATCTGTATGTTGTACAGTATCTGTATGTTGTACAGTATTGGTATGTTGTACAGTATTGGTATGTTGTACAGTATTGGTATGTTGTACAGTATCTGTATGTTGTACAGTATTGGTATGTTGTACAGTATCGGTATGTTGTACAGTATCTGTATGTTGTACAGTATTGGTATGTTGTACAGTATGTTGTACAGTATTGGTATGTTGTACAGTATTGGTATGTTGTACAGTATCTGTATGTTGTACAGTATCTGTATGT
>CM026401.1:15881525-15903689 GCA_014843695.1 Archivesica marissinica
GATGTAACTATGTGGGATGTAACTATGTGGGATGTAACTATGTGGGATGTAACAACTCTGTGGGATGTAACAACTCTGTGGGATGTAACAACTCTGTGGGATGTAACAACTCTGTGGGATGTAACTATGTGGGATGTAACAACTCTGTGGGATGTAACTATGTGGGATGTAACTATGTGGGATGTAACAACTCTGTGGGATGTAACTATGTGGGATGTAACAACTCTGTGGGATGTAACAACTCTGTGGGATGTAACTATGTGGGATGTAACTATGTGGGATGTAACAACTCTGTGGGATGTAACAACTCTGTGGGATGTAACAACTCTGTGGGATGTACAACTATGTGGGATGTAACAACTCTGTGGGATGTAACAACTCTGTGGGATGTAACTATGTGGGATGTAACAACTCTGTGGGATGTAACAACTCTGTGGGATGTAACAACTCTGTGGGATGTAACAACTATGTGGGATGTAACAACTATGTGGGATGTAACAACTCTGTGGGATGTAACTATGTGGGATGTAACAACTCTGTGGGATGTAACAACTCTGTGGGATGTAACAACTCTGGGGATGTACAACTCTGTGGGATGTAACAACTCTGTGGGATGTAACAACTCTGTGGGATGTAACAACTCTGTGGGATGTAACAACTCTGTGGGATGAACAACTCTGTGGGATGTAACAACTCTGTGGGATGTAACAACTCTGTGGGATGTAACTATGTGGGATGTAACAACTCTGTGGGATGTAACTATGTGGGATGTAACTATGTGGGATGTAACTATGTGGGATGTAACAACTATGTGGGATGTAACTATGTGGGATGTAACAACTATGTGGGATGTAACTATGTGGGATGTAACAACTATGTGGGATGTAACTATGTGGGATGTAACAACTATGTGGGATGTAACTATGTGGGATGTAACTATGTGGGATGTAACAACTATGTGGGATGTAACTATGTGGGATGTAACAACTCTGTGGGATGTAACAACTCTGTGGGATGTAACGCTGTGGGGTGTAACTATGTGGGATGTAACAACTTGTGGGATGCCCACAGATCTATATTCATCTTCAGTTGTTTTGTTTGTTTTGGTGTCTAAAGTTGCACTAACAAATTCCTGTATTATCCGTGTATCAATAAAAACAATTATTTATAACTGTATGCAATTAACTGGTAACACAGGCAATTGAATCGGAAAACCTGCTCTATCCATACATCAGATCACGCAGAGCATACCACAGTACTTAGAAAGGACAACTAAACCAAGTATTAACAGAGAGACGATTATAGATTGTCTCCCTTGAGTCATCAGTATCTGTTTAACTCCAAGCATATATATTATGGAAGGCCATTTCAAGTGGTGTCAGATCTTGCGCTAGAGAGCAGTTTGGAAGACAAAGTCTCCATGAGCCACCTCATTTGTCCTTATTTTTGATCTTGGGTGTATGTTTAACATTATGCCAAGTCATTTTAAAATTGCACAGAAATTGGTTTCTGACAGACACCATTCCATCTCCTGCTATATGGTGCGGGATATTAAAAGGTATGTTATTCTGTGTTTATCATTATAGTTGTGTAAAGTTTGGTACTACTAAGTATATGCAAGCAACTCAAAATGATACAAACCAACAGAACAACAGAAAAACATAACATTCTGCACTGCACCTACATATACACATCTTGGTTTTGATTCTCTAGAGGATTTAGGATTGGATGAGTGGGATGTTGGTGGCTGTTGATCGCGGAGGTAGTCGCTTATTACATGTCTGTAATTATTTGTCAGGAGGAATAAAATATGGTCGCTTACAAAGGGGAGTGGCTTATTGTCGCTTACAAAGGGGAGTGGTTTATGGTCGCTTACAAAGGGGAGTGGCTTATGGTCGCTTACAAAGGGGAGTGGCTTATGGTCACTTACAAAGGGGAGTGGCTTATGGTCACTTACAAAGGGGAGTGGCTTATGGTTGCTTACAAAGGGGAGTGGCTTATGATCGCTTACAAAGGGGAGTGGCTTATGGTCACTTACAACGGGGAATGGCTTATTGTCGCTTACCTAGGGGAGTGGCTTATGGTTGCTTACAAAGGGGAGTGGCTTATGGTCGCTTACAAAGGGGAGTGGCTTATGGTCACTTACAAAGGGGAGTGGCTTATGGTCGCTTACAAAGGGGAGTGGCTTATGGTCGCTTACAAAGGGGAGTGGCTTATGGTCGCTTACAAAGGGGAGTGGCTTACAGCAAGCAGCACAAGTTTAGGCTGTAGCAATAATACAACACGTATGTATCAAACTCATACATTCCTATTTCAAACACTCACCATTCTGTTCCTGGCGGAATCGTTCAATCTCCTGTTTAAGTTGATCATTCTCTGTCTCTAGCTCCTGTATGAGGGCCTCTCGCTCGTCGGAGAGATGGCGTATGTGTTCCACGTAGTTCTCCACTTCTTGCATCTCCTCCGCCTGGGAATGTTTGAGTTGTTCCTGCTTCTCCGTAGCCAACAATAAATCATTCTAAAATACAAAACTAATATATAAACATCAGTTTTTACTCACGACAAAATAACAAAATGGGTACATTTTCATCGGACTTCTCACTGATAATAAACTTATATTAATATAAAGAGTATAAAATATTGGCTAAATCTCCAAGAAAACAAACATGTAATGATGTGAACAACTTGTTTCCCTATGTACAAACAATGCTGCTGTGTGGCCCCTTGTACCAGCCCCACTGGTGGACATTGATGTAATTAATGAAAGCATAACTCTTCAACACAATATAACAGACACAAGAAACGTATAGAACTTTACCTCCACATTCTGACAGTGTAATGGTTAGAGATGGAGATACCAGCTCCACATTCTGACAGTGTAATGGTTAGAGATGGAGATACCAGCTCCACATTCTGACAGTGTAATGGTTAAAACCACCCACATTCTTGTAATGGTTATGATGGAGATCAGCTCCACACACAAAAACCCGATACCAGCTCCACATTCTGACAGTGTAATGGTTAGAGATGGAGATACCAGCTCCACATTCTGACAGTGTAATGGTTAGAGATGGAGATACCAGCTTTACCTCCACATTCTGACAGTGTAATGGTTAGAGATGGAGATACCAGCTCCACATTCTGACAGTGTAATGGTTAGTGATGGAGATACCAGCTCCACATTCTGACAGTGTAATGGTTAGAGATGGAGATACCAGCTCCACATTCTGACAGTGTAATGGTTAGAGATGGAGATACCAGCTCCACATTCTGACAGTGTAATGGTTAGAGATGGAGATACCAGCTCCACATTCTGACAGTGTAATGGTTAGAGATGGAGATACCAGCTTTACCTCCACATTCTGACAGTGTAATGGTTAGAGATGGAGATACCAGCTCCACATTCTGACAGTGTAATGGTTAGAGATGGAGATACCAGCTCCACATTCTGACAGTGTAATGGTTAGAGATGGAGATACCAGCTCCACATTCTGACAGTGTAATGGTTAGAGATGGAGATACCAGCTACCTCCACATTCTGACAGTGTAATGGTTAGAGATGGAGATACCAGCTCCACATTCTGACAGTGTAATGGTTAGTGATGGAGATACCAGCTTACCTCCACATTCTGACAGTGTAATGGTTAGAGATGGAGATACCAGCTCCACATTCTGACAGTGTAATGGTTAGTGATGGAGATACCAGCTTTACCTCCACATTCTGACAGTGTAATGGTTAGAGATGGAGATACCAGCTCCACATTCTGACAGTGTAATGGTTAGTGATGGAGATACCAGCTTTACCTCCACATTCTGACAGTGTAATGGTTAGAGATGGAGATACCAGCTACCTCCACATTCTGACAGTGTAATGGTTAGAGATGGAGATACCAGCTCCACATTCTGACAGTGTAATGGTTAGTGATGGAGATACCAGCTCCACATTCTGACAGTGTAATGGTTAGTGATGGAGATACCAGCTCCACATTCTGACAGTGTAATGGTTAGAGATGGAGATACCAGCTCCACATTCTGACAGTGTAATGGTTAGAGATGGAGATACCAGCTCCACATTCTGACAGTGTAATGGTTAGAGATGGAGATACCACCTCCACATTCTGACAGTGTAATGGTTAGAGATGGAGATACCAGCTCCACATTCTGACAGTGTAATGGTTAGTGATGGAGATACCAGCTTTACCTCCACATTCTGACAGTGTAATGGTTAGTGATGGAGATGCCAGCTTTACCTCCACATTCTGACAGTGTAATGGTTAGAGATGGAGATACCAGCTCCACATTCTGACAGTGTAATGGTTAGAGATGGAGATACCAGCTTTACCTCCACATTCTGACAGTGTAATGGTTAGTGATGGAGATATCAGCTCCACATTCTGACAGTGTAATGGTTAGAGATGGAGATACCAGCTCCAAATTCTGACAGTGTAATGGTTAGAGATGGAGATACTAGCTCCACATTCTGACAGTGTAATGGTTAGAGATGGAGATACCAGCTCCACATTCTGACAGTGTAATGGTTAGAGATGGAGATACCACCTCCACATTCTGACAGTGTAATGGTTAGAGATGGAGATACCAGCTCCACATTCTGACAGTGTAATGGTTAGTGATGGAGATACCAGCTCCACATTCTGACAGTGTAATGGTTAGAGATGGAGATACCAGCTTTACCTCCACATTCTGACAGTGTAATGGTTAGAGATGGAGATACCAGCTCCACATTCTGACAGTGTAATGGTTAGTGATGGAGATACCAGCTTTACCTCCACATTCTGACAGTGTAATGGTTAGTGATGGAGATGCCAGCTTTACCTCCACATTCTGACAGTGTAATGGTTAGAGATGGAGATACCAGCTCCACATTCTGACAGTGTAATGGTTAGAGATGGACATACCAGCTCCACATTCTGACAGTGTAATGGTTAGAGATGGAGATACCAGCTTTACCTCCACATTCTGACAGTGTAATGGTTAGTGATGGAGATACCAGCTCCACATTCTGACAGTGTAATGGTTAGAGATGGAGATACAAGCTCCACATTCTGACAGTGTAATGGTTAGAGATGGAGATACCAGCTCCACATTCTGACAGTGTAATGGTTAGAGATGGAGATACCAGCTTTACCTCCACATTCTGACAGTGTAATGGTTAGAGATGGAGATACCAGCTCCACATTCTGACAGTGTAATGGTTAGAGATGGAGATACCACCTCCACATTCTGACAGTGTAATGGTTAGAGATGGAGATACCAGCTCCACATTCTGACAGTGTAATGGTTAGTGATGGAGATACCAGCTCCACATTCTGACAGTGTAATGGTTAGAGATGGAGATACCAGCTTTACCTCCACATTCTGACAGTGTAATGGTTAGTGATGGAGATACCAGCTCCACATTCTGACAGTGTAATGGTTAGTGATGGAGATACCAGCTTTACCTCCACATTCTGACAGTGTAATGGTTAGTGATGGAGATACCAGCTCCACATTCTGACAGTGTAATGGTTAGAGATGGAGATACCAGCTCCACATTCTGACAGTGTAATGGTTAGAGATGGAGATACCAGCTCCACATTCTGACAGTGTAATGGTTAGAGATGGAGATACCAGCTTTACCTCCACATTCTGACAGTGTAATGGTTAGTGATGGAGATATCAGCTCCACATTCTGACAGTGTAATGGTTAGAGATGGAGATACAAGCTCCACATTCTGACAGTGTAATGGTTAGAGATGGAGATACCAGCTCCACATTCTGATAGTGTAATGGTTAGAGTTGGAGATACCAGCTTTACCTCCACATTCTGACAGTGTAATGGTTAGAGATGGAGATATCAGCTCCACATTCTGACAGTGTAATGGTTAGAGATGGAGATACCAGCTCCACATTCTGACAGTGTAATGGTTAGAGATGGAGATACCAGCTTTACCTCCACATTCTGACAGTGTAATGGTTAGTGATGGAGATACCAGCTCCACATTCTGACAGTGTAATGGTTAGAGATGGAGATACCAGCTTTACCTCCACATTCTGACAGTGTAATGGTTAGAGATGGAGATACCAGCTCCACATTCTGACAGTGTAATGGTTAGAGATGGAGATACCAGCTTTACCTCCACATTCTGACAGTGTAATGGTTAGAGATGGAGATACCAGCTCCACATTCTGACAGTGTAATGGTTAGAGATGGAGATACCAGCTCCACATTCTGACAGTGTAATGGTTAGAGATGGAGATACCAGCTTTACCTCCACATTCTGACAGTGTAATGGTTAGAGATGGAGATACCAGCTCCACATTCTGACAGTGTAATGGTTAGAGATGGAGATACCAGCTCCACATTCTGACAGTGTAATGGTTAGTGATGGAGATACCAGCTCCACATTCTGACAGTGTAATGGTTAGAGATGGAGATACCAGCTTTACCTCCACATTCTGACAGTGTAATGGTTAGAGATGGAGATACCAGCTCCACATTCTGACAGTGTAATGGTTAGTGATGGAGATACCAGCTTTACCTCCACATTCTGACAGTGTAATGGTTAGAGATGGAGATACCAGCTTACCTCACATTCTGACAGTGTAATGGTTAGTGATGGAGATACCAGCTCCACATTCTGACAGTGTAATGGTTAGAGATGGAGATACCAGCTGTACCTCCACATTCTGACAGTGTAATGGTTAGAGATGGAGATACCAGCTCCACATTCTGACAGTGTAATGGTTAGTGATGGAGATATCAGCTCCACATTCTGACAGTGTAATGGTTAGTGATGGAGATACTAGCTCCACATTCTGACAGTGTAATGGTTAGAGATGGAGATACCAGCTGTACCTCCACATTCTGACAGTGTAATGGTTAGTGATGGAGATACCAGCTCCACATTCTGACAGTGTAATGGTTAGAGATGGAGAAACCAGCTCCACATTCTGACAGTGTAATGGTTAGAGATGGAGATACCAGCTCCACATTCTGACAGTGTAATGGTTAGTGATGGAGATACCAGCTGTACCTCCACATTCTGACAGTGTAATGGTTAGAGATGGAGATACCAGCTCCACATTCTGACAGTGTAATGGTTAGAGATGGAGATGCCAGCTTTACCTCCACATTCTGACAGTGTAATGGTTAGAGATGGAGATACCAGCTCCACATTCTGACAGTGTAATGGTTAGAGATGGAGATACCAGCTTTACCTCCACATTCTGACAGTGTAATGGTTAGAGATGGAGATACCAGCTCCACATTCTGACAGTGTAATGGTTATAGATGGAGATACTAGCTCCACATTCTGACAGTGTAATGGTTAGAGATGGAGATACCAGCTCCACATTCTGACAGTGTAATGGTTAGTGATGGAGATACCAGCTCCACATTCTGACAGTGTAATGGTTAGAGATGGAGATACCAGCTGTACCTCCACATTCTGACAGTGTAATGGTTAGAGATGGAGATACCAGCTCCACATTCTGACAGTGTAATGGTTAGAGATGGAGATGACAGCTTTACCTCCACATTCTGACAGTGTAATGGTTAGAGATGGAGATACCAGCTCCACAGTCTGACAGTGTAATGGTTAGAGATGGAGATACCAGCTCCACATTCTGACAGTGTAATGGTTAGAGATGGAGATACCAGCTTTACCTCCACATTCTGACAGTGTAATGGTTAGTGATGGAGATACCAGCTCCACATTCTGACAGTGTAATGGTTAGTGATGGAGCTACCAGCTTTACCTCCACATTCTGACAGTGTAATGGTTAGTGATGGAGATATCAGCTCCACATTCTGACAGTGTAATGGTTAGTGATGGAGATACCAGCTCCACATTCTGACAATGTAATGGTTAATGATGGAGATACTAGCTCCACATTCTGACAATGTAATGGTTAGTGATGGCGATACCAGCTCCACATTCTGACAGTGTAATGGTTAGTGATGGAGACACCAGCTCCACATTCTGACAGTGTAATGGTTAGAGATGGAGATACCAGCTTTACCTCCACATTCTGACAGTGTAATGGTTAGTGATGGAGATACCAGCTCCACATTCTGACAATGTAATGGTTAGTGATGGAGATATCAGCTCCACATTCTGACAGTGTAATGGTTAGTGATGGAGATACCAGCTGTACCTCCACATTCTGACAGTGTAATGGTTAGAGATGGAGATACCAGCTCCACATTCTGACAGTGTAATGGTTAGAGATGGAGATACCAGCTCCACATTCTGACAGTGTAATGGTTAGAGATGGAGATACTAGCTTTACCTCCACATTCTGACAGTGTAATGGTTAGAGATGGAGATACCAGCTCCACATTCTGACAGTGTAATGGTTAGTGATGGAGATATCAGCTCCACATTCTGACAGTGTAATGGTTAGTGATGGAGATATCAGCTCCACATTCTGACAGTGTAATGGTTAGTGATGGAGATACCAGCTGTACCTCCACATTCTGACAATGTAATGGTTAGAGATGGAGATATCAGCTCCACATTCTGACAGTGTAATGGTTAGTGATGGAGATACTAGCTTTACCGCCACATTCTGACAGTGTAATGGTTAGAGATGGAGATATCAGCTCCACATTCTGACAGTGTAATGGTTAGTGATGGAGATACCAGCTTTACCTCCACATTCTGACAGTGTAATGGTTAGAGATGGAGATACCAGCTTAACCTCCACATTCTGACAGTGGAATGGTTATAGATGGAGATACCAGCTCCACATTCTGACAGTGTAATGGTTAGTGATGGAGATACCAGCTTTACCTCCACATTCTGACAGTGTAATGGTTAGTGATGGAGATATCAGCTCCACATTCTGACATTGTAATGGTTAGAGATGGAGATACCAGCTCCACATTCTGACAGTGTAATGGTTAGAGATGGAGATACCAGCTCCACATTCTGACAGTGTAATGGTTAGAGATGGAGATACCACCTCCACATTCTGACAGTGTAATGGTTAGAGATGGAGATACCAGCTCCACATTCTGACAGTGTAATGGTTAGTGATAGAGATACCAGCTTTACCTCCACATTCTGACAGTGTAATGGTTAGTGATGGAGATGCCAGCTTTACCTCCACATTCTGACAGTGTAATGGTTAGAGATGGAGATACCAGCTCCACATTCTGACAGTGTAATGGTTAGAGATGGAGATACTAGCTTTACCTCCACATTCTGACAGTGTAATGGTTAGTGATGGAGATATCAGCTCCACATTCTGACATTGTAATGGTTAGAGATGGAGATACCAGCTCCACATTCTGACAGTGTAATGGTTAGGGATGGAGATACCAGCTCCACATTCTGACAGTGTAATGGTTAGAGATGGAGATACCAGCTCCACATTCTGACAGTGTAATGGTTAGAGATGGAGATACCACCTCCACATTCTGACAGTGTAATGGTTAGAGATGGAGATACCAGCTCCACATTCTGACAGTGTAATGGTTAGTGATGGAGATACCAGCTCCACATTCTGACAGTGTAATGGTTAGAGATGGAGATACAAGCTTTACCTCCACATTCTGACAGTGTAATGGTTAGAGATGGAGATACCAGCTCCACATTCTGACAGTGTAATGGTTAGTGATGGAGATACCAGCTCCACATTCTGACAGTGTAATGGTTAGTGATGGAGATACCAGCTTTACCTCCACATTCTGATACAGTCTCCACACATAGAACAGCTTCTCCTCATCTGTACACTGCGGGTTCAAACCATCTTCCTCCAGGCGCTTGTCAATTTCTGCATGTAGTATAGAGGGACTTTCCTGCAATACACAGATGCTTGTCATAGAGTTTTCCTGAGGGTAGCATAGAGGGGTTTCCTGAGGGTAGCATAGATGTGTTTTCCTAAGGAGAGCATAGAGGGGTTTTCCTGAGGGTAGCATAGAGGTGTTTTCCTGAGGGTAGCATGGAGGGGTTTTCCTGAGGGTAGCATGGAGGGGTTTTCCTGAGGGTAGCATAGATGTGTTTTCCTGAGGGTAGCATAGAGGGGTTTTCCTAAGGGTAGCATAGCTGTGTTTTCCTGAGGGTAGCATAGATGTGTTTTCCTGAGGGTAGCATAGATATGTTTTCCTGAGGGTAGCATGGAGGGGTTTTCCTGAGGGTAGCATAGATGTGTTTTCCTGAGGGTAGCATAGAGGGGTTTTCCTAAGGGTAGCATAGCTGTGTTTTCCTGAGGGTAGCATAGATGTGTTTTCCTGAGGGTAACATAGATATGTTTTCCTGAGGGTAGCATAGAGGTGTTTTCCTGAGGGTAGCATAGATGTGTTTTCCTGAGGGTAGCATAGATGTGTTTTCCTGGGGGTAACATATATGTGTTTTCCTGCGGGTAGCATAGAGGGATTTTCCTGAGGGTAGCATAGAGGGGTTTTCCTGAGGGTAGCATGGAGGGGTTTTCCTGAGGGTAGCATAGAGGTGTTTTCCCGAGGGTAGCATAGAGGTGTTTTCCTGAGGGTAGCATAGAGGATTTTCCTGAGGGTAGCATAGAGGGGTTTTCCTGAGGGTAGCATAGAGATGTTTTCCTGAGGGTAGCATAGAGGGGTTTTCCTGAGGGTAGCATAGAGGGGTTTTCCTGAGGGTAGCATAGAGGTGTTTTCCTGAGGGTAGTATAGAGGGGTTTTCCTGAGGGTAGCATAGAGGGGTTTTCCTGAGGGTAGCATAGATGTGTTTTCCTGGGGGTAACATATATGTGTTTTCCTGCGGGTAGCATAGAGGGTTTTCCTGAGGGTAGCATAGAGGGGTTTTCCTGAGGGTAGCATGGAGGGGTTTTCCTGAGGGTAGCATAGAGGTGTTTTCCCGAGGGTAGCATAGAGGTGTTTTCCTGAGGGTAGCATAGAGGATTTTCCTGAGGGTAGCATAGAGGGGTTTTCCTGAGGGTAGCATAGAGGGGTTTTCCTGAGGGTAGCATAGGGGTTTTCCTGAGGGTAGCATAGAGGGGTTTTCCTGAGGGTAGCATGGAGGGGTTTTCCTGAGGGTAGCATAGAGGTGTTTTCCCGAGGGTAGCATAGAGGGGTTTTCCTGAGGGTAGCATAGAGGGGTTTTCCTGAGGGTAGCATAGGGTCATTGGCTTACAGAGGATTCACTGTATTAGTATTGAAAAACAGTAAAACCATAAATACTTCAATCACCAAGAGGTTTCCTATATAGTTGTCACACACAAGAGGTTTCCTATATAGTTGTCACACACAAGAGGTTTCCTATATAGTTGTCACACACAAGAGGTTTCGTTTCCTATATAGTTGTCACACACAAGATGTTTCATATATAGTTGTCACACACAAGAGGTTTCCTATATAGTTGTCACACACAAGAGGTTTCCTATATAGTTGTCACACACAAGAGGTTTCCTATATAGTTGTCACACACAAGAGGTTTCCTATATAGTTGTCACACACAAGAGGTTTCCTATATAGTTGTCACACACTTGAATAAATCAGAGGAACTCTTCAAATACAAACCAATTTACTCAAAATATATCCTAAAAATTCCACTCAATTATGAAGTAAATTGCTCAGGCAAAACGACAAAAGAAATGTTTGTTGATGATAAGTAAGGCTGTCAAAAGAAATAAAGCAAAGTGTCTCAAGAGTTCAACTTAGATAGATCTCTGTCAAAGTGAAGTACCGGTATGAAGAAATGCTTACCATGTTGTCAATATGTTTACCTCACGTTTGTTCAAATACACAGAACAAACAAAAATCGAAAGTGTGTGCGACTTTTGTGGAAAGAATTTATGGACAAACGTATCTAGAACTAATGACAAAATGCTTTTATAAAGAATGCACTGAGATAATTATATGGTACGGAACTTGTGACATATCGACCTTATAAAGAATGCACTGAGATAATTATATGGTACGGAACTTGTGACATATCGACCTTATAAAGAATGCACTGAGATAATTATATGGTACGGAACTTGTGACATATCGACCTTATAAAGAATGCACTGAGATAATTATAGGGTACGGAACTTGTGACATATCGACCTTATAAAGAATGTACAGAGATAATTATAGTTGTGGGTCATCTTATAGTCGAGATCATCTTATAGGCGAATATGTATGGCAATGAATTTGCGTATGGGTATGGTGTCTTCATAACAAAGGGGTTGCTTGTGCAGTGTAACACATTAGTGGAAGGTGCAATAGTGCAGTGCTATGCTTTCAGGTGTGAGTTTCCAAGAGTTTGAGCCCAACTGTAGCCAATCCGATTGTGCAAGACAAATAAATTCCATGTTGCCTTTTCTCTCTCCCTCATGGGGATGGATTCTATCAGGAATGAGGTCTCGGCAGCGATTAAAATAATGTTGTAGGAACATGTTCTGCTATCAGCTAAAATAAATTTGCATAAACTATATAGAAATTAGTAACCTTTCACATTCACCTAAACACATTAATGTCATACAGAAAAAGAATACTAAATAAGATATAACTATCAGCTCCACTAATGCTCCATTACACGTAGTCTGCATAAATATCTTATATATATACTAAACATTTACACACGTAGTCTGCATAAATATCTTATATATATACTAAACATTTACACACGTAGTCTGCATAAATATCTTATATATATACTAAACATTTACACGTAGTCTGCATAAATATCCTATATATATACTAAACATTTACACATAGTCTGCATAAATATCTTATATATATACTAAACATTTACACATAGTCTGCATAAATATCTTATATATATACTAAACATTTACACATAGTCTGCATAAATATCTTATATATATACTAAACATTTACACGTAGTCTGCATAAATATCTATATATATACTAAACATTTACACATAGTCTGCATAAATATCTTATATATATACTAAACATTTACACATAGTCTGCATAAATATCCTATATATATACTAAACATTTACACACGTAGTCTGCATAAATATCTTATATATATACTAAACATTTACACGTAGTCTGCATAAATATCCTATATATATACTAAACATTTACACACATAGTCTGCATAAATATCTTATATATATACTAAACATTTACACATAGTCTGCATAAATATCTTATATATATACTAAACATTTACACATGTAGTCTGCATAAATATCTTATATATATACTAAACATTTACACACATAGTCTGCATAAATATCTTATATATATACTAAACATTTACACATGTAGTCTGCATAAATATCTTATATACAGGGTTCATTCTAGGTCAGAATTTTTGGGAGAAGTGAGAAAGCGCGTGATCACTTCCATAAATGGTGTTCTTTAATATACTTCTGCAAAATATGGTTAAAATGTACAGTACAACCATTAAATACAACATTTGAATAGAAGGAGTGCTTTATAATGGGCCAGTGTATCTTACTAGACACAATTTTGTTTGAAAATCGTAAAAACCAAAAAATATTAATATCGCCCTCTAGAATGATCCCACACGTAGTCTGCATAAATATCTTATATATATACTAAATATTTACACACTCATCTATGGCATGATATAATTTTATGCGAAGACAACAATGTATCACAAGCATAGACACAATATATTGATTGTGGTCTCAATTCTTACAAACACAAAAGATTTATTTATGGAACAAGCCAGTCATCGGCAACTTCACTGCACACACATCATTATGGAACAAGCCAGTCATCGGCAGCTTCACTGCACACACATCATAGACATTCTTCAGAAGCTTCAGAACTCCCATACATATATTTTAAAGGAGATTGTTGTCAGACGGAATCATTATTTGGTTGTTTCATTTTGGGGTTTGATGTCGCACGAACAGCTAAGGTCCTATCTCCTGCTATTATTGGTGGAAGACCCCGGACGGATGCTCCTTCGAGCAGTATTGCACACACGGATGGACACAATGTGTAGAACCACTGACCTACTGCAAACAACTGGATAACTTCCTCACTTGATAGAATTTGACACCCTCAGTTGGATTCGAACCTACAGTGGTGAGGGCCAAGTGGTTCGAAGTCAACGACCATAACAACTCCGCCACGGCATAAATGAACGAAAACTAAATAATTTAAGATGAAACTAATATGAGACCAAAATAACCGTATCGACAGAATGCTTCATATATATACTGTAGTACACTAGTAATCTAGACAATATATAAATGTGTTGTTCTTAATTGTTTGTTTTTGAGTTCAGGTAGCACCAACAGCTTATGTCACATGGCGACTTAAACTCCAGCTGTTGATGGAGGAAGACAGTTGATACCCTCTGAGCAGTGTTACAGGCACGGACAGGCAACACAGGCAGAACAGCCAACACAGGCACAGACAGGCAACACAACACAGGCACGGACAGGCAACACAGGCATGGACAGGCAACACAGGCAGGGACAGGCAACACAACACAGGCACAGACAGGCAACACAACACAGGCACGGACAGGCAACACAACACAGGCACGGACAGGCAACACAACACAGGCACGGACAGGCAACACAGGCACGGACAGGCAACACAACACAGGCACGGACAGGCACACAACACAGGCACACAGGCAACACAGGCACGGACAGGCAACACAGGCACGGACAGGCAACACAGGCAGGGACAGGCAACACAGGCAGGGACAGGCAACACAGGCACGGACAGGCAACACAGGCAGGGACAGGCAACACAGGCACGGACAGGCAACACAGACAGGACAGGCAACACAGGCAGGGACAGGCAACACAGGCACGGACAGGCAACACAGGCACGAACAGGCAACACAGGCACGGCCAGGCAACACGGGTAGAACAGCCAACTGAATAGCTTCCTCACATGAATGTATTAACCCATTCAACACCAAGTAACTCGCATGGACTGGTCCATGATATTCATAAACCAATAAATGAATCAGAAAATCACATTTGGACAAGTTCATTTATCCAAATGGGTAATTATGTCTAAAAATAGTCATATCACTGGCAAAAAGTGCAGATCCTGATGAGACGGCTCGTCACGAGCCGGCTCATCTGGATCTACACTTTTTGTAAGCCTATTTAGAGGTCTGTGGTGTTGAAAGGGTTAAACATGCCCAGTGTGATTCAAACATATTGCGGTCATGGTCAGTGATTTGAAAATAGCAGGATATTATGATACAAAATTTACAGTTGTTTGAAAATGATTATTGAAAGAGCCTAAGAATAGTACAGAATGATGGTAGAAGCTTTACAGGACGATCCCCCTGGGACATGAGATTGAGCCTTACAAATAAATGTTCTTGTCTGATTTTGTATTTTATATGGATGGGTGTGTGTTGGCGGCGATGTGTCCAAGGCACAACTTCGAAATAGAATGCTTACTAGTTTCGCTCGGTTTTAACTTGTCAGAGAGTAATTCGCCTCAATTTGGACAGCAATATTTAAACCTATGATTGTGTTCTTATTATAAATAATTATGTGCCATTGTTATTGTGATTAGGGGGTAATTCGAAAACAAAAAATGGACCATAAAATGGACAAGCTGCTTTAAGATAAAAGCTACAAGATAGTGACGACCATGAAATACACATTAGTTCCACAGGGATTCGGCACGTTTGGGGGTACTAGTATATATATTTAAGTACAGGGATGTGGGATGTCAGATTTCGCATCGATCAGTAAAATGGCCCTATCTGAAACAATTTTGTACAAAGCTGTCCAAATATAACGCCTATCCCGAGTCTTTATATTGTTCTTCAAATAAAACACAACTTTAAGCTGCATGCATGTATACTTTGCAAACAATTGCCACAGACATTGGCCATAGCAGGTCACATTTCCATACTAGGACACGGGTTCTGTCAGCAACAAAAAAAAATCTTCGACGGGAGAGTTTTAACTGTGAATAACATTATCAATAAAATGTGTTTCCACTTACGTGTAGGTTTATTCGGCAAAAATGTACGTCAAAAAGAGATTTCGTAGCATTTTCAATTTGTTTTGAAAATTTCTAAAACGGTGCAATTCGCGTTGAAACGAGCGTTCTGATTGGATTAGGATTATTCTTCATATATAAAAAAACATCTTGTTACATTCTAATAATCCAATCAGAACGCTCGTTTCAACGCGAATTGCAACCGGTAGCGACGACAAATAAACGTAAAACAATGCCTCATCCGAAATACTTACCAAAGATCTGAAATTAAATCAAACATACGATCCTAAAAATCAAATAATCTTTTCCTAGCACTCTTTGTATTCGATCGGAACTGTGTCCGAGTACTCTTGTACTCGATCGGAACTGTGTCCGAGTACTCGAGGATCAAAATTGCTACTTGTTGACATCCTTATCTTTTTATATGAAATGCGTAATTTATCACATTTTTTTACTTTGATGTATTGAAAATATTAATGTCATAAATTTGCATAATCTGGCGACTTTAACACATTGCGTCCTCAGATATTGAATCTTAGTTCAATCTATCGTATAATGAAAGTAGTACCCCCATTCTGTATACTCTATATTCAAATCAGTATGAGCAATCATAACTGACAAAACTGACTATTCACGCATTTCCAAACTTCAAAAAGTTGAACCTCCCTAGAACAACAACCTCTCTACACCAACCAATCTTGGGTGTATCCGGATGGTGTTTGCTCTGGAGAGACTGTACATACATAATTATACATTCTATTTAACAAATGTGTTCTGACATATATAATTATTTGAGAGAAATTGATTTGAGAAAGAGTGAGTGAGACCGATAGGGTGCTTTTCAGAGAGGTTGGGAGAGAAATAGTGGGGGGGGAGTGCAAGAGAGAGTGAGGGATTTCCGAGTACCACGACAGTGTAATACAGGCCAAAGCCAATTCATGTTCTATACAATGCAAATTTATACCATTTACTATTGTGCCCTGTAATTTGTTTCTCATAATGGCTAGAATGTGGATATTACATTTCATTAGATTGTATAGAATTATTCTGATAATATTGCCACTGTTTGAAACTTAGTGAGGTACAACAATTCCATGTCCGGTATAGAACTAAATTGGATAAATGTTCCATACCTCTTTAACCCATTTCATTCTGGATACATTTAAAGGCTTTTGCAAACAACATAGATCCAGATCAGCCGCAGCATGACGCTGCATGCTGATCAGGATCTATGTTGTTTGCTACATTCCCAAGTGTCTTAGCAAGATCATCTGAATAGCAAACAGCATAGAGCCTGATCAGACGGCATGTTCCGTGGCGGCTGATCTGGCTCTATGTTCTTTGCAAATACTGTTTGAACGGTATCCAGAATGAAATGGGTTAAGAAAGTGGTTAATTACTCAGAATGACAAACCTTGTTTTATTAGACTACGGTATAAGTAATGATAATACAATATTATTTCAATTTTAAGATGACTAAACTATTTAAAAAGCGCAAATAAAATGTTCTTTTAAAGTGTTTGGAGTATGATAATGATGTAACAAGATATCTACTAGATTAAAATGATGTCAAATTTGACAGATTATGCAGATTTAAACACAGTAAATTGATACTTTGCATATACAACCATAATGCCAAACATTGCTAGAATGACAGATTAGACAGTTTATTAACAGCACCAGTATAGATGTTCCTCATTAACCTTGTATTATTTAATGGTGTCCACTCGCCACAAAACTATGCCTTATAAATACATACATGCCCATTAAAAGAGAGAGATGAATCTGGCCCAAATATCACATTTCGTTAATTCACAATTTTGGTTTGATTACCTACTTGACTAAGAATAAACTATAACAGAGAACCAGCCTTCAATAACTTGCCAAATCAAGGTAAACCTGTCTTGGATGAAGTCAAATAAAATCATGTTTTTGTAAGGTCTGGCATTACGAGGTGTCCTGCTGAATCATGATCAATGCTGGGTATAGGATTACATTGTGTTACATTGTCAGATATTGTGTACATGGACGTATTGTCAATAGCAAACAAACAAACATCCAATATTGACACTGTAAGACTGTCAGGGGTATAAAGCAACATTGCATAAACAATTGGCAATTATTTGGCAATATGTCAATTTTCTTATATACCTGATAGAAACATTGTTTTTATCTATTATTCATTCTTATTATCAAATGTTTAACTTTTTAAGTGATATAATTATCACTCTTCCTTCAGTTATTTTATCAATAGATCTTTTTAAAATATCTTAGTCTCTTTATGCATTTGTTTTCTTCAAATGGAACAAAAATTGAGTTTTATGTTTATTTATCACTTCTACCGGTTGCCCATATGAGCGACGCCTCCTGAAGTGATTAGTCAGACCCATCTCCTTTGTCTTCTTGTATGGGCATGGTGTAAAGCACTGACACAAGATCTAGGTTACAAGTCCCATCTGAAAGACTTAATATTATTACGGTCAGACGGGGATCGAACCAGCGATACCTGGATTCGCAGTCGTGTTGTTAACCACTAGACTACTGTCCCATCTATAAAAATTATTTTTCTGTGCAAATTTATTAAGTGTTAACCTTAGTAACTAACTCTTACAATGCAATTGATGATTTTGTAAATATCCATAAAAGGAGGTAATATACAAATATTAATTTCATCAAAACCAGATCATTTCGTCTTCAAATTGTTACATAAAACTTAAAATAATCTTCATTGAATAAGGAATTGGTCTCTTTGCGCTGGGACACTCCTTTGCGCTATCCTCCAAATAATAATATATACTTCCGTAGACATTATCCGAAATAACTAAACTTAAAACCCCCCCCGATATGTTTACTTAGAATGTTGTGTACATCAAGATATTGTAAGGAGCGGATGATTAGATAGTGTGATTATTGTCTTATATTTTCATTTTTCAATAATATATTATTACAGTAAAAAGTAAAATTTCGAAAATATGGCCACAAACGAACCTGGTTTTGTGAAATTACCATTTGTAAATTACCCCCCTTTATGGATAGTTTTTAACAAAATCATCTGTAAATTGTGGAAGATGTAGTTTACTAAAGTTAACACTAGAATAAATTTGCATATATATATGAATTACAGTATTATTTTTCCAACTGAAGAAAAAAAATGCATTAGAGAATCTAACGCTTAATATTATAACCACAAATCACATTTCTGCTGAGTCTCCCTATTTTGAACTTCTAGCTCACGACTTCATTTTCAAATACAATTTGTCTCAATTCAGAATTGTACATGGCACACTCTGAGGGATTATCCTACAAATACTGTTTGTTTATTGGGGTTTAAAGTCGCACCAACAGCGTAGGTCATACAGAGACTTTGCAGCTATTATTGGTATAGGAATACCCTGGACATTGCAGCTATTATTGGTATATGAAGACCCCAGACTTTGCAGCTATTATTAGTATAGAAAGACTCCAGACTTTGCAGCTATTATTGGTATAGGAAGACTCCAGACTTTGCAGCTATTATTGGTATAGGAAGACCCCAGACTTTGCAGCTATTATTGGTATAGGAAGACTCCAGACTTTACAGCTATTATTGGTATAGGAAATAGGAAGACTCCAGACTTTGCAGCTATTATTGGTATAGGAAGACCCCAGACTTTACAGCTATTATTGGTATAGGAAGACCCC
Source organism: Archivesica marissinica (assembly GCA_014843695.1). Lineage (NCBI taxonomy): Eukaryota > Metazoa > Mollusca > Bivalvia > Venerida > Vesicomyidae > Archivesica > Archivesica marissinica. Next base: position 15,901,108 of record CM026401.1, read on the forward strand.
AGACTTTGCAGCTATTATTGGTATAGGAAGACCCCAGACTTTACAGCTATTATTGGTATAGGAAATAGGAAGACCCCAGACTTTGCAGCTATTATTGGTATAGGAAGACTCCAGACTTTACAGCTATTATTGGTATAGGAAGACCCCAGACTTTACAGCTATTATTGGTATAGGAAGACCCCAGACTTTGCAGCTATTATTGGTATAGGAAGACCCCAGACTTTGCAGCTATTATTGGTATAGGAAGACCCCAGAATTTGCAGCTAGTATTGGTATAGGAAGACTCCAGACTTTGCAGCTATTATTGGTATAGGAAGACTCCAGACTTTGCAACTATTATTGGTATAGGAAGACTCCAGACTTTGCAGCTATTATTGGTATAGGAAGACTCCAGACTTTACAGCTAGTATTGGTATAGGAAGACCCCAGACTTTGCAGCTATTATTGGTATAGGAAGACCCCAGACTTTGCAGCTATTATTGGTATAGGAAGACTCCTGACTTTACAGCTAGTATTGGTATAGGAAGACCCCAGACTTTGCAGCTATTATTGGTATAGGAAGACCCCAGACTTTGCAGCTATTATTGGTATAGGAAGACCCCAGACTTTGCAGCTATTATTGGTATAGGAAGACCCCGGTTGTCCCTCCGCAATCGGGTAGAATCACCGACCTATCATAAACCAGCTAGATAGCTTCCTCACATAAACCAGCTAGATAGCTTCCTCACATAAACCAGCTAGATAGCTTCCTCACATAAACCAGCTAGATAGCTTCCTCACATAAACCAGCTAGATAGCTTCCTCACATAAACCAGCTAGATAGCTTCCTCACATAAACCAGCTAGATAGCTTCCTCACATAAACCAGCTGGATAGCTTCCTCACATACACCAGCTGGATAACTTCCTCACATAAACCAGCTAGATAGCTTCCTCACATAAACCAGCTGGATAGCTTCCTCACATAAACCAGCTAGATTACTTCCTCACATAAACCAGCTAGATAGCTTCCTCACATAAACCAGCTAGATAACTTCCTCACATAAACCAGCTGGATAGCTTCCTCACATAAACCAGCTAGATAACTTCCTCACATAAACCAGCTGGATAGCTTCTTCACATAAACCAGCTAGATAACTTCCTCACATAAACCAGCTGGATAGCTTCCTCACATAAACCAGCTGGATAGCTTCCTCACATAAACCAGCTAGATAACTTCCTCACATACACCAGCTGGATAGCTTCCTCACATAAACCAGCTGGATAGCTTCCTCACATAAACCAGCTGGATAACTTCCTCACATAAACCAGCTGGATAACTTCCTCACATAAACCAGCTGGATAGCTTCCTCACATAAACCAGCTGGATAGCTTCCTCACATAAACCAGCTGGATAACTTCCTCACATAAACCAGCTGGATAGCTTCCTCACATAAACCAGCTAGATAACTTCCTCACATACACCAGCTGGATAGCTTCCTCACATAAACCAGCTGGATAGCTTCCTCACATAAACCAGCTGGATAGCTTCCTCACATAAACCAGCTGGATAGCTTCCTCACATAAACCAGCTGGATAGCTTCCTCACATAAACCAGCTGGATAGCTTCCTCACATAAACCAGCTGGATAGCTTCCTCACATAAACCAGCTGGATAGCTTCCTCACATAAACCAGCTGGATAGCTTCCTCACATAAACCAGCTGGATAGCTTCCTCACATAAACCAGCTGGATAGCTTCCTCACATAAACCAGCTGGATAGCTTCCTCACATAAACCAGCTGGATAGCTTCCTCACATAAACCAGCTGGATAGCTTCCTCACATAAACCAGCTGGATAACTTCCTCACATAAACCAGCTGGATAGCTTCCTCACATAAACCAGCTGGATAGCTTCCTCACATAAACCAGCTGGATAGCTTCCTCACATAAACCAGCTGGATAACTTCCTCACATAAACCAGCTGGATAACTTCCTCACATAAACCAGCTGGATAGCTTCCTCACATAAACCAGCTGGATAACTTCCTCACATAAACCAGCTGGATAGCTTCCTCACATAAACCAGCTGGATAGCTTCCTCACATAAACCAGCTGGATAGCTTCCTCACATAAACCAGCTGGATAACTTCCTCACATAAACCAGCTGGATAACTTCCTCACATAAACCAGCTGGATAACTTCCTCACATAAACCAGCTGGATAGCTTCCTCACATAAACCAGCTGGATAGCTTCCTCACATAAACCAGCTGGATAGCTTCCTCACATAAACCAGCTGGATAACTTCCTCACATAAACCAGCTGGATAGCTTCCTCACATAAACCAGCTGGATAGCTTCCTCACATAAACCAGCTGGATAGCTTCCTCACATAAACCAGCTGGATAGCTTCCTCACATAAACCAGCTGGATAGCTTCCTCACATAAACCAGCTGGATAGCTTCCTCACATAAACCAGCTGGATAGCTTCCTCACATAAACCAGCTGGATAACTTCCTCACATAAACCAGCTGGATAGCTTCCTCACATAAACCAGCTGGATAGCTTCCTCACATAAACCAGCTGGATAGCTTCCTCACATAAACCA
>CM026401.1:15912089-15975683 GCA_014843695.1 Archivesica marissinica
ATCAAATAAGCTATAACCAGCCGTAGACTGGATCAAATAAGCTATAACCAGCCATAGACTGGATCAAATAAGCTATAACCAACCATAGACTGGATCAAATAAGCTATAACCAACCGTAGACTGGATCAAATAAGCTATAACCAGCCGTAGACTGGATCAAATAAGCTAAACCAGCCGTAGACTGGATCAAATAAGTTATAACCAGCCATAGACTGGATCAAATAAGTTATAACCAGCCATAGACTGGATCAAATAAGCTATAACCAGCCATAGACTGGATCAAATAAGCTATAACCAGCCATAGGCTGGATCAAATAAGCTATAACCAGCCGTAGACTGGATTAAATAAGCTATAACCAACCATAGACTGGATCAAATAAGCTATAACCAGCCATAGACTGGATCAAATAAGCTATAACCAGCCATAGACTGGATCAAATAAGCTATAACCAGCCGTAGACTGGATTAAATAAGCTATAACCAACCATAGACTGGATCAAATAAGTTATAACCAGCCATAGACTGGATCAAATAAGCTATAACCAGCCATAGACTGGATCAAATAAGCTATAACCAGCCATAGACTGGATCAAATAAGCTATAACCAGCCGTAGACTGGATTAAATAAGCTATAACCAACCATAGACTGGATCAAATAAGTTATAACCAGCCATAGACTGGATCAAATAAGCTATAACCAGCCATAGACTGGATCAAATAAGCTATAACCAGCCATAGACTGGATCAAATAAGCTATAACCAGCCGTAGACTGGATCAAATAAGCTATAACCAACCATAGACTGGATCAAATAAGCTATAACCAGCCGTAGACTGGATCAAATAAGCTATAACCAGCCGTAGACTGGATCAAATAAGCTATAACCAACCGTAGACTGGATCAAATAAGCTATAACCAGCCGTAGACTGGATCAAATAAGCTAAACCAGCCGTAGACTGGATCAAATAAGTTATAACCAGCCATAAACTGGATCAAATAAGTTATAACCAGCCATAGACTGGATCAAATAAGCTATAACCAGCCATAGACTGGATCAAATAAGCTATAACCAGCCATAGACTGGATCAAATAAGCTATAACCAGCCGTAGACTGGATTAAATAAGCTATAACCAACCATAGATTGGATCAAATAAGCTATAACCAGCCATAGACTGGATCAAATAAGCTATAACCAGCCGTATACTGGATCAAATCCTCTATAACCAGCCGTAGACTGGATCAATAAGCTATAACAAGCGTAGACTGGATCAAATAAGCTATAACCAGCCGTAGACTGGATCAAATAAGCTATAACCAGCCGTAGACTGGATCAAATAAGCTATAACCAGCAGTAGACTGGATCAAATAAGCTATAACCAGCGATAGACTGGATCAAATAAGCTATAACCAGCCGTAGACTGGATCAAATAAGCTATAACCAGCCGTAGACTGGATCAAATAAGCTATAACCAGCAGTAGACTGGATCAAATAAGCTATAACCAGCAGTAGACTGGATCAAATAAGCTATAACCAGCCGTAGACTGGATCAAATAAGCTATAAACAGCCATAGACTGGATCAAATAAGCTATAACCAGCCGTAGACTGGATCAAATAAGCTATAACCAGCAGTAGACTGGATCAAATAAGCTATAACCAGCCGTAGACTGGATCAAATAAGCTATAACCAGCCGTAGACTGGATCAAATAAGCTATAACCAGCGTAGACTGGATCAAATAAGCTATACCCAGCAGTAGACTGGATCAAAGCTATAACCAGCCGTAGACTGGATCAAATAAGCTATAACCAGCCGTCGACTGGATCAAATAAGCTATAACCAACCGTAGACTGGATCAAATAAGCTATAACCAGCCATAGACTGGATCAAATAAGCTATAACCAGCCGTAGACTGGATCAAATAAGCTATAACCAACCGTAGACTGGATCAAATAAGCTATAACAAGCCGTAGACTGGATCAATAAGTTATAATCACAGTATACTGGATCAAATAAGCTATAACCAGCCGTAGACTGGATCAAAATAAGCGAATCCCAGCCGTAGACTGGATCAATAAGCGATCCCAGCCGTAGACTGGATCAAATAAGCTATAACAACCGTAGACTGGATCAAATAAGCTATAACCAGCCATAGACTGGATCAAATAGCTATAACCAGCCGTAGACTGGATCAAATAAGCTATAACCAGCCGTAGACTGGATCAAATAAGCTATACCAGCCATAGACTGGATCAAATAAGCTATAACCAACCGTATACTGGATCAAATAAGCTATAACCAGCCGTAGACTGGATCAAATAAGCTATAACCAGCCGTAGACTGGATCAAATAAGCTATAACCAGCAGTAGACTGGATCAAATAAGCTATAACCAGCAGTAGACTGGATCAAATAAGCTATAACCAGCCGTAGACTGGATCAAATAAGCTATAACCAGCCGTAGACTGGATCAAATAAGCTATAACCAGCCGTAGACTGGATCAAATAAGCTATAACCAGCCGTAGACTGGATCAAATAAGCTATAACCAGCAGTAGACTGGATCAAATAAGCTATAACCAGCCGTAGACTGGATCAAATAAGCTATAACCAGCCGTAGACTGGATCAAATAAGCTATAACCAGCCATAGACTGGATCAAATAAGCTATAACCAACCGTAGACTGGATCAAATAAGCTATAACCAGCCGTAGACTGGATCAAATAAGCTATAACCAGCCGTAGACTGGATCAAATAAGCTATAACCAGCCGTAGACTGGATCAAATAAGCTATAACCAGCAGTAGACTGGATCAAATAAGCTATAACCAGCAGTAGACTGGATCAAATAAGCTATAACCAGCCGTAGACTGGATCAAATAAGCTATAACCAGCCATAGACTGGATCAAATAAGCTATAACCAGCCGTAGACTGGATCAAATAAGCTATAACCAGCCGTAGACTGGATCAAATAAGCTATAACCAGCAGTAGACTGGATCAACTAAGCTATAACCAGCAGTAGACTGGATCAAATAAGCTATAACCAGCCGTAGACTGGATCAAATAAGCTATAAACAGCCATAGACTGGATCAAATAAGCTATAACCAGCCGTAGACTGGATCAAATAAGCTATAACCAGCAGTAGACTGGATCAAATAAGCTATAACCAGCCGTAGACTGGATCAAATAAGCTATGACCAGCCGTAGACTGGATCAAATAAGCTATAACCAGCCATAGACTGGATCAAATAAGCTATAACCAGCCGTAGACTGGATCAAATAAGCTATAACCAGCAGTAGACTGGATCAAATAAGCTATAACCAGCCGTAGACTGGATCAAATAAGCTATAACCAGCCGTAGACTGGATCAAATAAGCTATAACCAGCAGTAGACTGGATCAAATAAGCTATAACCAGCAGTAGACTGGATCAAATAAGCTATAACCAGCCGTAGACTGGATCAAATAAGCTATAACCAGCCGTAGACTGGATCAAATAAGCTATAACCAGCCGTAGACTGGATCAAATAAGCTATAACAAGCCATAGACTGGATCAAATAAGCTATAACCAGCCGTAGACTGGATCAAATAAGCTATAACAAGCCATAGACTGGATCAAATAAGCTATAACCAGCCGTAGACTGGATCAAATAAGTTATAATCAGCAGTAGACTGGATCAAATAAGCTATAACCAGCCGTAGACTGGATCAAATAAGCGAATCCCAGCCGTAGACTGGATCAAATAAGCGAATCCCAGCCGTAGACTGGATCAAATAAGCTATAACCAACCGTAGACTGGATCAAATAAGCTATAACCAGCCATAGACTGGATCAAATAAGCTATAACCAGCCGTAGACTGGATCAAAAAGCTATAACCAGCCGTAGACTGGATCAAATAAGCTATAACCAGCCATAGACTGGATCAAATAAGCTATAACCAACCGTAGACTGGATCAAATAAGCTATAACCAGCCGTAGACTGGATCAAATAAGCTATAACCAGCCGTAGACTGGATCAAATAAGCTATAACCAGCAGTAGACTGGATCAAATAAGCTATAACCAGCAGTAGACTGGATCAAATAAGCTATAACCAGCCGTAGACTGGATCAAATAAGCTATAACCAGCCGATACTGATCAATAAGCTATAACCAGCCGTAGACTGGATCAAATAAGCTATAACCAGCCGTAGACTGGATCAAATAAGCTATAACCAGCAGTAGACTGGATCAAATAAGCTATAACCAGCCGTAGACTGGATCAAATAAGCTATGACCAGCCGTAGACTGGATCAAATAAGCTATAACCAGCCATAGACTGGATCAAATAAGCTATAACCAGCCGTAGACTGGATCAAATAAGCTATAACCAGCAGTAGACTGGATCAAATAAGCTATAACCAGCCGTAGACTGGATCAAATAAGCTATAACCAGCCGTAGACTGGATCAAATAAGCTATAACCAGCAGTAGACTGGATCAAATAAGCTATAACCAGCCGTAGACTGGATCAAATAAGCTATAACCAGCCGTAGACTGGATCAAATAAGCTATAACCAGCCATAGACTGGATCAAATAAGCTATAACCAGCCGTAGACTGGATCAAATAAGCTATAACCAGCCGTAGACTGGATCAAATAAGCTATAACCAGCAGTAGACTGGATCAACTAAGCTATAACCAGCCGTAGATGGATCAAAAGGTGATGATATGTCAACTTTGGTTGAAATAAAGAGGATAACAGAAAGAGAGGTAGAAATAAATAACGAAATCTTTACAGAAAGGACAAGAATGATGGCCTTAGATTCAAATAACAACTTCAGATTCACACGAGAAGCAATAAATAACTGCTTTAGACTCACATGAGAGACAAGAAATGATGAGAACGACAACAATTCAAAGAAATAATCTGTAAAGAATTTAAATTTCTATGGACTAAAAATTAATTGTCGGAAGATTCAACTTCAGCATATGACCTGGAATTGAGGTCCACGGATAGATCTTGCATACAATTGTACAAGTATTTGCATGCTTTTACTGTTGAATGGACCTCTTAGATTATTAAGTGTGATTGGCCGGCAATAACTACAACTTCATGTAACATCAACACGCCATATCTTCATTGTTCATGAAAGATTGTTCTGATAGTTACACAATTGTTAAATTACAAGCATTATTTTAAATGGAGTCTCAGTGCTGTAATGGATACGATGTCTGCCTCATAACCTACGAGTTGCAAGCTAAAGTTCCACAAGAACCACGTGGGGGTTGCAAGTTAAAGTTCCACAAGAACCACGATGGGAGTTACAAGTTAGAGCCCCACAAGAACCACGATGGGAGTTGCAAGTTAGAGCCCCACCAGAACCACGGGAGTTGCAGGTTAGAGCCCCACCAGAACCACAGTGGGAGTTGCAAGCTAGAGCCCCACCAAAACCATGGTGGAAGTTGCAAGTTAGTCCCACCAGAACCATGGTGGGAGTTGCAAGTTAAGAGTCCCACCAGAACCACGGTGGAAGTTGAAAGTTAGTCCCACCAGAACCATGGTGGGAGTTGCAAGTTAGAGCCCCACCAGAACCACGTGGGAGTTGCAAGTTAGTCCCACCAGAACCATGGTGGGAGTTGCAAGTTAGTCCCACCAGAACCATGGTGGGAGTTGCAAGTTAGAGCCCCACCAGAACCACGTGGGAGTTGCAAGTTAGTCCCACCAGAACCATGGTGGGAGTTGCAAGTTAGAACCCCACCAGAACCACATGGGAGTTGCAAGTTAGTCCCACCAGAACCACGGTGGGAGTTGCAAGTTAGAGCCCCACCAGAACCACGGTGGGAGTTGTAAGTTAGAACCCCACCAGAACCACGTTGGGAGTTGCAAGTTAGAGCCCCACCAGAACCACGGTGGGAGTTGCAAGTTAGAGCCCCACGATGGGAGTTGCAAGTTAGTCCCACCAGAACCACGGTGGGAGTTGCAAGTTAGAGCCCCACCAGAACCACGGTGGGAGTTGCAAGTTAGAGCCCCACCAGAACCACGGTGGAAGTTGCAAGTTAGTCCCACCAGAACCACAGTGGGAGTTGCAAGTTAGAGCCCCACGGTGGGAATTGCAAGTTAGAGCCCCACCAGAACCACGGTGGTGGTGTCCTTATGCAAAACAGATGGATTCCACCACAAAAATGGTTAGGAGATCGATGAAACTAATGTTGCTACTACTTGTTTAGCAATTCAGCTAAAATAAATTTGTATAAACCACCGGCACTCGATGTGGAGCTAGGACACAATAAAGGAGAACATAGCCCCCCCCCCCCCCACCCGGACCAAATCTCTCCCATATATCTATAGAACTGGAAATTTGCCATCAAAATTGTATTATACAAATGAGTGTACACAATAATTTATATAGTATGCAAACACACATATTTATGATAGTATCTCCCCTGTAGCATAGTACTATAGTATAGTACATTGTACATGGGGGTATTATAAATATGTGTATTTGTATATATTGTGTACATTCATGTTGATCTGGTCGTGGGGAGAAGGAAGGGGGCTGTGTTCTCCCTTATTGTGTCCTATCTCCAATGCCGAGTGCCTGGCATTAACTAGATATAATTATTCTTTAAGGTTAAAAACAAACAAGAGAACTGTAAATGATTAGATGGAATGTTTATTGTTTTTAACTACGGTATAAAACAACACAAACAAAACAATCATCATACAATATAACATTTACAGTCACAGGGTTTCCTCCGAGTCTATTTATGTTTGCGCTCGCAAATTCGCCAATCAGAAAAGTTTGCTCCAATGTTGGAGCCAGCAGTCTATAGTGCCATATTCAATCAGACATCTGGTATGTGCTGATGTTAAACAAGTTGTCAACTTGTGTGCATGTACTACCGCTAATTACTTGTACTTCTGTAGTTGTCTACATGCACTTATGAATAAATAAATACTGTGTAACTTACTACCTACCAATCATAAAAAATCAGGTTTGGGAAATTGGAAAGTGCACTAAGACTAACAATGCATTTTCTTGCACCCACTACGTTCTAAATTCGCGTTTTGATACAGTTTTACGTTTGTAGGGACTATTAGTCATATCACTAAACTGAAGGTTTTTTAGTACTTTCATCAGCTGTTCATGGTTGGAAATTGTCTGGGCCGAATCATATTCTGGGATTTCAGGATTAGCAGAATTATTTTGGAAACTAAACCTATTTCAGTAGCGGGCATTTCCCGACATATGACGTACTTACTTATCTGTATCATCTGAACGTTTTTTCTCCGTTGTACATAATTCAGGGCGTTCATTTGACCTGAGCTCCCGGGTTTTGACGCATGAAAATAGGTAAAGACGCTTGTTTGACTCTTGGTGAAAATGCGTGGTGCGTCAACTTTGACCCGGGGCGATTAGCGGTCAAGCGTCATCGAACATTATTTTTAGCAACAGGGTAATTATCCTAATCTGCCTGTCAAATGCGATCGGAGAGGGTGGAGTCCGTCTAAAAATTAACGCCATAACTCCGGCCAATGAACGAAGATGTCTGTAAAATGTGCCAACAACCATAAGCCTAGATATATTCTCGTAAAATTGGAGCCAAATTTACATGAAAATACGACTTTTCTGCTGATTTAATGAATTTTATTAAAAGGTCATGCTTTTATCTTATTGCCGATACCAAAATCATGTTCCGGAACAAACAATAAGCTACCCGAATTTGGTTTTTAAATCGGTGACTCTAGCCGTAAATCTAAGCGCGTCCATTTTGAATATACTGATGCCGCATATTATACGACGCCAGTGAATGATAAAACTTCTTTGTAGCCAATAAACAATTTAATTTACGAGTTTATATGATTTAATGCAATTCGTAACTAAATATATTTTATGAAAATCACTTTTTTTCATAGTAATTCTGAGTATTCACTGATTTTACATTATCATTATGAATGAACATTTTCAGATTCGTCCCAGTTTGGGACTAGCTGATCAATAACCACAAAGTAACTTAAATACTTGTAAGGTTGAACCATTCTAAATCCAGATGCAAAGCTCAGCAAACTAGTCAATGTTTTCTCTAATTATGATAACAAAATTACTGGTTGCACCCAAGACACACCTTGGTCCAGAGGTCGGGAAAATGTTATCTGTACGGAAAGTACCAACATGCATATTGACTCTTGAAAAATCCAGTTTGACTCTTCAAAAATCCAGTTTGACTCTTGAAAAATCCAGCTTGACTCTTGAGATTTTGATCTCAAGGGTCATTGACTCTTGACTTTCAAAGTCTAGTGAACGCCCTGCATAATTGTAACAAGTAAAAGCATCTCGTCAATGAACAAGTACTCGGTGATCTTGTACATTTTATCCCTGCAGAAAGGTCCATATAATCTGCTGTCAAAATATTGTTGTGTCACAGAAAACGCATTCAATGATTCTCATTGCGTCTCTGGCCATTTCATTGGATCAAAACCGCAAGAAACGCACAGTGAGAAAACACTGCATTATCAAATTCTGGTGTACAGAAATATCTGTGCTAATCAGTTATAGGATTAAAGACCATTTAATCCAATTATCCGTAATTAAAATGTCACCAACTTCTCAACACCCCATGCAATCAAGTGCCATTTAACAGCTGATTTCCAATAAACAAATGCTTGTCATCATCGCACGCGTGACCTTCACTTTCATGGATTTTCGGCCGAATATGTTTCCTGAACAATGTTATTTTGCCGATATTTATGGCATGCGCCAAGGATTTTCGCCAACTGAAGATTTTTGGAGACAGATTTAATTTGTATGCGCATTTGGCGACAAATGCGACCGACAGCGGGAACCCTGAGTCATGCATGACAAAGTAAGTAAACACATCAAAAAGGATATTTAAAACATTTGTTTGTACAGTCAAACCTGTCTTAAGCAGCCAACCAATGGAATCACAGAAAGTGGCTGTTTAGAACAGGTGGCTGCTTAATAGAGGTCAAATGTATAATAAAACTACATATTGGGAATCTGGCTGCTTAATACAGATTGTCTGCTTAATGGAGGTGACCACTAACACAGGTTTGACTGTATATTAATAACTACATACACATATTATAAGAAACACTTTTATTTGGCCTCCTCTGTTTTTACAGACGGATCTGTAGTCCAGTGGTTAACACGCTGGACTAGTAATCCAGGGATCGCAGGTTCGATCCCCCGTCTGACACTAATAAAATTAACAGTCTTTCAGATGAGACATTAAACCGAGGTCTTGCTTTACACTTTGCACGTAAAAGAACCAGAGGAGACTCTGTAATGGGTCTCTTTCTGTATCATTGCACTATCCTCCAAAATCTAAAATGACTAATCTCTTCAGGAGGCGTCGCTCATATGGGTAACCGGTAGCGACGATAAATAAACGTAAAACACACACACTTAAAAAGATGAACTGGAATGCTAGAATATGCAGTGTTTCATTATCTGATTTGAAGGAATGGACATACTGGCAGTCTTTGGATACCCTGTAGTTTATTATGCTGTATTGTGTATACATACATAATTACATATCATGCTCGGTTGTCACATCTCAAAGAGATATGATTGGTTGGTTCTGAGACATGCACTCAGCTTAGCCAATCTTCAGGCAAGTCTTATAACCTCATAACTGCAGGGTTCATTCTAGGTCAGAATTTTTGGGAGAAGTGAGAAAGCGCTTGGTCGCTTCCTTAAATGGTGTTCTTCTAGCACTTCCAAGGGCCGTAACTCTGTCGAAACCTGATGGATAGACAAAATATTTTTGACACAGGTTTTATTGAAATGTGACTGAATTGCAAACAGAAACGCGAATAAATAAATGATCGAGTAATGTTATTATTAACTCTATGCAACCATATACAAATAACATCTAAACAAACAGATCTTATGTATAAAAATCACAGCAGATTTCTTTCTTTAACAAGTCAATCAAGTCCATTGGGATGGTATCAATTCTGAAACAGAAAAAGAGAGAATATTACAAATACTTGATTGTAGTCCATGGATATGTGAACATAGCCTAATTTAAGTTCTCTATATTCATTAGAATGATCCAACCAATGAAACAGAAAATCAAGAATAATATTACAAACACATGCACTTCATCGTTATTATGTTATGTTTTGCGCCTGCATCAGCACCATTTTGGGCTATATCGCCAGCGGGCAGTTTACCTAACAACACCTTTCCTGGGCAGGCTCCAACGGTTAACCAGTACTTGGGTGCACCAACCTCCGTAAGAAACTGCCAACTTTTTCATATAAATGAGACACGGTCTGAGCGGGGCTCGAACCCGTGACCATCAGTGATGATAGGTTACAGTGGTATACAAGTCAGCGACCTTAACCACTCGACCACGGAGGCAGACTGATCTAATTATGTTTCTTGTAAACATAGCATTTGTGGATTTAACATCGATAAAAGTATAAGTATCTCATTGAAATTTGCTTTTAATCCACGACACTTCCATTGTAGTATTGTGTGTTTCTTCTTATCCATTATATCAAGATATTAGAGAGGTTTACGATAAATATTTAATTTATTTAATTCGTAATTGGTTGTTTGCAAAACTTGATAAATGTGAACCTTCAATAAAAGTTGCTTTTGTTAATTTTAATATTTTTTAATAATCTATTTTCTATCTAGATTTTCTATTTTTTTATAATAAATTAAATAACATTTTTAACTTTGATTTTCCACACAATATAGATATATAGACTCGAACGATATTCGGAACAAATACGGAACGTTACGAGACTTTATTTCCCTTTGTTGTAATACGCCATTTGTTGTGTTTGAGTCTTTGAAACAATGGAATTTAGTTCCAGTATAAGATGCACCAGACTTTTGGATACTATTTTGGAGGGAAAAAATTGCGTCTTATACATACACGATTAGGGTAATGCAATATTAATATGAATTGAACACATCACATCAGAGAAATGATAGCAGATTGAATCTTACCACTTAGCTACGGTCCCGCTCTCTGCCATCCTGTGTGTGTCCCCAGTGCTCGGATCTGCCACTGGGAGAAGATCGTGGTGCAGGTAGGGCCAGCTGTTCACCACGACGCTCATCTCTTGGCCTGTCTCTCACCTCCCTCCTGTTCCCTCTGCGACCGGCTGGTCTCTCTGCGTAGTCACCCCTCAGCTCCCTTCTATGACCACGTGACCTATCTCTGTAGTCCATACCCCGGAATGCGGATCTTGCTTTGTCTTGCCATTCTCTGTTAAACGACTCTGCATCTTCTGCAAAAATTACAGTAAATGTGTCTAATCAGACCCGGGGTTAATTACTCTGCAAAACAATTACATTTGTAGGGGGGAAACAGGACAAACATTTACACATTTACAAGCCAAATATATAATCTGTAAATGATATACTCAGCTTAGTTTAAACTTTATTTATTTTACAACAATTGCGAAGCAAGTTTTAACAACTTATATTAATCACTCTCAGGAGCGGCTGAAAGCGTAAATGTGGTTGTTCGTGTGGGAGGAAACCGGAGTACCCGTAGATAATAGAATAGAACATTAGTGTGGGAGGAAACCGGTGTACCCGTAGATAATAGAATAGAACATTTGTGTGGGAGGAAACCGGAGTACCCGGAGATAATAGAAACATTTGTGTGGGAGGAAACGGGAGTACCCGGAGATAATAGATTAGAACATTCGTGTGGGACTGAGGAAACCGGAGTACACGGAGATAATAGAATAGAACATTCGTGTGGGACTGAGGAAACCGGAGTACCCGGAGATAATAGAATAGAACATTCGTGTGGGACTGAGGAAACCGGAGTACCCGGAGATAATAGAATAGAACATTCGTGTGGGACTGAGGAAACCGGAGTACCCGAAGATAATAGAATAGAACATTCGTGTGGGAGGAAACCGGAGTACCCGTAGATAATAGAATAGAACATTCGTGTGGGAGGAAACCGGAGTACCCGGAGATAATAGAATAGAACATTCGTGTGGGAGGAAACCGGAGTACACGGAGATAATAGAATAGAACATTCGTGTGGGACTGAGGAAACCGGAGTACACGGAGATAATAGAATAGAACATTCGTGTGGGAGGAAACCGGAGTACCCGGAGATAATAGAATAGAACATTCGTGTGGGACTGAGGAAACCGGAGTACACGGAGATAATAGAATAGAACATTCGTGTGGGAGGAAACCGGAGTACCCGGAGATAATAGAATAGAACATTCGTGTGGGACTGAGGAAACCGGAGTACACAGAGATAATAGAATAGAACATTCGTGTGGGACTGAGGAAACCGGAGTACACGGAGATAATAGAATAGAACATTCGTGTGGGACTGAGGAAACCGGAGTACACGGAGATAATAGAATAGAACATTCGTGTGGGACTGAGGAAACCGGAGTACACGGAGATAATAGAATAGAACATTCGTGTGGGACTGAGGAAACCGGAGTACACGGAGATAATAGAATAGAACATTTTACTTACACATTATGATACATGTACTTTGAAATACTAAACTGACAATAAAGAAAGATTGATTATAATCTGTCACTTATTCAATTGGAACCATTGGCTATTTTACATGAATATTCAAAGCATTATTTTATTTAATGGTCTACAGATAATTAGAAGTTTCTAGTCTACAAGGAAATGTAACTTGCCAACCAAACGAAAGGTTCATGCAATACAACATAAATCAATTCCGTAAATTTATGTTTAGTAATTTCATTTATCACATAACTTTGCTTGTATTAAGTTTCATACAACCCTCACATATTTTCTTATATGTACACACATGTAAAAACACCTGGAAGGATTCGGATTGGTTGAGAGAATAATCCTTACAATCTGTAAATTAAAGCAGTGTTTTATTGGTACCAAACGATAATGCTAGACAAAATACAATTTAAAAGAAGTCTCGACGCAATTATAACGCTGTTTAAAACATAAGTATAACGTTGCTTTGCGTAGTGACGTCATGACAGTTTAGTAACGTCATGACAACTTGCGCTGACACAAAAATGAAAGTAGCAACGTTATTTATTAAAACGGGCATAGTAAACGAGAGCGCTATGGTAATGTGATAAAAAGGATCTTACACTTGCGATTCATATCATATTTTATGAAACACGTTTTGGAATTTTGCTATGTAAATAGCTCGTCATAAAATATGGTAAGATCCTGTCTGACCGTTATCCTGTCTGACCGTTATCCTGTCTGACTGTTATCCTGTCTGACCCATTATCCTGTCTGACCGTTATCCTGTCTGACCGTTATCCTGTCTGACCATTATCCTGTCTGACCGTTATCCTGTCTGACCATTATCCTGTCTGACCGTTATCCTGTCTGACCGTTATCCTGTTTGACCGTTATCCTGTCTGACCATTATCCTGTCTGACCATTATCCTGTCTGACCGTTATCCTGTCTGACCATTATCCTGTCTGACCGTTATCCTGTCTGACCGTTAAACTTATTTAATATATCTGGAAGTAAACTAGATTTTGATTCAAGTCATTAAAAAACTTGATCCCACTGGCACGGAAAACTAAGTACACTACGGTACATACATTAATACCTTGAAAAAGATGCATAAATCGAAACATGGGAGTATAAATAATATAATTACGTTGATTTCATTCCTTTTTTACATTCAAGTATTTTTGAGAACTTACACACGGTCACCTGGCCAACATTCTCTATCTTTGATGGAGTACTGCAAGGGGGTAATGGTGACTGGGAATGTTGCTGCATGCTTTAATGTGTCAACAGTCACCTGGCCAACATTCTCTATCTTTGATGGAGTACTGCAAGGGGGTAATGGTGACTGGGAATGTTGCTGCATGCTTTAATGTGTCAACAGTCACCTGGCCAACATTCTCTATATTTGATGGAGTACTGCAAGGGGGTAATGGTGACTGGGAATGTTGCTGCATGCTTTAATGTGTCAACAGTCACCTGGCCAACATTCTCTATCTTTGATGGAGTACTGCAAGGGGGTAATGGTGACTGGGAATGTTGCTGCATGCTTTAATGTGTAAAATCAACAGACACCTGGGGTTGGGACAAATGCTTTCCAGTGCCCAGATGAGCAGTCCTGGTCCCAAAGAATTTCTTGTATTTTTAGGGTTGCCATGATACACAAAATGAGCAAGTTTTAAACATGACACCAAATCATTACCACAGAAGTTTATTGCTTAATGCTTTAACAATTTAGATCATAAAACATGATATAGCTACTATCCAGCCATTACTGGTAGAGTATCCAGCCATTACTGGTAGAGTATCCAGCGATTACTGGTAGAGTATCCAGCCATTACTGGTAGAGTATCCAGTCATTACTGGTGGAGTATCCAGTCATTACTGGTAGAGTATCCAGCCATTACTGGTGGAGTATCCAGCCATTACTGGTAGAGTATCCAGCGATTACTGGTAGAGTATCCAGCCATTACTGGTAGACTATCCAGCCATTACTGGTAGAGTATCCAGCCATTACTGGTAGAGTATCCAGCCATTACTGGTAGAGTATCCAGCCATTACTGGTAGACTATCCAGCCATTACTGGTAGAGTATCCAGCCATTACCGGTAGAGTATCCAGTCATTACCGGTAGACTATCCAGTCATTACCGGTAGAGTATCCAGCCATTACTGGTAGAGTATCCAGTCATTACTGGTAGAGTATCCAGCCATTACTGGTAGACTATCCAGCCATTACTGGTAGAGTATCCAGTCATTACTGGTGGAATATCCATCCATTACTGGTAGAGTATCCAGCCATTACTGGTAGAGTATCCAGTCATTACTGGTAGAGTATCCAGCCATTACTGGTAGACTATCCAGTCATTACTGGTAGAGTATCCAGCCATTACTGGTAGAGTATCCAGTCATTACTGGTAGAGTATCCAGCCATTACTGGTAGAGTATCCAGTCATTACTGGTAGAGTATCCAGCCATTACTGGTAGAGTATCCAGCCATTACTGGTAGACTATCCAGTCATTACTGGTAGAGTATCCAGCCATTACTGGTGGAATATCCATCCATTACTGGTGGAGTATCCAGCCATTACTGGTGGAGTATCCAGCCATTACTGGTAGAGTATCCAGCGATTACTGGTAGAGTATCCAGCCATTACTGGTAGACTATCCAGCCATTACTGGTAGAGTATCCAGCCATTACTGGTAGAGTATCCAGCGATTACTGGTAGAGTATCCAGCCATTACTGGTAGACTATCCAGCCATTACTGGTAGACTATCCAGCCATTACTGGTAGACTATCCAGCCATTACTGGTAGAGTATCCAGCCATTACTGGTAGAGTATCCAGCCATTACTGGTGGACTATCCAGCCATTACTGGTAGACTATCCAGCCATTACTGGTAGAGTATCCAGCCATTACTGGTAGAGTATCCAGCCATTACTGGTGGAGTATCCAGCCATTACTGGTAGAGTATCCAGCCATTACTGGTAGAGTATCCAGCGATTACTGGTAGAGTATCCAGCCATTACTGGTAGACTATCCAGCCATTACTGGTAGAGTATCCAGCCATTACTGGTAGAGTATCCAGCCATTACTGGTAGAGTATCCAGCCATTACTGGTAAACTATCCAGCCATTACTGGTAGACTATCCAGCCATTACTGGTAGAGTATCCAGCCATTACTGGTAGAGTATCCAGCCATTACTGGTAGAGTATCCAGCGATTACTGGTAGAGTATCCAGCCATTACTGGTAGACTATCCAGCCATTACTGGTAGACTATCCAGCCATTACTGGTAGACTATCCAGCCATTACTGGTAGAGTATCCAGCCATTACTGGTAGAGTATCCAGCCATTACTGGTGGACTATCCAGCCATTACTGGTAGACTATCCAGCCATTACTGGTAGAGTATCCAGCCATTACTGGTAGAGTATCCAGCCATTACTGGTGGAGTATCCAGCCATTACTGGTAGAGTATCCAGCCATTACTGGTAGAGTATCCAGCGATTACTGGTAGAGTATCCAGCCATTACTGGTAGACTATCCAGCCATTACTGGTAGAGTATCCAGCCATTACTGGTAGAGTATCCAGCCATTACTGGTAGAGTATCCAGCCATTACTGGTAGACTATCCAGCCATTACTGGTAGACTATCCAGCCATTACTGGTAGAGTATCCAGCCATTACTGGTAGACTATCCAGCCATTACTGGTAGAGTATCCAGCCATTACTGGTAGAGTATCCAGCCATTACTGGTAGAGTATCCAGTCATTACTGGTGGAATATCCATCCATTACTGGTAGAGTATCCAGCCATTACTGGTGGACTATCCAGCCATTACTGGTAGAGTATCCAGCCATTACTGGTAGAGTATCCAGCCATTACTGGTAGAGTATCCAGCCATTACTGGTAGAGTATCCAGCGATTACTGGTAGAGTATCCAGCCATTACTGGTAGACTATCCAGCTATTACTGGTAGAGTATCCAGCCATTACTGGTAGAGTATCCAGCGATTACTGGTAGAGTATCCAGCCATTACTGGTAGACTATCCAGCCATTACTGGTAGACTATCCAGCCATTACTGGTAGAGTATCCAGCCATTACTGGTAGACTATCCAGCCATTACTGGTAGAGTATCCAGCCATTACTGGTAGAGTATCCAGCCATTACTGGTGGACTATCCAGCCATTACTGGTAGACTATCCAGCCATTACTGGTAGAGTATCCAGCCATTACTGGTAGAGTATCCAGCCATTACTGGTAGAGTATCCAGTCATTACTGGTGGAATATCCATCCATTACTGGTAGAGTATCCAGCCATTACTGGTGGACTATCCAGCCATTACTGGTAGAGTATCCAGCCATTACTGGTAGAGTATCCAGTCATTACTGGTAGAGTATCCAACCATTACTGGTAGAGTATCCAGTCATTACTGGTAGAGTATCCAGCCATTACTGGTAGAGTATCCAGCCATTACTGGTAGACTATCCAGTCATTACTGGTAGAGTATCCAGCCATTACTGGTAGACTATCCAGTCATTACTGGTAGAGTATCCAGCCATTACTGGTAGACTATCCAGCCATTACTGCTAGAGTATCCAGCCATTACTGGTAGAGTATCCAGCCATTACTGGTGGACTATCCAGCCATTACTGGTAGACTATCCAGTCATTACTGGTAGAGTATCCAGCCATTACTGGTGGAATATCCATCCATTACTGGTGGAGTATCCAGCCATTACTGGTGGAGTATCCAGCCATTACTGGTGGAGTATCCAGCCATTACTGGTGGAGTATCCAGCCATTACTGGTAGAGTATCCAGCCATTACTGGTAGAGTATCCAGTCATTACTGGTAGAGTATCCAGCCATTACTGGTAGACTATCCAGTCATTACTGGTAGAGTATCCAGCCATTACTGGTGGAATATCCATCCATTACTGGTGGAGTATCCAGCCATTACTGGTGGAATATCCATCCATTACTGGTAGAGTATCCAGCGATTACTGGTAGAGTATCCAGCCATTACTGGTAGACTATCCAGCCATTACTGGTAGACTATCCAGCCATTACTGGTAGAGTATCCAGCCATTACTGGTAGACTATCCAGCCATTACTGGTAGACTATCCAGCCATTACTGGTAGAGTATCCAGCCATTACTGGTAGAGTATCCAGCCATTACTGGTGGACTATCCAGCCATTACTGGTAGACTATCCAGTCATTACTGGTGGAATATCCATCCATTACTGGTAGAGTATCCAGCCATTACTGGTGGACTATCCAGTCATTACTGGTGGAATATCCATCCATTACTGGTAGAGTATCCAGCCATTACTGGTGGACTATCCAGCCATTACTGGTAGAGTATCCAGCCATTACTGGTAGAGTATCCAGCCATTACTGGTAGAGTATCCAGCCATTACTGGTAGACTATCCAGTCATTACTGGTAGAGAATCCAACCATTACTGGTAGAGTATCCAGTCATTACTGGTAGAGTATCCAGCCATTACTGGTAGAGTATCCAGCCATTACTGGTGGACTATCCAGCCATTACTGGTAGACTATCCAGTCATTACTGGTAGAGTATCCAGCCATTACTGGTGGAATATCCATCCATTACTGGTGGAATATCCATCCATTACTGGTGGAATATCCATCCATTACTGGTGGAGTATCCAGCCATTACTGGTAGACTATCCAGCCATTACTGGTAGAGTATCCAGCCATTACTGGTAGACTATCCAGTCATTACTGGTAGAGTATCCAGCCATTACTGGTGGAATATCCATCCATTACTGGTGGAGTATCCAGCCATTACTGGTGGAGTATCCAGCCATTACTGGTAGAGTATCCAGACATTACTGGTGGAATATCCAGACATTACTTGTGGAATATCCAGCCATTACTGGTGGAGTATCCAGCCATTACTGGGAGATTATCTAGCTATTACTGGTTGAGTAACGGTAATTTAATATTAGCTGTAAGATTTATTGGGTAAAACCAAAAGAAATATTAAGTAAGTGGAAACAATTATTTACTGCACATTTTATGGAATAAAACGTACTCTCATCAATAATACACAAGCAGTAATTTACTGCAATTTTAATTGTGTATAACTTACTTTCATCAATATTGTGGTAATTTTGCATCTCGTCCATGTGTCCTGATCGTGTATTTCGATGTTTCTCAATCTCATGACCCCTGTCATGTATATGATGCCCGATCGCCATCTTTTCCAACTCTCTTTCAGAATCTATGACTGTGCGTTTTGTTTCACGTACCTAATAAGATCAAATTTATTATGTATTTTGTGGTGCAAGAAAAACATGCATGCAGTGCTTTACGTGGTGCAAGAAAAACATGCATGTAGTGCTTTACGTGGTGCAAGAAAAACATGCATGTAGTGCTTTACGTGGTGCAAGAAAAACATGCATGCAGTGCTTTACGTGGTGCAAGAAAAACATGCATGTAGTGCTTTACGTGGTGCAAGAAAAACATGCATGCAGTGCTTTACGTGGTGCAAGAAATACATGCATGCAGTGCTTTTTGTGGGGGAGGAGAGACATGCAGTGCTTTTTGTGGGGGAGGAAAGACATGCAGTGCTTTTTGTGGGGGAGGAAAGACATGCAGTGCTTTTTGTGGTGGAGGAGAGATATACAGTGCTTTTTGTGGTGGAGGAGAGACATGCAGTGCTTTTTGTGGGGGAGGAAAGACATGCAGTGCTTTTTGTGGTGGAGGAAAGACATGCAGTGCTTTTTGTGGGGGAGGAAAGACATGCAGTGCTTTTTGAGGTGGAGGAAAGACATGCAGTGCTTTTTGTGGTGGAGGAGGAGACATGTAGTGCTTTTTGTGGTGGAGGAGAGATATACAGTGCTTTTTGTGGTGGAGGAGAGATATGCAGTGCTTTTTGTGGTGGAGGAGAGATATGCAGTGCTTTTTGTGGTGGATGAGTTATGTTATGTTATATTTCGGGTTTTACGCCTGCATCAGCACCATTTTGGGCTATATCGCCGGCGGGCAGTTTACCTAACAACACCTTTCCTGGGCAGGCTCCAGCAGTTAACCACCAACCTCCGTAAGAAACTGCCAACTTTTTCATATAAATGAGACAGGGTCTGAGCGGGGCTCGAACCCGTGACCATCAGTGATGATAGGTTACAGTGGTATACAAGTCAGCGACCTTAACCACTCGACCACGGAGGCGGACGTGGTGGATGAGAGATATGCAGTGCTTTTTGTGGTGGAGGAGAGATATGCAGTGCTTTTTGTGGTGGAGAAGAGACATGCAGTGCTTTTTGTGGGGGAGGAGAGACATGTAGTGCGTTTTGTGGTGGAGGAAAGACATGCAGTGCTTTTTGTGGTGGAGGAAAGACATGCAGTGCTTTTTGTGGTGGAGGAAAGACATGTAGTGCTTTTTGTGGTGGAGGAGAGATATGCAGTGCTTTTTGTGGTGGAGGAGAGATATGCAGTGCTTTTTGTGGTGGATGAGAGATATGCAGTGCTTTTTGTGGTGGAGGAGAGATATGCAGTGCTTTTTGTGGTGGAGAAGAGACATGCAGTGCTTTTTGTGGGGGAGTAGAGACATGTAGTGCGTTTTGAGGTGGAGGAAAGACATGCAGTGCTTTTTGTGGTGGAGGAAAGACATGCAGTGCTCTTTGTGGTGGAGGAAAGACATGTAGTGCTTTTTGTGGTGGAGGAGAGATATGCAGTGCTTTTTGTGGGGGAGGAGAGAGACATGTAGTGCTTTTTGTGGTGGAGGAGACATGTAGTGCTTTTTGTGGTGGAGGAGAGACATGCAATGCTTTTGTGGGGGAGGAGAGAGACATGCAGTGCTTTTTGTGGTGGAGGAGAGACATGCAGTGCTTTTTGTGGTGGAGGAGAGAGACATGTAGTGCTTTTTGTGGGGAGGAGAGATATGCAGTGCTTTTTGTGGTGGAGGAGAGACATGTAGTGCTTTTGTGGGGGAGGAGAGATATGCAGTGCTTTTTGTGGTGGAGGAGAGATATGTAGTGCTTTTGTGGGGGAGGAGAGAGACATGTAGTGCTTTTGTGGGGGAGGAGAGAGACATGTAGTGCTTTTTGTGGTGGAGGAGAGATATGTAGTGCTTTTGTGGGGGAGGAGAGAGACATGTAGTGCTTTTTGTGGGGGAGGAGAGATATGCAGTGCTTTTTGTGGGGGAGGAGAGAGACATGCAGTGCTTTTGTGGGGGAGGAGAGAGACATGTAGTGCTTTTGTGGGGGAGGAGAGACATGTAGTGCTTTTGTGGGGGAGGAGAGACATGCAGTGCTTTTGTGGGGGAGGAGAGAGACATGTAGTGCTTTTTGTGGTGGAGTAGAGACATGTAGTGCTTTTTGTGGTGGAGTAGAGACATGTAGTGCTTTTGTGGGGGAGGAGAGACATGCAATGCTTTTGTGGGGGAGGAGAGAGACATGCAGTGCTTTTGTGGGGAGGAGAGAGACATGTAGTGCTTTTTGTGGGGGAGGAGAGATATTATGCAGTGCTTTTTGTGGTGGAGGAGAGATATGCAGTGGTTTTTGTGGTGGAGGAGAGATATGCAGTGCTTTTTGTGGGGGAGGAGACATGTAGTGCTTTTTGTGGGGGAGGAGAGACATGTAGTGCTTTTTGTGGTGGAGGAGAGACATGTAGTGCTTTTTGTGGTGGAGGAGAGATATGCAGTGGTGCTTTTTGTGGTGGAGGAGAGATATGCAGTGGTGCTTTTTGTGGTGGAGATGAGACATGTAGTGCGTTTTGTGGTGGCATCAACTAATCAAGTACACCCACACACACAAGTCTGCACTGTGTAACAAAATCAATTTTCTAGACAAAACACGGACATTCCACATCTATTTTTAGACACACACCTGTTATAAAGCGGTTACTTCCCTTTTATTGACAACTTGTCTGTCACGGATGGGTTATGTATGGATTTGGGATCGTCGGACAATTAACATGGATCAGTTAAGCAAGTCGTATATCAATCTTAGACCGGAAACACCTTATCGAGAGATTATATTTACCAATTTAGGTTTTTAGAAAAATGTAGATCTGATTTCTTGGCCTTTTCAACAATTTTCTGGACCGATTGTAGAAACAAAAAGTCATAAGTTTAAAATTCGGTCCTGGACCGGGAGACCGGCGATTTTAGAAGCCCTGGTAATAATACTAACTGTAAAACTATTTAACATGAACACTTTGTATTGAACTGCATGGAATCATTCGATACTTGACCTAGATCTACTTGCCAAAGCGACTTAAGAGTTTGCGCAGTTCATGTGTGGCATAATATCACGAACGTTTATAGCCGCGAAATCATTCACAATAAAAACACGAAACATAGTATCCGCGAAAGTTTCTAGGTTTACAGTATTGGTTAACATATTGTAGGCCTAATTACTGTCACAGAAGGCGTACTGTCATGGTAAACACAGTCAACTAACTTTATAGCTTGTTTGCACAGACACAGCGGTATGTCTTTGATCGGGTATATAAGTTGCACTTCGTCGGCAAGCTGACACTTTGACATAATGAGTGTGAAATACTGCCCATTTATACAGAAGGAACCAAAATAATTAATTTGATACAACGAAATTTTATATAAACGGACCCAGCTATATGTTATGTTATATTTCGGCTTTTACGCCTGCATCAGCACCATTTTGGGCTATATCGCCGGCGGGCAGTTTACCTAACAACACCTTTCCTGGGCAGGCTCCAGCAGTTAACCAGTACTTGGGTGCACCAACCTCCGTAAGAAACTGCAAACTTTTTCATATAAATGAGACACGGTCTGAGTGGGGCTCGAACCCGTGACCATCAGTGATGATAGGTTACAGTGGTATACAAGTCAGCGACCTTAACCACTCGACCACGGAGGCGGACCCAGCTATATGTAAAATGATAGTATTTGAAACAGGACGTTGACCCGGAATTGGAGATAACCAGAGAATTTGACATAACGGATGTAGACTGTATTTATATAATTATGTACACACCAGAATATTTATTGCTTGATAAATTCTTGAAGACAGATATGTTACAAAGTGTACATGTATATATGATTCATTTCCTTAAAAGATTGTACCTACCCCACCAGGGCCGGTTCTCATAGCTTGTGAGGCCTGGAACACCTTTGGTGGCCCTTCTCCGGACTTGTTATACGACATAAACGAAGACTGCTGAAACATCTGCCCATTACCTTGGTTACTGCTCGAACTTGCTTGTGCCTGTAAATAAAGCCGTAATTCTCATGCTCAGATTTCATAACGGAAAGATCTGTCTTTTCTGGGGTACTGTTTCAATTTAAAATCAGTATTAGCTAATAAATCCCAGCACTTGAACTACAATTATCAGAATCTCAGTCCTTTCATTGTTAGTTCATCAAAGACCTTGAATTCAATAGTGGCATAGCCGAATGCTTGAATTTATGCAATAGTACAATTCAATACTAGCTTATCTCAGTCCTTGAATTTCAATATTAGCTTATCTCAGTCCTTGAATTTCAATATTAGCTTATTCCAGTCCTTGAATTTCAATATCAACTTAGTACTGTACACAGCTTGAACTTCAATATTCTGAATTATTCAGTCAGCTAAATCGAAAAATAAAAAAGGTTAATATATCTTACTTCATGTTCAGAGGACACATTTGTACAATTTTGTATAAATTTACTCATTACTTTGTGTATACAAGGGCCAAACATAGTGGGACAGACTATATTACCCCAATTGTGAAGCAGTCGCTGATACCAACGCATGTGTGAGATGTCAAGTAGACACAGATACCAACGCATGTGTGAGATGTCAAGTAGACACAGATACCAACACATGTGTGAGATGTCAAGTAGACACAGATACCAACGCATGTGTGAGATGTCAAGTAGACACAGATACCAACGCATGTGTGAGATGTCAAGTAGACACAGATACCAACACATGTGTGAGATGTCAAGTAGACAAAGATACCAACGCATGTGTGAGATGTCAAGTAGATACAGATACCAACGCATGTGTGAGATGTCAAGTAGACACAGATACCAACGCATGTGTGAGATGTCAAGTAGACACAGATACCAACGCATGTGTGAGATGTCAAGTAGACACAGATACCAACGCATGTGTGAGATGTCAAGTAGACACAGATACCAACACATGTGTGAGATGTCAAGTAGACAAAGATACCAACGCATGTGTGAGATGTCAAGTAGATACAGATACCAACGCATGTGTGAGATGTCAAGTAGACACAGATACCAACGCATGTGTGAGATGTCAAGTAGACACAGATACCAACGCATGTGTGAGATGTCAAGTAGACACAGATACCAACGCATGTGTGAGATGTCAAGTAGACAAGATACCAACACATGTGTGAGATGTCAAGTAGACAAAGATACCAACACATGTGTGAGATGTCAAGTAGACAAAGATACCAACACATGTGTGAGATGTCAAGTAGACAAAGATACCAACACATGTGTGAGATGTCAAGTAGACAAAGATACCAACGAATGTGTGAGATGTCAAGTATACACAGATACCAACGCATGTGTGAGATGTCAAGTAGACAAAGATACCAACGCATGTGTGAGATGTCAAGTAGATACAGATACCAACACATGTGCGAGATGTCAAGTAGACAAAGATACCAACGCATATGTGCGAGATTTGAAATAGACTCCGATACCAATGTATGAGTGAGTTGAGAAGTAGACAATGATACTAACACATGCACGACACCGGTACCAAAGCATGTGTGAGTTGTGAAGTACACAATAACATCAATGATTATTTGAGTGCAGTAGCTTTACCCCTGATTTGAATAACTGAGTTAACATGTTGATCATATAGTAGCTGCTTACAAAAGCTCTATTCATATCTTGCATCATGTTATCCATATTTCCAAACATGTTTCCAAAGTTGAAACCTGTTCCGCCAAAAGGTGCTAGCTGATTGGTAGGTTCTGTGTTACTACCGCCCCTCTGATGTCCTATGTCCTGACCATTCCTACCTTCTAGCATACCCATGCCACGGAAGGGGTCATGAAACATGCCATCAGCAAGCCCCATATGGTTGTTAAAACCACTGAAATATATTTATGATAATAATGTTACGTATGATACATACTGAATGTGAACGGCTGCCCGATTAGCGCAGTGGTTAGCGCGCTCGCTTCTCACCAATGCAACCCGGGTTCGATCCTCGGACCGGGAAGTATGTGAGATGGTATGATGGTCGCCAGATCGGACAGGTGGGTTTTCTCCGGGTACTCCAGTTTCCTCCCACACAAATGACCACATATACGCTTTCATCCGCGTCAACGAGAGTGATTAATATAAGTTGTTAGAACTTGTTTCACAATCGTTGTAAAATAAATAAAGTTAAAACTTAAAATATATTATCAATTATAAATAGAATTGTATCATGATACAAGTTTGTGCTTTATTAAAAAGGTACCAGTTTCTCCAATAGGGTACGAGTTAACTAGGGTAGTAGTTGAGTCAGTACCAACATACTTTAGCGATGTTCAGTCAGACGTGGCTTTAAGACTAACCACGACCTCTCCCCGACAACAAAATATTGGTGGTCCCCGATCATCATGCCATTCATGGTCGTGCGCTGATCCACAATTGGCTGTGGTTTTGGCAGGTGTACAACAGGTCTTTGGTCGTGGACAGGTACATGCACAAATACCTCTTCCTGACCAACCGAGTCCACAACTGTAATTCTGGAGAAGGTTTTACTGTCCTGACCAATATTGACCTAGTCCGAGATAAGTCGCCGACCACCTTAAAAGGACTGATTTTGGTCGTCGTTGACTGATCGGTATATGTACGGGAGATGATCGGTGACCGTCAGTTAGTCCTATAAATAAGACCTCTACATATAAATTTATTTCTCTGTTATTTGCAGGTCTTATCGTTAAAGCTCAATTTCGCATAGCATTTTCCGCCCTGATCCGATGGCGGGATTTCTGACCAATATTTTGAAGCTTTCCGGACATGAACGGTTATAATTGTGTGCAATGGTGTTAATGTAGCAGTGCTGATTTTAGCCTTTTTTGTAATAACACATATAGTTCCCTTAACCCATTCAACCCCAAGTAACTGACATGGACTGGTGCGTGATATTTTCAGACCAATAAATTAATAAGAAAATTACCTTTGGCAAAAAAGTGCAGATCCTGATGAGACGGCTCGTCACGAGCCGGCTCATCTGGATCTACACTTTTCATAAGCCTATTTAGAGGCCTGTGGGGTTGAAAGGGTTAATGCTTGCATTTACCCCTGTTATGTAATGGAATGGTCCAAATGGTTGAATTCAATGTAGTACAAAGTTGGAAGGTTACTTAGGTCAGAGTAATAGTTATGATTTCCCGTGGTTGGTTTGGATTGGTAGATTAGGTGAACAGTTGTCAGCTGTTATACACCATTTGTAATTGAGATGCCAGTTTTGACATTCGGCTGGTTAATTTAGTTAGACATCTCTTTTAAAGTATTTTAATAAACTTGGAATCTGTTGCAATGTAACTGCACAGTATGTGAGCAGATGAGCTTGTAGTCGTGGCATGATGGTGAAGAGGATGTTGTCTTATAGACAAGGTCCGAAGGTATCTTCATTGGATTATCATCACAAAGTTTGCTTCATTAAATTATTCATCACGGTTTTATTCATGGTATGTTACTCCACTGAGACTTACTAAACCATATAGGATTGTAACCTTTTGATACCCGTAGACAACATAACCAGACACACAAACCCATATTGTTATAAACACATCCCTGTCAACAAAGATTCATATAAATTCTCTTTTTATCCAAGAACCGTCATCCAATGGAACTTGTTACCCCTTGCCGCACATGAAGCAATAACAGTTGATGGCTTTAAAGCACTTATCCCTGTTTCTGCCCTCCCAACCATGATCTAAAGCATTCACTCTTATGTACAAAATCTTAAACAAGCACTGTAGTATATTTGTCTTTGGACATTCACTTATTTGTTAATTAATCATTGTAAATATCATCATCTCAAAATTCACCAGCGACGACACATAATCCTCAATATTGAGGGAGTGCCGAAATCACCAAGAAGAAGAAATGACATCATTCGCATTCCAAATGTAAACAAAAATCACGTGAATAAACAAAGGCCGAAAATAGGCGCCGGCCGATATCAGAGATGTTAACGAGACTACGCGTCAGCCTGCAAATTTTTTATGAATAAGTATTGGCCTCACTGGTCTTATCCCCAGTGACCCTAATATCGGTGAATACTAATAAGCGGTCATATCAGAATAAATCCAAATGAACCGCACATGTTCATTTTGTGCTTACTATTGACAATTTCCGTAGGATTTCTATAACTGTCCATAGCAAAAACTAGCTGAAATGTCATTTCTACAAGTAAATTTACCGTAATTTATTCAAAACCTGTTTTTTTCCTCTTACACTCATAAGTTTTTGTTCATGTTGTCAATATTTAGTTGAATTTCAATGGATTTGTTATCTATCGGCTGCATTTGACATTTGTAAGGTGCCCGCTACTCATGTGACGTCACATGATTGCCTTATATGGCATTTATTGCTACTAGTATCCCGGTGTTACTGGTTTTCGACGACGTAGTACATAACGGACTCCTATAGGTTTAGAATTGTCATACACTGCAAACAATTTTATGTCACCAAATAAACAATATTTTACCTTTCATTCCCCAAAATCTCGAAGAAAACCGATTGTTTACTTATTGAGAAAAATTGACAAAATAGCAGTACCTCATTCTCAGTAATCCGGAATGACGTCACATGTTTTCGCCTAACTGTGGAAATTGCCTACAGCGCGAGCATTATTATGTAAGCAACAGTTTTTTTTAACAAAACAATATAAATAAGGAACACTTACTTTAATAATAGGCTTAATTTATCATTTTCACTCAAAATTCATTTGTTGGAGAGCATTTTGTCTATATACTGTATCTAAAACACTAATTTAGTTTAACTTAGACAAACACACGGGGCATAAGAAGTCGTCACCCCTCCTAATTACTCTGACTGGGTGCAGAACCGTAACTGGACCCATCCATCGAACACATCACACGGTGCCTAACAGAGAATAACTAGGTTTACACAACCATGTATATCAGTTGGAGAACCTCTGTGAAAACACATGGACCTGAGTGCGAAAAAAGGTGAAAATCGATATTATGAATAAGGACCCCTTGTGTGTAATAACGGACAGAACTCATAAACACGGAGCAGTGAGACTATAATGACATTTTTATTCGTAAATATATTGGCGTGGCAGACGATGCATATGTCATTTTGGAGAAAAAATTGCCAATTTCTTTAAAAAATGATATTTATATGGTGACATAAAACGGATATAGTGAAATTAGTGAAAACTGGGGTAGGTTTAAAGTTTTCACCACTAATTTACCTTGTCTGATATATTATGATCAGTTAGAAATAGATTGGAAGTGCACAAGGTATGTTTATTTATAATTCCGGTAACTGGAGCGTGATCTCTCGCGACTTGCTATTTCCACAGTTGGGCGAAAACCTGTTCTGGGCGAAAACTCTTCACGCCGGGATATCTAGATATAAACTTGTGAGGTGAAATTTACATCGTCACCGGTTATTGGTATCACCGCATAAATAAAACATGGAGGCTGCTTTCACTTTGTTTTTGATTTAATTATGACTTATTTCTAATAACTAATATTGCATACAATAAATATGATTATGCTTAATTGAGAGTGAACATTATTTGCACAGCCTCGTTTTGGAACAAAAATACACATGTCACTGCTTATGTCACCGGTTACTGGTATACCCAGGATAAGACTAGAATCAATTTTTGTGACTAATATCCCCAATGACCCTAATATCGGTGAATACTAATAAGCGGTGATATTAAGTATAAATCCAAATGAACCGCACATGTTCATTTTGTGCTTACTATTGACAATTTCCGTAGGATTTCGGCAACTGTCCATAGCAAACACTAGCTGAAATGTCATTTCTACGGGTAAATTTACCGTAATTTATTCAAAACTTGTTTTTTCCTCTTACACTCGTAAGTTTTTGTTCATGTCGTCAATATTTAGGTGAATTTCAATGGATTTGTTATCTAACGGCTGCATTTGACATTTGTAAGGTGCCCGCTACTCATGTGACGTCACATGATTGCCGTATATGGCATTTATTGCTACTGGTATAAACTTGTGAGGTGAAATTTACATCATCACCGGTTATTGGTATCACCGCGTAAATAAAAGATGGAGGCATGTGCTGTTGCTTTCACTTTGTTTTTGATTTAATTATGATTTATTTCTTACTAACTAATATTGCATACAATAAAATAAATATGAGTATGCTTAATTGAGAGTGAACATTATTTGCACAGCCTCGTTTTGGAACAAAAATACACAAGCTATTGCTTATGTCACCGGTATACCCAGGATACCCATATTTTCCCTGATAGTCAGCACTGGTCACGGGTGGTCTTTGATTGTTTGTTTGACACTCGCACTGGACCTGTGTTGCCAAGTGTGTGATTGGGCCGTTACCTGTTTACTGTCTTGCCCCTCTTGGAAATGCTACAATCAATGAATCATCATCTTTTTTTTCATCCTACATACAAGTGCTTAAACTTAAATACTTACGAAAAGAAAGGATCATCTTCCATACCCCGGAACATTGATCTCCCTGACATCCCTTTGTTTCGCTCTGACTTCCAATAACCCTGCAAAAGGGTGATCAATTTCTAAAAGTTGCCTTTCTGTGAAAACGTAAGATAATCTTAGACCACTTTTACCCAAACAATAAGGAAATGCACATAGAGTAAAATACGGTTATCCGTTTGTGAATGCGTACCCTCTAGTAAGCAATAAGAGAAATATCACAGTACAGGTTAACGGCATTTTGAGCCATAAATAAGGAATGTGACGCACGCACGCACGCACGCGCGCACGCACGCACTGACATGGATGGGTGTGAGCCCATATCCAATATGCACATACTACACATAAGTTCAACTTTCTACCTTGGGATTGGATACCCAATTTAAGGGCTCTTTAATATCACTATCTTAATTCAGAAATAGAACAGAAATTCGACATTGATGAACGACCCCTGGGGCCTTAAATAAGGAATGTGACACCACTGAATATGCATAGGCGTGGCCCCTAAGTAATACACTCATAATACATACACCGATAGGTTTATACCTTGGGGCTGGATACCCAAAATGTGGGCTTCTCTAATGCAACTATTTGCAGTAATAATACATATGAAACAAATAGCAGACATTTATCCACCGGCCCACTGGGCCTTATATAAGGAATGTGACACCACCAACTATGCATAGGTACGAGCCCGGATCCAATAGGCACACACTACACATACGACAAGCTGTCTACCTTGGGGATGGATACCATATCACTATGTAATTTCATAAATAGACGTCGAAATTCGACCTTGATGAACGGCCCCTGATTAGGGCCTCCTCAGCTGCTATAATTCCACCAAAGAGGACACTGGTAGTGTGATAAAAAAGGTGCACAAACCTAACACCTTAAACCTTAAAAGCCCTTAAGCCTACAGTATGTACATATACTAGAAGTGTGCAAAGAGAGGTTAGTGGTTGTTAAGAACAAGATAAAAACAAGTGTGTTCTGTTATGGCTTCATCATCAATGCAGCCAGCGCTGACTTAAATCCTGCGATAGAGTCAGCGCTGACTACATGAGATGGCAGTATGTTCCATTGAACAACTGTTCTCGGAAAGTATGAGCACTTGAAATAGTCAACTGTTGTGAATGGAATGTGATATGCCAAATGATAGTAATGTCGTGACTCTCTGCTGTAAGGTGTGAGATAGTGTGATGGATTGACAGCCACGTGCTTATTTACCATTTTATAGAACATAGTAAGCCGGTTTGATCTTTGTCTACTTTCTAAGGAGTTCCATTTCAGACCATTCACTATATTTTTGACTGTGCCCGGGGTCTTGCTGTTTGTGTTGGTGACAAAGCGTGCAGCCTGTTTTTGAATATGTTCAACTCTCTCCCTCCCTCTCTCTCTCTCTCTCTCTCTCTCTCTCCCTCTCTCTCTCTCTCCTCTCTCTTCTCTCTCTCTCTCTCTCTCTCTCTCTCTCTCTCTGTGTGTGTGCGCACGCGCGCGTGGTTTAAGGTCATGTATGTAGAGCAGAAACAGAAGAGGCCCCAACACCGACCATTGGGGGGGGGGACTCCTGCTAGTACAGGTGCCGAAGTAGGTGTCGCCCCATCAACAACAACTCGTTGCGTTCTAAGAAAGCTTGCACCCAAGAAAGAGCACTACTGTAACAAAATGAAAGTGAACATATTAACTACTACGTATCTTTATCAATGGATTTACGAACATTATAATAATTTATTCTGTGATTTTATCCTAAAATTGGGAAGAATGTATATATACCCGATAAGGAACATTGGTATATTATTATATATCACTTATAAGGGAAATTAAAGTCCCGTTTAATTGATCTAAATCCGACTATTATTAAGCGAGTTGGCTTTATTCTGTTAGAATCACTGTTCCCTTTATCAGTGTAATTAATCTGCAGGGCCTGATTAGAACGCATTAAATGTTGTCTGTCGATTATCTAAGCGGATACACGCATGATAATAACTATTCCAGTACTACCAGAACATTGTTGTATTAAATTAGTATCCAAGGTGGTTCTAGTGATTTACACTGAGGAGTATCTAATGTACATCTTCGTCTACTAAAGAGATACATACATAATAATTAACTACTGTTGACTAAATAGTTGAATATATTGCAGGGACAGAGCTGTTATATGCTGTTGTCTGAAATGGGTGTCATGTACGCTCAAAGTGCAGGAGCGGTGTAATAGATGACGGAACACTTTCAATCGAGTATGTATATGTTTTAGACCATGAAGGTCATGAGTGGTTCTCCGTCTGTATATGTTTTAGACCATGAAGGTCATGAGTGGTTCTCCATCTGTATATGTTTTAGACCATGAAGGTCATGAGTGGTTCTCCATCTGTATATGTTTTAGACCATGAAGGTCATGAGTGGTTCTCCGTCTGTATATGTTTTAGACCATGAAGGTCATGAGTGGTTCTCCGTTTGTATATGTTTTAGACCATGAAGGTCATGAGTGGTTCTCCGTCTGTATATGTTTTAGACCATGAAGGTCATGAGTGGTACTCCATCTGTATATGTTTTAGACCATGAAGGTCATGAGTGGTTCTCCGTCTGTATATGTTTAGACCGTGAAGGTCATGAGTGGTTCTCCGTTTGTATATTTTTAGACCATGAAGGTCATGAGTGGTTCTCCGTCTGTATATGTTTTAGACCGTGAAGGTCATGAGTGGTTCTCCGTCTGTATATGTTTAGACCGTGAAGGTCATGAGTGGTTCTCCGTCTGTATAAGTTTAGACCGTGAAGGTCATGAGTGGTTCTCCGTCTGTATAAGTTTAGACCGTGAAGGTCATGAGTGGTTCTCCGTCTGTATAAGTTTAGACCGTGAAGGTCATGAGTGGTTCTCCGTCTGTATAAGTTTAGACCGTGAAGGTCATGAGTGGTTCTCCGTCTGTATAGTTAGACCGTGAAGGTCATGAGTGGTTCTCCGTCTGTATAAGTTTAGACCGTGAAGGTCATGAGTGGTTCTCCGTCTGTATAAGTTTAGACCGTGAAGGTCATGAGTGGTTCTCCGTCTGTATAAGTTTAGACCGTGAAGGTCATGAGTGGTTCTAAGTCTGTGTATGATTGGTACTAGGTCATGATTGGTACTGAGTCGTGGTATAGTTAGACCATATGAGGGCATGCTTGATACTGAGTCGTTGTATATTTAGACATGAAGGTCACCATGTGTACCGATTCCATATGGAAAGATAGACGTGTGTGTATATATTATACAAGGATAAGGGTAACTCTTGTCCTGTTTGTGGTACAACAATAGTATGATACAAGTTTATAATACGGGCTGATTTGGGTCTCTAGTACATGATGCACGGTGGTATGATATTTGTTATTGTTGTAGTCGCTTCACGCCTGAATCAGGAGCCGTGGGATGAGTAGCTCAGGGGTATCCGGTTCTGCTAGAGGTTAGAAGAGCTGGAGCACGTGTCGACTGGGAGAGTCTGCCGGCGTAAGCTGGTGGCCTCCATAGACTGGAGCGTGTCAGCGGGTCGAGAGGCAGCATCGGGTCCGCCGTCAGTGGACAGGGTCCTCAGGACGCAGGACGTTGATCATTATACACTTGTACATTGTAAATCTAGTGAACTATCACTGTGATGGCAATACTTGCCAATATTTTAACTTATGTGTATTATAGCACTGTGGTGGCCATACGTGCCAGTGTAACTTTATAAGTGCATTATAGCACAGTGAGGGCAATACTTGCCAGATATCTTAAATTAATAGGTGCATTATAGCACAGTGAGGGCAATACTTCCCACTCTCTTCAAGCATAAGGTACAATATAGCCTAAACTGAGAGCCGAGGCAGTAGGCATAGGAACTGTCATATGAAGTAAACGGCGTTGAAGGCCGCATCTAGAACGACATTCTGAAGTTAAGCCACCATCAGTGAAAGGTGCAACTACGGACACGCATACGCTTCAGAGTATTGAGTATTGTTGGAAGTGCTAACGTTTATGTATATTAAATGTTGTAAATTTGTGAAATCTTGTGCATACACTTCATCCTGGTATCCGTGACTACCCCCGATGTCATAATGAGCTAACTTATGCTGTAATCTACCATGATGGATCACATCAAACGCCTTACTAAAATCCATTATGGCGACATCCACTTGACCCCGCTGTATAGACTGTGATAGGTCATGTATGAAACCCACACGCTGGGTTTCGCAAGACAGCCGAGCACGGAAGCCATGTTGGTTGTCTAATAGGATGTTATTTAAGTCTAAGTGATCTAGTATGTTACTAACTACTATGTGTTCGAGTAATGTACATGCTATGCAAGTTAAGGATACAGGTCTGTATGTAACCAGGTGGAAATTGTTGATGCTTAGGTTTACGTTTATTTAGCCCCTGTCATATAGCAGTTTGGTAAGAGTTGTTTGTTGTCTCCCCTTGACCAGAGTACAGTTTATAAATCATGTTCATTCAGCCGTGGTTGGTTTCCCGCGCTATAGTTTTATGATCAGCTGATTTCACTGCCTTCCATATATCTGAAGTGGTCAGATGTCGATATGTAGAGTCATATTTATTTTAGTTAATTTCAATCATGGAATAACAGGTTGGTTCATTTGGTTAGCTGTCATTGTTGTTTGTTTTATAGTACTAAAGAAATCATAAATGAGCTATGTGTATTTGTTGATATTCTAGAGATATACATTTCAAGACATGTACCAGGTACATGCATAACTTAAAATGGCGGCATATGTTAATTACTTATTTAAATGGTAATGGATTATATCACTGTTTCTCTCTATGCATATTCACACTGTTCTATAACAACTTACAGATTATCACCGTGAGAGAGAAAGTGTAATAGTGGAGTTTGTACAGCAACAGGTCCAATCCACAATTGGTAAGCAAATACACGTGTATATGTGAGGTTTCTGTATAGCTGACTTGTCTTTAATTGATTTAAATAGGTTTTACTTGGAATGGCCACTATTCACCACGGACCGTGCGAATCCGATCATTTTAGTATTAATACTGCCGATACACGTTTGTTCATATGTGTAGAGTGTTGACATATTGTATACATGTATAGTGATGTTGGCAGATTATATACATGTAGAATAATGTTGAGCTTGTGGTCATAAGGTATAATACGATTGTTGACATATGCTATACATGTATTATTGACTTATTTGGTACAACATAGTTATTGTTCGCTATTGTCCATTTCAGGGCTTGACTGTTGTACGTTAACCAGTTTTACCGTGCTGTGCACAATATATACTATAAACTACGATCTGGTTGTCTTTGTGAATTGTCCTGTCCCTGATCAACGAACCCCACCCTCGGATCTCGGAGCTAGTGACTAGTTTCTATATATGGATATTCTTTAAGTACCCCACCGTTAAATGGGCCGGAATAAGCCATATTACAATTACTAGCTTTATACTTTTCTCCTTTTTTGAAGATAGGTGTTACAAAAGCTTGGGACCAGTCTGAGGGAATAATACCAGCTTCTATTGACATGTTGAACAGTTTAGTGAAGATAGGTGCGATCTCATTATAGCACATTCTTTTAAGACATTTGGTTTAATGGCACCAGGGCCAGCAGCCTTATGAGGGTTTAGATTTTCTAGTAGATTACTAACTCCGTTTAGTGTGACATGTATAGTCGGCATTGATGCAACATTACTAGGCCCCATATCTGGGAAGTGTTTGTCATCATCATTTACAAATACAGAAGAAAACTGTTTATTGAGAATTTCTGCTTTATCAGATGGATTTGGTTTTAGGTTGCTACTCCTGAAGAGTCATTTCTTAGACTCTTTATAAAACCCCAGAATGTTTTAGTTGTTCCATGTTTATGCTCAGATGTATCGCATACAATGTTGTTCATATAATCCCAGTAAGTATTTCTAGATTTCATTTGAATTAATGATTTTAGCTTTTTAAACATTGAGAAGATCTGAGGACTTTTGGATTTTTCATTTTGCTATACAGCCTATCTCTCGTTTTCATGAGGTTGTTTAATTTCAGTAGACAGCCAGGGGAGATTGTTTCCCAGACCTATTTTAGTAGGAATGAATTGAGTTGTTAGGTCTTCGAGTTTACTTTTG
The DNA here is from genome assembly GCA_014843695.1 of Archivesica marissinica. Lineage (NCBI taxonomy): Eukaryota > Metazoa > Mollusca > Bivalvia > Venerida > Vesicomyidae > Archivesica > Archivesica marissinica. The sequence continues at coordinate 15,947,347 of CM026401.1, forward strand.
AAGGCGTCCCATAAATTCGGAACATTTAGGTGTTTTACAATTTACATCATATTCTGGAGGGAAAACTTCCGAGTTTTTTTATTTTTGGCTTGAGCCAGGATTCGTTTCCCAAGACTACACCAGGTTGTACTGTAGTTAGCATTAATTGGAAGCCAACATTTTTCTTCTTATCTGATTGACAATTTACTGATTTTCAGATGTTGAACAAATAGTTTTTTTGGAAACATAGGTTTGGGTTGTCTGTGCAGACAGATTTGTTACTTTTGGTGTACTGCAATGCAGCTTTATGTTTTGGTGTATACCACCTGGTGACATAGTATTAGGCAGACATATCCAAATGGGAGTCTAAAAAAATAAGTCCAGCCCCAGAGCGGGACTCGAATGATGACGGAAATTGCCGCACGAACTCGATGTGAGAACGGCGAACTGACGTGATCGAAATGCGGCAGAAACTGGGAAAGCCCGGGTGGGAAAGCCTCTCCAAAAAGGAATTGCGAACAATATTAGCCTATTTTAGGGTCCAGTTCTTGTCATTGTTTTACAGCTGCATATATATGTTAACAAACCTAGTGAGGTCTCGGAGAAAGAAAAAAAGCTGTTATCAGCCATTTTTTTAACTGGCCGTCGGTAACTGTCGCCAATATAATTGACCGTCTTATTAGGTGATAGGCCGTCGAAAAGACGGCCCGACGGCCTAATACTGTGCCTGGTGATCTGATAGAGGTGTTGTCTGTACTGACAGATGAAAATGATAGCTCAAGATCCAGAGACTTACTATGATGAAAGAACGAAGTGTTGACATGAGGTATTCAACATTGCCAAGGTGCACTACTATGATCATTATGGTAATCATATGTAAAAGTGATACCATTTCTCACAATATATGCCACGGTCTTCAGCGTCCCAATCGACAATATTTGTGTAAATGTCGCATATATCAGAACTATCTAAATCAGAATTTGTTGTTGGACCAGAGTTTGTTTGCGTGTCAAAAGGAAGCAAAATAAGAATGATACATATGTATGACAGCGAGTCGTTTCTTACCAAGGAATTTCTTTCTGCGTTTGATCAGACCAGAGCATATGCCAACATATACTGACAGATGTACAGGGTTATTTGGCCGGCAGACTATATTACAAAAGCGGTTTAGCAGTGCAGCAGCTCTTGGCACTGATAACTTTTCAAGGAAGAATTTATTCAGAGACCTATCGATGGAAATGGGTCTGAACATACGATCCTGAAACCCTGATGTAAGCTCTGCACTCATAATATGTATATCGAGTGAAGGCTAAAAGCCCCATTTCCAAACAAGAATCCACTTTTAGCGCATGCAGTAACGTAAACCCCAAGGTTGCTGCTTTGCTGTTAGACACAAATAAGTCATGGCATCACCATCAAAGTTTTTCACAATTTTCAAATGTAAGCCAAAAATGACGTGTTGCATCCGTGGTCCAGTGGTAGAGCGTCGGATGCAGTGCGGGCCGATGTCTAAAATTGTTAAAACTTGTTGCCCAAACCATTTGTATTTTCAAGCTATGTATTGCATATTTACGTGTATGACATATGTACTATTGATTTGCAATAAAATATGGTTAAATAAAAAAATAACCACTTAGGTCGGCTAAGCTTGTCCAGGAAAACATGTCTACGTCCAAGCAAGGGTTTGACCTTAATGAAACATACATACATATGTCCGATTAGCACAGTGGTTAGTACGCTCGCTTCTCACCAATGCAAACCGGGTTCGATCCTAGGACAGAGAAGTATATAAGATCGTACGGTGGTCGCCAGATCGGAAAGGTGGGTTTTCTCCGGATATTCCGATTTCCTCCCACATGAATGACCACATTTACGCTTTCATCCGCGCCAACGAGAGTGACTAATATAAGTTGTTAAACCATGCTTTGCAATCGTTGTAAAATAAATAAAGTTTAAACTTATTCAACCCAGTTAAAACTGGAACGTGTAGGGATCCTAGATATAATGTATGGCTATTTACTCATCAATGCGCTGGAACAAGTAGTACTGAAATGAATTCACAAAATGTCTTCCTCAAATGAGCACACATGCTATAGATGCACCAGGCAGCTGTGTCACAAGGCAGGGATCAGATTTTCTAGTTGTGTGCTATTCCGTACCACAGAGACAGACATATACATGTAACCGATATTCCGCCGTGTGTGGGTTAGAGTTACTGGAGAAACTACGAAGCATTGTGTCCACCCAGATCAAACTAGAGTCATGCTTGGAGTGGTATTTACATAATTTATGCCCGGTATTATGCGGTCACATTGCCGTGTTTGGTTGCTGTTCTGCGGATCAGTATAACAAAATCTAACAGTAGTTCTGCCTATTGACGAATTGTAGCATCCAATAAGGCCACTGTGTAACCTGCTCACACGAGGGAAGCCTGCGCGGACCGTATACTCAGACTTGTATCGGGTATGATTTAAGATCACGTGCCTTGCAGTTATTAGACGTCATTTAAAAGTGGACATACTGGATTGACGAGAGAAATAGTTTTGAATGTTTATTTAGATGTCCGTAAAGCATTTGATACAGTTCCTCAGACTCATTTACTTATAAAACGTGAAGATTACGGTATTGAAGGGCAACTCCTGGATTGAATCAAATCAATTATATGTAACAGGAGACACGTAGTAATTGTAAAGTCTAAGGAATCAAGCTGGGGGAGCTGTCTGTCTGTCTGTCTGTCTGTCTGTCTGTCTGTCTGTCTGTCTGTCTGTCTGTCTGTCTGTCTGTCTGTCTGTCTGTCTGTCTGTCTGTCTGTCTGTCCGTCTGCCCGTGTGGTGTGTTGTGTGTGGTGTGTGGTGTGTGTGTGGTGGTGTGTGTGGGGGTGGTGTGGTGTGTGTGTGTGTGTGTGTTGTGTGTGTGTGGTGTGTGTGGTTGTCGTCCGTCCGTCCGTCCTGATGTACTTACGATGTTAGGAAAACAATTCATCTCTTGCCTAGTGGTTTAGGGTTAGCTCTTATGTGACTATAAATACTCTTGCTTGGCTAATAAAACAAAAGAGAGAACGGTGTATCCACTTAAATACACATTAGTCCGTCATCCGTCCACATCCAGTCATCCATCGTCTCTTTCAGTAAGTGATGTTCACTTTAATCCTTTATTGGCTTTCCCATTGATAGGTACAGTGCCTCTTTCATATAACGTAATCAATCCACAGGGTTCAGATTTCACATACATGTATCGTCAACATCCATGATATGACGTCATTTCTATTTAAAACAGCTGCTTTGGTACTTATGTGTTCACATATTACTTATCAAAGAGCAAACTGCGCGTAAAGCAGATAAATTTTCACATTTCATTTGAAAGTATGCAAATGTTGATGTTTTCATTAATCCCATTTATGTGTTGCCTAAAAATCCCTTAAACAGAGGTCAATATAAAGAAATATGTGTTTGTTTTTGTAAACTGAGAAATTTGCATCGTCTGCTGAGGAAGGTCATGTGATAGTTATGCGACAATGTCATAATGCGCATTTTACAGGCCAATTCAAATATAGTGTTCCTCTAACAGATTTTTAACATTTGTTCTTTAAAAATACTATTGTCCAAGATATTTACTAGTTATGTTAATTCAGTTTCATCCATTTCCCCCCAAACCCAGCCTGGCGTCTATTCACCAAGTGCACTGACAAATGCATATCATGATGTTAGATATGGGTTTGCCAGTAAAATCGGTAGCAAGACAGTATGGTGTGCCACTCTTCACATTAAATGACATTTTTCTCCATGTCACAACTTAGCTCATATTGAAGAGTAAGCGTAATTTGTTGGGTGTTTAATTCCTCCGTTTCGAGTAACACTTATTACTATGCCCAATGTTAATTAGCTTTTTGGAACTTAACTGTAATAAACAATTATGTTACATGAATGTTCAAGGTCGGTCGATAATATGTACTTTATTCGACGCCATTTTAAAATCACAAGCGAGTGAAAGTGTATTTTATTTTGAACATTTGTTATGCAATCTCAGTTTAGACAATTGCATTTAATGCATAAATGATCAGTTTATTTAGTAATATTATTCCACTTGTCGTAAAAGAGATTTAATAGAAGACATTCAGCGAAAAGCCTTAGGCGGCCGATTACCCAGGCGCGGCGCTAGGAATTTCTGGAGGGGGTTCGATGCAAGTGCGACGGCCCGTACGGCAGGAGCCCGCTTGGGGGGGGGGTCCGGGGGCATGTTCCCCCACAACATTTTTAAATCTGGAAGCTCTGAAATGGCATTTCCTGCATTCTAGAGCTCAAAATGTATGGTAAAACAGCCCGAAAATATATGTATGAAATATGGAAAAAAGGCTGTTAAACACATATTTCGCTGATGTTGGGCCTAAGGTTATTTCAGCGGTTATAGAACCATATATGTATCTTTCAACAAAAACAGCGTTAGCTATGTCAGTTATTGCAACTGTGAGATACGGATTGACTAAGACAGGGTTGACAGATTTTATTTACATTCATTTTACATATACGATGAAGCTTCTGGAGCATCTTTACTAATTTCTTGTAGTCACCATGCGTACATAGTGAATACTCATCCATGCTTAGCGATATAAACACATTATATTCCGCTAATATGTCACCTCCGTTTGAGGTTTTTACAACAAAATTATGTCTTTCAACTTTACTTTAGTAACAGCTATACAGTAACAGCTTTTTCGTCATAGAAAAAGACGTTTCACGCTCACACGAGGTGACGCAGATTCACAAAGTCAATACTGAAAGATTAGATTCGTGTCCTTTATACGGCGAGGATGAAGCCTTACGAACAATTCAACTACTTTCTTGTAGACGACATTGTGTCCATAATGGATATTCATCAATGCAAGTGCTGATAGTCGTTGAGTTCCCATGGTGGCCCGTAACCAGGTTCTGAGTCTGCGCATCACAGAAAAAGACCTTTCACACTCACACGAGGTGACACCTAGAGTACAGCCAATTTGGAGAAGGATGAAGATGTTTGGATAACGGGTCTTGTCACAGGATTGAATGGTTGCTGCCAGTGATGCTGGACGATCCTCGACAGATTCGTTTTCCAATTTTAATTCCAGGACATGAGCTCAATGTTGACAAGATCAGTGTTTGGCAAGTCATCGCTGTACATGTCTACAGCGGCCTTCACGTTGTCAGAGATGTTGGTACTGTCGCAACAGATGGCAGGAACAAGCATCAGCAACTTCACAGCTCTCTGTGAAAGTTTGTTAAATCGTGTATCCATCTCACTGATGATGCAGTCACGAAGTGGAATGGCAACTGTACGGCGATAATATTCCTCTGGCATATCAGGTTGATTTTGTCGATGGATCTGGCGTTTGACAATGCGTGGCAAAGACGGATCAACGTTTAGTTTCTCTGCGATGCGTTCGGCTTGTTTGTAGATCCTCTTGAAACCTTCTTCAACGTTGTCACGTGTGGCTTTCATATAAGACGCGGTTTCATCAATCAACTGGTAAGCTTGTACAATGTATATCGTTCGACGGTAGACGGTAACACCATGAAGAGGGTGCAACAGGTAATACAGCGACACCAGACCAACAATAAATCCGAAACCGTCACAGCTTTAGCGTGAGCAATTGCATCTTTCTTTGATTCTGAGTCCCAGCCTTCCGTAAACGCCTTATCAAAATCATCCATGTCCGGGTGAGTACCACTGGTGATATCAAAGCACTCTACCAGGAATGGTAGGGCCAGGTAGAAATGCTCATAAGCGGTATCGCGCTCCGACCACTTTTCTAGTGGTGGCATTGCGAACGTGACGATTTTCCGCTATTATTTCTATGAGCCTTTCCCGTTTTGGAGAGTAGTTGAAGAAGATAGCTACATCCTTCATGGTAGAAATCATATGCTGTATGTTATTAGCTTTACAGCTAGCGGCAATGGAAAGATTAAGAATATGTCCATTGCAATGGGTATATTGAGCATTTGGTGTATGTTGTGAAATGATTCCAGATTCCAGATACGCCTTTCTTCTCGCTAGACATGTTTGAGGCACCATCATAACACTGCCCCTGAAGCTGATGAATATCCAAACCAACGTTTTTATGGAACTCCAAGATGGCATTAGCGATAGCTTCGCCAGTAATTCTATGAATGTTGATGAACTCAACGAACTCCTCTCGTATCTGTTTCTCTTCGTCTACAACGCGAAAGCAAACTGATAGAATTTCATCATTGCTTGATGTTACCTCATCCACCATTACAGTGTGAAAACCTGATTTCTTAATCTCTGTAATAATATCTGCTTGGATGATGGAATGGCCAATCAAATGAATCATCTCATTTTGCGACTGGTGATGATGATATGAAGCATTCCTTGAGATGGGTTTCATCATATGATCGTACACCATTAACTGAAAAAGGGGGTTCGTTCGCACCCTCGACCCCCTGGCGCCGCCCCTGTTACAGGTACGGCAATGGTAATTCTTCTCATTTTCCGTATTTTCTTTCCCCTTATGGGAACACCAAGTACTAGTACTTGTAGACAGTTAAACAGTTAAAAATTGACTTACTGAGTAATCGTAATTTTAAGAACACTATAAAAACTATAAAAGCCTCCACCCATGCTTCAAACATTCGATGTACATTGTATATTTACACAGTTACTGGAGTATTAGAGCTCGTTGCATATGGAGTTTGTGACAACTCGGAGGACATCTTTGTTACAGCATTAATATTCAGGATTAGCTATAACATTCTTGTAGTTAGTACAGTCGATTATAAGACTTGTGATTGCATGTTTGTCACAGAAGAGTTTGTTGTATTTATGCGCTCCTATGATGGATACCACTAGTTGTTTCAATTTGGCAAATCCCTCCTTACGAGTATGATGCAGCACTGGACAGGTGGTTATCATGTGGACACGGCCTTCGATATCCATGGCACAGGCTCGGCAGATTGGTTCTTCAGAATGTTGGTTAAATCTATGCTTGGATGCTTGTAAGATGTATGTGCCGGTTAGCATGCGGCATTTGGTGATACCTCTTTTCACTTCTGTCACTGACGATTGTATAGATTGCCAGACTGGGTGTGTACATCCTATCTGAAGGTGTGATTTCGACTGAAATTTCAGTGTTGATATGTTTTCAATGTCAGTATTTAGTTGTTTCGACCAATAAGTGTTCACCGCCTGCTTAACTTGTTGTTTCCATATTGTCTTGGGGATGAGACACTCTTTTAGAGAGGTTATACTTGGCAATCCATATTTGGACAGAATATCTGATACTTTGCTATAGAAACTCAGTGGGCTATCAAGGTTAATTGCCATCTGCCTGTCAGTTAATGTTTGCAACGTTTCATTATCACTTTTTAGGATGTTGAAGATAAAACTCATCTGACGTTTATGGGTTTCTGCTTCTATTGGTAGTGCGCCTAGCAGCTGATACACTGCTCCTGGTGCAGTTCAGGTAGGTAGTGATTGTATTCTAAGTAGAACTTTGATGTGGAATCTTGATAGAGATAATGTGTGTGTGATAGTTAATGGAAGTACTTCCAGTCCAAACAATAGCCTTGGTAGCACGTAGCACTTGTACAGTCTAAATGACACTGCAGGGTTTAGCCCATTTGATCCATGGAAACTGGTGTTAATTAATGAGTACATGGTTCTTCTTGCTAAGCTAATTCGTTCATCAATGTTAATTTCATTCTCTTTGCTTTCAGCGCGAAAAAGACCAAGATGAGTAGTTTGACTACTAGGCTTAATAACAGTTTGACCCAGTGACCATTTTAAGTCTGACTTTGTATAGCGGGAGGTTTTATTGACTACCACAACATTTGTCTTCGTCGGATGTAGGGTTACTCGATTTTGGCAGGCGTGCCGTCTGACCACATGTAGCATGCTTTGCATTTCTTCAACACTTTCCGAAAGGAGACATACTGCAACGGTTGGGCAACCGATATAATTATGTGTTGCCGATTGATAGACCGAGTTTATTTTGTTTCATCTCCACTAATAGACAGTCAATATACGTCTTGTATAGGAATGTCGAGAGCACTCCGCACTGCCTTACACCCTGTGTGTGTACAATCCTTTAAACATTATGCGGGGTTTATCTAATTGTGATTTGGTCGTTTTATACCCACTTGTGTTACATACCGTTTGCCATTAGTGTTTGCTGCTACTGAAGGCTAGATTGTGTTTAGCCAACAGACACAAAAAGGGTAAATGAATATAGTTACCGTTCGTAATGTAAACGGTGCGGATACGGACAAGTTTGATTGTTGAATTTTAATTATTGCGGAAATAAAATTTTTTCTCTAGTAATGGATTATAATGTCCAATTTAGCTGGATGGATTAAATCATTTGACAATGTATGCATGCCACAGAAAGTTTTATTATGATTCTGCTATTATAAAATTGTGACATACATGAAACGTACAATATTAATAATTGATATATATACTCTACATGTAAATTTAGCTGTTAATTGGTTAGTATACAATTATAGTAGATATATACTATGTCTAGTCACAGAATAAACATGTTTACTTCAATGATGTAAATAACAACATAAATTGTTCACTACAGGAAGACATTGCATTCATATAATAATTGGGCCTGATAATATTAAAATATACAGGTAGAACAGAAATCTTTTTTCAGTCACAATTATACTATCAAAGTAATGTTACAACTGCCTATGAGTTTGACAGGCATGCAAGCAAATCAACACATTCATTGATGGTCACTCTGTATATGGGTCTCCTCAGTATGTATACATGTATATGGGTCTCCTCAGTATGTATACATGTATATGGGACTCCTCGGTATGTATACATGTATATGGGTCTCCTCGGTATGTATACATGTATATGAGTCTCATGGGTATGTATACATGTATATGAGCCTCCTCAGTATGTATGCATGTATATGAGCCTGCTCAGTATGTATACATGTATATGAGTCTCCTCAGTATGTATACATGTATATGGGTCTCCTCGGTATGTATACATGTATATGAGTCTCCTCAGTATGTATACATGTATATGGGTCTCCTCGGTATGTATACATGTATATGAGTCTCCTCGGTATGTATATATGTATATGGGTCTTCTCAGTATGTATACATGTATATGGGTCTCCTCAGTATGTATACATGTATATGAGCCTGCTCAGTATGTATACATGTATATGAGCCTGCTCAGTAAGTATACATGTATATGGGTCTCCTCAGTATGTATACATGTATATGGGTCTCCTCAGTATGTATACATATATATGGGTCTCCTGGGTATGTATACATGTATATGGGTCTCCTAGGTATGTATACATGTATATGGGTCTCCTCAGTATGTATACATGTATATGAGCCTGCTCAGTATGTATACATGTATATGGGTCTCCTCAGTATGTATACATGTATATGAGCCTGCTCAGTATGTATACATGTATATGGGTCTCCTCAGTATGTATACATATACATGGGTCTCCTGGGTATGTATACATGTATATGGGTCTCCTATGTATGTATACATGTATATGGGTCTGCTATATGTATACATGTATATGAGTCTCCTCAGTATGTATACATGTATATGGGTCTCCTCAGTATGTATACATGTATATGAGTCTCCTCAGTATGTATACATGTATATGAGTCTCCTCAGTATGTATACATGTATATGAGCCTCCTCAGTATGTATACATGTATATGGGTCTCCTCGGTATGTATACATGTATATGAGTCTCCTCAGTATGTATACATGTATATGGGTCTCCTCGGTATGTATACATGTATATAGGTCTCCTCAGTATGTATACATGTATATGGGTCTCCTCAGTATGTATACATGTATATGGGTCTCCTCAGTATGTATACATGTATATGGGTCTCCTCAGTATGTATACATGTATATGGGTCTCCTCAGTATGTATACATGTATATGGGTCTCCTCGGTATGTATACATGTATATGCGTCTCCTCAGTATGTATACATGTATATGGGTCTCCTCAGTATGTATACATGTATATGGGTCTCCTCAGTATGTATACATGTATATGGGTCTCCTCAGTATGTATACATGTATATGAGCCTCCTCAGTATGTATACATGTATATGAGTCTCCTCAGTATGTATACATGTATATGGGTCTCCTCGGTATGTATACATGTATATGCGTCTCCTCAGTATGTATACATGTATATGGGTCTCCTGGGTATGTATACATGTATATGGGTCTCCTGGGTATGTATACATGTATATGGGTCTCCTCAGTATGTATACATGTATATGGGTCTCCTGGGTATGTATACATGTATATGGGTCTCCTGGGTATGTATACATGTATATGGGTCTCCTTGGTATGTATACATGTATATGGGTCTCCTCAGTATGTATACATGTATATGGGTCTCCTCGGTATGTATACATGTATATGGGTCTCCTCAGTATGTATACATGTATATGGGTCTCCTATGTATGTATACATGTATATGGGTCTGCTATATGTATACATGTATATGAGTCTCCTCAGTATGTATACATGTATATGAGTCTCCTCAGTATGTATACATGTATATGAGTCTCCTCAGTATGTATACATGTATATGAGTCTCCTCAGTATGTATACATGTATATGAGTCTCCTCAGTATGTATACATGTATATGAGTCTCCTCAGTATGTATACATGTATATGGGTCTCCTCAGTATGTATACATGTGTATGGGTCTCTTGGGTATGTATACATGTATATGGGTCTCCTCAGTATGTATACATGTATATGGGTCTCCTCAGTATGTATACATGTATATGGGTCTCTTGGGTATGTATACATGTATATGGGTCTCCTCAGTATGTATACATGTATATGGGTCTCCTCGGTATGCATACATGTATATGTGTCTCCTCAGTATGTATACATGTATATGAGCCTGCTCAGTATGTATACATGTATATGAGCCTGCTCAGTATGTATACATGTATATGGGTCTCCTCAGTATGTATACATGTATATGAGCTTGCTCAGTATGTATACATGTATATGGGTCTCCTCAGTATGTATACATGTATATGGGTCTCCTCAGTGTGTATATATGTATATGAGCCTGCTCAGTATGTATACATGTATATGGGTCTCCTCAGTATGTATATGGGTCTCCTCAGTATGTATACATATATATGGGTCTCCTGGGTATGTATACATGTATATGGGTCTGCTATATGTATACATGTATATGAGTCTCCTCAGTATGTATACATGTATATGAGGTCTCCTCGGTATGTATACATGTATATGAGTCTCCTCGGTATGTATACATGTATATGAGTCTCCTCAGTATGTATACATGTATATGGGTCTCCTCAGTATGTATACATGTATATGGGTCTCCTCTGTATGTATACATGTATATTGGTCTCCTCAGTATGTATACATGTATATGGGTCTCCTCAGTATGTATACGTGTATATGGGTCTCCTCAGTATGTATACATGTATATGGGTCTCCTCAGTATGTATACATGTATATGGGTCTCCTCAGTATGTATACATGTATATGGGTCTCCTCAGTATGTATACATGTATATGGGTCTCCTCAGTATGTATACATGTATATGGGTCTCCTCAGTATGTATACATGTATATGAGTCTCCTCGGTATGTATACATGTATATGGGTCTACTGGGTATGTATACATGTATATGGGTCTACTGGGTATGTATACATGTATATGGGTCTACTGGGTATGTATACATGTATATGGGTCTACTGGGTATGTATACATGTATATGGGTCTCCTCAGTATGTATACATGTATATGGGTCTACTGGGTATGTATACATGTATATGAGTTTATACTAATTACTTCTATGTATAGGATATACGCCGGAAATGATCCAATATGTAAAATATTGGACTGTATGAGGCGCGTAGTGCCAAAGATAGTACTAATATTTTACATATTGGATCCGTTTTAGGCATATATCTTACTTAAAACACAAACTGATATAACAAGATCCTACTAATTAAAATTGTTAATTTCGTACATTTACGCATAGGATTTAATATAATACTCTGGCCTTTTGACAACAGTCCAATATTAATAATAATGGACTGCAAGTATAAAGGTATGACGTCACGACAGTGTTTTAAATCTTATTACTTACATTAACACATGCAGTAAAACCTACCTGTGTTTGTGGTCACCTCCATTAAGCAGCCAACCTGTATTAAGCAACCAGTTTCCAGATTCCCAATTTCCTGTTTTATTATACATTTGACCTCTATGAAGCAACCACCTGTGCTAAGCAGCCACTTTCTGCAATTCCCTTTGCTGGCTGCTTAAGACAGGTTTGACTGTACATTGAGAAATGTCATGTACATGGTATATGTCTCTCATTAAAACCATTCAACGATAGAAACGGCTAATATAGAACATGCATGCGCATGTATCGTAGTTTATATTATAAATTAACTAATAATAAAAGTTGTTATTATAGATCATAGTGATACATTTAATTATGAACAAAGGAAATCAATACCTTACAGAGCACCAGCCAAGAGAAGTCACTTCTTCCAGAAGATTTAGGGAGAAGTGGGGAGGTTTAGGGAGAAGTGGGGGAGATTTAGGGAGGAGTGGGACGACTTAGGGAGGAGTGGGGAGGTTTAGGGAGAAGTGGGGAGATTTAGGGAGGAGTGGGACGACTTAGGGAGGAGTGGGGAGATTTAGGGAGGAGTTGGAATATTAGGGAGAAGTGGGAAGATTTAGGGAGGAGTGGGAAAATTATGATTTATGGTGAAGTGGGAAGATTTAGGGAGGAGTGGGGAGATTTAGGGAGGAGTGGGAATATTAGGGAGAAGTGGGAAGATTTAGGGAGGAGTGGGGAGATAATGATTATGGTGAAGTGGGAAGATTTAGGGAGGAGTGGGGAGATTTAGGGAGGAGTGGGAATATTAGGGAGAAGTGGGATGATTTAGGGAGGAGTGGGAGATAATGATTTATGGTGAAGTGGGAAGATTTAGGGAGGAGTGGGAAGATTTAGGGAGGAGTGGGGAGATAATGATTTATGGTGAAGTGGGGAGATTTAGGGAGGAGTGGGGGATTTAAGGAGGAGTGGGAAATTAGGGGAGAAGTGGGAAGATTAGGGAGGAGTGGGGAGATAATGATTTATGGTGAAGTGGGAAGATTAGGGAGAAGTGGGGAGAGATATGGAGGAGTGGGGAGATAATGATTGATGGTGAAGTGGGAAGATTTAGGGAGTGGGGAGATTTAGGGAGGAGTGGGGATATTTAGGGAGGAGTGGAGAGTTAATGATTTATGGTGAAATGGGAATATTTAGGGAGGAGTGGGAAGATTTAGGGAGGAGTGGGGAGATAATGATTTATGGTTAAGTGGGAATATTTAGGGAGGAGTGGGGAGTTTTAGGGAGGAGTGGGGATATTTAGGGCAGAGTGAGGAGATTTAGGGAGGAGTGGAAAGATTTAGGAAGAAGTGGGAAGATTAAGGGAGGAGTGGGGAGATAATGATTTATGGTGAAGTGGGGAGATTTAGGGAGGAGTGGGAAGATTTAGGAAGAAGTGGGAATATTAAGGGAGAAGTGGGAAGATTTAGGGAGAAGTGGGAAGATTTAGGGAGAAGTGGGAAGATTTAGCCTATAGAGACAAATGCTGCAAATAGTGAAACCTCATTTAGCTGATGTTTGTATGAAATGGAAACTATTTTATGTATAATGTACATGTAGGTTTTTGTTTATGTAATTTTGTAGGCATTATTCACTTTGTTCCTTTTGATGTAAATGATATGTGAAGCCAAAACTGTAAAACCATTAATCCAATTACCGGTAGCAGTAATTAAATAATTTCTCTATGAAGGAGCATCACTAATACCATGTTTCCTGTTTTATTGTCAGGGTTTGGCAAAGCGCCAAGGATAAAGTGACATTTTTGTTTATGCATGGACAGTGAAATCAGTTTTAAATTAATCTAGAAAAAGCACATTTTAATATCAGAACCATCATTAATTGGTACAATACTTTTTCTACAATGCCAAACAATCGAAGAGATCATAGTTAACCCCCGCCATTAGGAACGCGGGTTATTGTTATTGCTTGCGTCTGTGTGTGTGGTGTGTGTGTGTGTGTGTGTGTGTGCGCATGTGCCAACCCTCTTATATATCCACAAAGTTTCTTCAAAATCTATCAACAGCATTTTCATTCTAAACGTAATGCCGACCCGGCTTGATTTTTATTGTCTCCGGTTCTGTTATAGTGTATGTAGTTTGTTTAGGGTACTCGCTTGGCGTGAGGTACCGGGGCGGGTCGGGCTATAATTAAAAGATCCAATTCACAATTTAAATTTTACGAAAAGTTTAATTCTTATTTATTTAACCTGTTTCAGATTCTGGATTCGTGTAATGCATCCAGAATCTCTGGGTATATCAGCTAGTGTCAGCTAGTGCTGGATTCGAACAGACACCTACCCAGATTGGGCAGCCAATGGGTGAATTTTGAAACACCCACCTATCCAGATAGCCAATGGGTGAATTTTTAATCTTCATGGACCCAGAATGCCCGTGGCGTATATCTTTGTGGCAGACGCTTAGTCGACACTTTTATTATGTACCCACATATGCAACAGAACAAATAATTAATGTTTATACTACTCTGACACTAATCTCCTGTAATCATATTACGCAGACGAGTAATATAGATGTTGCATAATAACTATCTATATTTGATGTGCTTAATTGTAACGAACAAAAATTCTAAATTATAAATGTATAAACTCTTTGAAATTTAGTAAGGTTGAAAACGGTTACTTATTAGTTATGAAATTGAAATTTCTATATATAAATTGACTCCCTTTTTGTATATACAAAATGTACAATAGGAATGAACAGGCTATGAAATGAAACAGACTGTGCTATGAAATGAACCGGCTGTCAATTTGAGCTTGATAGCAGTAACCCCATCCCCAGGAGCTCAGTCACACCAGCATTTTAAAATAAATCAGGCAAAATATTAAAGTTCCAATTGATTTTGCCTGGCTGGGGGATTTCTGGAAGATTGACAACCTGTATACCCATATATATATGTTCCAATGATGCCGGTTCAAGGTCATACTTGTAGATCACAGTTAGATCATTTGTTTTGTGCCAAACTACTAGAATGATACTCATACATTTGTACTATAAATACTTGCCAATACAGAACTTGTGTACAACTGATCATGAGTAGTTGAGTGCAACATCGGAGCCTTCTGGGTCCTGCACGCAGATTAATCTTGAGAAACCAATAGGAATGTTGATTATACACATAAAAAAGCTGATCTGCATTTAATTTTATTATGCACGAAATGGGTACGAAACGGATTGAGCACGGTTCCACGACATTGTAAAACCGTTAATTTGCATACATTTTTTATATAAACCGGACATATTCATTTCAATATATATATCAAAATTTTAATTTACCGGTAAGCACATTTGTATGCATTTATAAATATGTATAGCTCGTCTCATTTGCGAAATCAACTAAATGTCGAATCCGAAAAATTTCATTCATAATGTAAGATAGCGAAATGAACAGTCGGAATTACTATGAAAACAAGTGATTTTAATAACATATATTTAGTTTACCAATTGAAATAAATCGGAAAAACTCCAGTTTTATCTCCATCACTGTCAGCAGATACTTTGCGAGCGGGGCCCTGGCATCAGCATATTCAAAATGCATGATTCTACACTGGCTATCAATTTTATATACGCTGCATACATGTAGGCTTTCGGATATTCCAATTTCGAACAAATTGATTTTTTATTAGTCAATTTTCGCACATATTTTCGACAATGACTAAATTTTAGCACTTACCTGTATTTCAACACTGATTGTTATAAATTGGTATCTTGTGTCATACAACATCGATAATTTGAATAATAATTATCATCCGGCTATTTATTTTAATTAGGCTGGGAATTATGTTTGCTTCGCCGCGACGGCGATTGGCTATGCGTATCAACGGTATTAAGTTGATTGGATTACGACAAGTATCCGGATATCGGGTGGAGATTAGCTTAATATGCTTAGCTGCGTGAATTTCCAGGCTGTCAAATGACAAAACGTATTACCATTAATTAGCAATTATATCCTCCAGAAATAAGGCCAAGTGGATGTCGCCCTGATGTCTATGGTCGGCGAAGTGGTGGAAAATAAAGCGCCTGAATCGCCCTCTAGCCTGAGCCCTGATTACTATCGTGTCCTCGGTATATCCTAAACAATTGAATGGATCTTCATGAAACATATATGTAGAGTAAATGTTCCATTACTGTCAAACAATGTGCAAGGCTCATTATTCCTAGCACGTTGGTTCAAGGTCAATGTTCTGTCTGTAGCGGCTATGTAGATATATGTATATTGTGTTATAACAAACAATTTATCGATATAAATATTTCAATTTATAGCGCATTCTGTGAACTACTTTCTTTTTAGTATGTTTAGATATTATTATTTTTTGGATGATAGTGCAGGATGCATTTCTAAGACTTCAGAGAGCATGGTTTATATTCCCATCTGAAAGACTGTTACTATTATTAAAAGGTCAGACAGGGGATCAAACCTGTGATACCTAGCTGGATTCATATAGCTGTCCTTCCTGCTGTAATCTGGATTGTCTTTCACTATTTATGATCAGACACATCTATCTTATCTTTGCATGCTGGGTAAAATAAAGGCTATATTTAGTTCAAATAAATGTGGTAGACAACAATTCATTAATGTGTTGTTCTTAGTTTTATCGGAACAATTGGGAAATATGTTATGCAATTTCCTTGGGATTGTGCCATTATGACACAATTCTAATGAAATTATATGATATATTTGACTGTTATTTTGTGTCATTTCACTACTAGGGTGCAGATACAATGCATTCTCAATTTCTATATTGATTTTTGGATGTTGTGAAACTTATTATGGTAGTTTTATAGCTTGATGCATATTTTATGATTTGTATCCTGCTGTTGTGCACATTAATTTCCTGAGTTTTATTGCTTTATATACCGGTAGCTAGAATATCAGATTCCACTTCGAAAAGAATGTTGCATTTTAATGTAAGATAATTTCAGATAAGATGTACATGTATCATCACTATATACATCACTATATACATCACTATATACATCACTATATACATCACTATATACATCACTATATACATCTAATGTCAGAATATGATACTGCAAATAAACGACTTAACTCTTTGCATTCTTGGTAAAGTAAAGGCTATAAATAGTTCAAATAATTGTGGCAGACGACAATTCATTAATGTGTATTTCTTATTTGTAGGAAATTATGTCATGGAATTTCCTTAGAATTAATTGTGTTGGTACGACACAATTCTAATGAAATTCCACGACATATTTGACTGTTATTTCCCTGTTAGCATGCAACGAATGAATGGCTCACTTAATACATGTACATGAGTGTTTATAATTATGTTATATTACTTTAATATCTTACTTAAACCGTCTCCTTGTTCGATGGTAACAGTCGCTGACTTGTATACCACTGTAACCTATCATCATTGATGGTCACTGGTTCGAGTCCTGCTTAGGCCGTGTCTGTTTATAAATTAAATAAAAAAGTTGACAGTTTCTTACGGAGGTTTGTGCACCAAGTACTGGATAACTGCTGGCCTGCCCAGAAAAGGTGTTGTTAGGCAAACTGCCTGTGATATAAGCCCAAAATGGTGTTGTTAGGCAAACTTTCTGTGATATAAGCCCAAAATGGTGTTGTTAGGCAAACTGCCTGTGATATAAGCCCAAAATGGTGTTGTTAGGCAAACTGCCTGTGATATAAGCCCAAAATGGTGTTGTTAGGCAAACTGCCTGTGATATAAGCCCAAAATGGTGTTGTTAGGCAAACTGCCTGTGATATAAGCCCAAAATAGTGTTGTTAGGCAAACTGCCTGTGATATAAGCCCAAAATGGTGTTGTTAGGCAAACTGCCTGTGATATAAGCCCAAAATGGTGTGATGAAGGCATCAACCAAAACAAACATCATACCTTATTTTATTGTAGTATGTTGAATATTGCTTAGTAGGTGTTATCTTCCGAGACAATCTTGGATTGGGAGTAAATTGTAAGTTAAGGCATTAAACAACATACATGTATGGATTTACTAATAATATTGGGAGTAAATTGTAAGTGAAGGCATTAAACAACATACATGTATGAATTTACTAATAATAATGAAAATTATCATTGTTACAATGAACAGACAGAAACATCATGAACACTGTTGGTCAGACAGAAACATCATGAACACTGTTGGTGACACACTCATGTCAGTACATGTATGTCAGACAGAAACATCATGAACACTGTTGGTCAGACAGAAACATCATGAACACTGTTGGTCAGACAGAAACATCATGAACACTGTTGGTCAGACAGAAACATCATGAACACTGTTGGTCAGACAGAAACATCATGAACACTGTTGGTGACACACTCATGTCAGTACATGTATGTCAGACAGAAACATCATGAACACTGTTGGTGACACACTCATGTCAGTACATGTATGTCAGACAGAAACATCATGAACACTGTTGGTGACACACTCATGTCAGTACATGTATGTCAGACAGAAACCTCTTATTGCTGCTTAAGATTTCTAGGCAACTATTGACTGTAATCTTGGGATTCAGCAGAAACAATTTAATTAAAACTAAATGCACAGAGAATGTAGAGGATATGCTTCTATAGATGTGCCAAATGCTGAATATGATCCAGTGTGTTAACTGTGCTGTGTGAGGGCTGACCTGAAGCCCTACTTACTGCGCTGTGTGAGGGCTGACCTGAAGCCCTACTTACTGCGCTGTGTGAGGGCTGACCTGAAGCCTTACTTACTGCGCTGTGTGAGGGCTGACCTGAAGCCCTACTTACTGTGCTGTGTTAGGGCTGACCTGAAGCCCTACTTACTGCGCTGTGTGAGGGCTGACCTGAAGCCCTACTTACTGCACTGTGTGAGGGCTGACCTGAAGCCCTACTTACTGCGCTGTGTGAGGGCTGACCTGAAGCCCTCTTACTGCGCTGTGTAGGGCTGACCTGAAGCCCTACTTACTGCGCTGTGTGAGGGCTGACCTGAAGCCCTACTTACTGCACTGTGTGAGGGCTGACCTGAAGCCCTACTTACTGCACTGTGTGAGGGCTGACCTGAAGCCCTACTTACTGCACTGTGTGAGGGCTGACCTGAAGCCCTACTTACTGTGCTGTGTGAGGCTGACCTGAAGCTCTTACTGCACTGTGTGAGGGCTGACCTGAAGCTCTTACTGTGCTGTGTGAGGGCTGACCTGAAGCTCTTACTGTGCTGTGTGAGGGCTGACCTGAAGCTCTTACTGCACTGTGTGAGGGCTGACCTGAAGCCCTACTTACTGCGCTGTGTGAGGGCTGACCTGAAGCTCTTACTGTGCTGTGTGAGGGCTGACCTGAAGCCCTCTTACTTACTGTGCTGTGTGAGGGCTGACCTGAAGCTCTTACTGCCTGTGTGAGGGCTGACCTGAAGCCCTCTACTGTGCTGTGTGAGGGCTGACCTGAAGCTTTTGGTGTGTGGGGTGGTTTGGTGTGTGGGGTGTGGTTTTGGTGTGTGGGGTGTGGTTACTTACTGCGCTGTGTGAGGGCTGACCTGAAGCCCTACTTACTGCACTGTGGTAGGGCTGACCTGAAGCCCTACTTACTGCACTGTGTGAGGGCTGACCTGAAGCCCTATTTACTGCGCTGTGTGAGGGCTGACCTGAAGCCCTACTTACTGCACTGTGTGAGGGCTGACCTGAAGTGCTTCTTACTGCGCTGTGTAAGGGCTGACCTGAAGCCCTACTTACTGCGCTGTGTGAGGGCTGACCTGAAGTGCTTCTTACTGCGCTGTGTGAGGGCTGACCTGAAGCCTCTTACTGCACTGTGTGAGGGCTGACCTGAAGTGCTTCTTACTGCACTGTGTGAGGGCTGACCTGAAGTGCTTCTTACTGCACTGTGTGAGTGCTGACCTGAAGTGCTTCTTACTGCACTGTGTGAGGGCTGACCTGAAGTGCTTCTTACTGCACTGTGTGAGGGCTGACCTGAAGTGCTTCTTACTGCACTGTGTGAGGGCTGACCTGAAGTGCTTCTTACTGCACTGTGTGAGGGCTGACCTGAAGCCCTACTTACTGCGCTGTGTGAGGGCTGACCTGAAGTGCTTCTTACTGCGCTGTGTGAGGGCTGACCTGAAGCACCTCTTACTGCACTGTGTGAGGGCTGACCTGAAGCCCTACTTACTGCGCTGTGTGAGGGCTGACCTGAAGTGCTTCTTACTGCGCTGTGTGAGGGCTGACCTGAAGCACCTCTTACTGCACTGTGTGAGGGCTGACCTGAAGCACCTCTTACTGCGCTGTGTGAGGACTGACCTGAAGTGCTTCTTGCTGCGCTGTGTGAGGGCTGACCTGAAGCACCTCTTACTGCACTGTGTGAGGGCTGACCTGAAGCACCTCTTACTGCACTGTGTGAGGGCTGACCTGAAGCCCTACTTACTGCGCTGTGTGAGAGCTGACCTGAAGCCCTACTTACTGCGCTGTGTGAGAGCTGACCTGAAGCCCTACTTACTGCACTGTGTGAGGGCTGACCTGAAGCCCTACTTACTGCGCTGTGTGAGAGCTGACCTGAAGCCCTTACTGCACTGTGTGAGAGCTGACCTGAAGCCCTTACTGCACTGTGTGAGAGCTGACCTGAAGCCCTACTTACTGCACTGTGTGAGGGCTGACCTGAAGCCCTACTTACTGCGCTGTGTGAGAGCTGACCTGAAGCCCTTACTGCACTGTGTGAGAGCTGACCTGAAGCCCTTACTGCACTGTGTGAGAGCTGACCTGAAGCCCTACTTACTGCACTGTGTGAGGGCTGACCTGAAGCCCTACTTACTGCGCTGTGTGAGAGCTGACCTGAAGTGCTTCTTACTGTGCTGTGTGAGAGCTGACCTGAAGCGCTTCTTACTGCGCTGTGTGAGAGCTGACCTGAAGCGCTTCTTACTGTGCTGTGGGAGGACTGACCTGAAGCACTTCTTACTGCGCTGTGGGAGGACTGATCTGAAGCGCTTCTTACTGTGCTGTGGGAGGGCTGACCTGAAGCGCTTCTTAATGCGCTGTGGGAGGACTGACCTGAAGCCCTTCTTACTGCACTGTGGTAGGGCTGACCTGAAACCCATCTTACTGCACTGTGGAAGGGCTGACCTGAAACCCTTCTTACTGCGCTGTGGGAGGGCTGACCTGAAGCCCTTTTTACTGTACTGTGGTAGGGCTGACCTGAAACCCATCTTACTGCACTGTTGGAGGTTTGCATCTTTCAGAGTGTCATCTTCTAGTACAATGTATGTGTGTATTTTAGCCTTTAGCACACTGTAGGCAAAATGAATCTGGTTGGTTTGAATGAAATATCAAGCCCTACTTTCTAGGAAAAATAAGAAAAATATTATACATTTATTATCTGCTTATTTTGCCTAGTAATGATGCAGAAAATTGAATGAATCTACTTATAGTGCGACTGTAAGTCATGTTTCATGTTTCAGTAGAGACTAGTATGCCTTCAACATGACAGAGAAGTACACAATAAACGGTCGAGCATTGCCAATGGGTGACTATGGTGCTGTGAAGAGAAAACACGAAGACAGGGTCAAAATTCTATCTGACCATGCAGTAAGTGTTTGTTTCATTTTCTATCTGACGATGCAGTCTTTGTTTCATTATCTATCTGACCATGCAGTGTTTGTTTCATTATCTATCTGACCATGCAGTGTTTGTTTCATTATCTATCTGACCATGCAGTGTTTGTTTCATTATCTATCTGACCATGCAGTGTTTGTTTCATTATCTATCTGACCATGCAGTGTTTGTTTCATTATCTATCTGACCATGCAGTGTTTGTTTCATTATCTATCTGACCATGCAGTGTTTGTTTCATTATCTATCTGACCATGCAGTAGTGTTTGTTTCATTATCTATCTGACCATGCAGTGTTTGTTTCATTATCTATCTGACCATGCAGTGTTTGTTTCATTATCTATCTGACCATGCAGTGTTTGTTTCATTATCTATCTGACCATGCAGTGTTTGTTTCATTATCTATCTGACCATGCAGTAAGTGTTTGTTTCATTATCTATCTGACCATGCAGTGTTTGTTTCATTATCTATCTGACCATGCAGTGTTTGTTTCATTATCTATCTGACCATGCAGTGTTTGTTTCATTATCTATCTGACCATGCAGTAAGGTTTGTTTCATTATCTATCTGACCATGCAGTGTTTGTTTCATTATCTATCTGACCATGCAGTAAGTGTTTGTTTCATTATCTATCTGACCATGCAGTGTTTGTTTCATTATCTATCTGACCATGCAGTGTTTGTTTCATTATCTATCTGACCATGCAGTGTTTGTTTCATTATCTATCTGACCATGCAGTGTTTGTTTCATTATCTATCTGACCATGCAGTGTTTGTTTCATTATCTATCTGACCATGCAGTAAGTGTTTGTTTCATTATCTATCTGACCATGCAGTGTTTGTTTCATTATCTATCTGACCATGCAGTGTTTGTTTCATTATCTATCTGACCATGCAGTGTTTGTTTCATTATCTATCTGACCATGCAGTGTTTGTTTCATTATCTATCTGACCATGCAGTGTTTGTTTCATTATCTATCTGACCATGCAGTAGCGTTTGTTTCATTATCTATCTGACCATGCAGTGTTTGTTTCATTATCTATCTGACCATGCAGTAAGTGTTTGTTTCATTATCTATCTGACCATGCAGTAAGTGTTTGTTTCATTATCTATCTGACGATGCAGTCTTTGTTTCATTATCTATCTGACCATGCAGTGTTTGTTTCATTATCTATCTGACCATGCAGTGTTTGTTTCATTATCTATCTGACCATGCAGTGTTTGTTTCATTATCTATCTGACCATGCAGTGTTTGT
The DNA here is from genome assembly GCA_014843695.1 of Archivesica marissinica. Classification (NCBI taxonomy): domain Eukaryota; kingdom Metazoa; phylum Mollusca; class Bivalvia; order Venerida; family Vesicomyidae; genus Archivesica; species Archivesica marissinica. The sequence goes on from CM026401.1 coordinate 15,970,310, forward strand.
TTCATTATCTATCTGACCATGCAGTGTTTGTTTCATTATCTATCTGACCATGCAGTGTTTGTTTCATTATCTATCTGACCATGCAGTAAGTGTTTGTTTCATTATCTATCTGACCATGCAGTAAGTGTTTGTTTCATTATCTATCTGACCATGCAGTGTTTGTTTCATTATCTATCTGACCATGCAGTGTTTGTTTCATTATCTATCTGACCATGCAGTGTTTGTTTCATTATCTATCTGACCATGCAGTGTTTGTTTCATTATCTATCTGACCATGCAGTGTTTGTTTCATTATCTATCTGACCATGCAGTGTTTGTTTCATTATCTATCTGACCATGCAGTAAGTGTTTGTTTCATTATCTATCTGACCATGCAGTGTTTGTTTCATTATCTATCTGACCATGCAGTGTTTGTTTCATTATCTATCTGACCATGCAGTGTTTGTTTCATTATCTATCTGACCATGCAGTGTTTGTTTCATTATCTATCTGACCATGCAGTGTTTGTTTCATTATCTATCTGACCATGCAGTAAGTGTTTGTTTCATTATCTATCTGACCATGCAGTGTTTGTTTCATTATCTATCTGACCATGCAGTGTTTGTTTCATTATCTATCTGACCATGCAGTGTTTGTTTCATTATCTATCTGACCATGCAGTGTTTGTTTCATTATCTATCTGACCATGCAGTGTTTGTTTCATTATCTATCTGACCATGCAGTGTTTGTTTCATTATCTATCTGACCATGCAGTGTTTGTTTCATTATCTATCTGACCATGCAGTGTTTGTTTCATTATCTATCTGACCATGCAGTAGTGTTTGTTTCATTATCTATCTGACCATGCAGTGTTTGTTTCATTATCTATCTGACCATGCAGTGTTTGTTTCATTATTTATCTATCTGACCATGCAGTGTTTGTTTCATTATCTATCTGACCATGCAGTGTGTGTTTCATTATCTATCTGACCATGCAGTGTTTGTTTCATTATCTATCTGACCATGCAGTAAGTGTTTGTTTCATTATCTATCTGACCATGCAGTAAGTGTTTGTTTCATTATCTATCTGACCATGCAGTGTTTGTTTCATTATCTATCTGACCATGCAGTGTTTGTTTCATTATCTATCTGACCATGCAGTGTTTGTTTCATTATCTATCTGACCATGCAGTGTTTGTTTCATTATCTATCTGACCATGCAGTGTTTGTTTCATTATCTATCTGACCATGCAGTGTTTGTTTCATTATCTATCTGACCATGCAGTGTGTTTGTTTCATTATCTATCTGACCATGCAGTGTTTGTTTCATTATCTATCTGACCATGCAGTAAGTGTTTGTTTCATTATCTATCTGACCATGCAGTAAGTGTTTGTTTCATTATCTATCTGACCATGCAGTGTTTGTTTCATTATCTATCTGACCATGCAGTGTTTGTTTCATTATCTATCTGACCATGCAGTGTTTGTTTCATTATCTATCTGACCATGCAGTGTTTGTTTCATTATCTATCTGACCATGCAGTGTTTGTTTCATTATCTATCTGACCATGCAGTTTTGTTTCATTATCTATCTGACCATGCAGTGTGTTTGTTTCATTATCTATCTGACCATGCAGTGTTTGTTTCATTATCTATCTGACCATGCAGTAAGTGTTTGTTTCATTATCTATCTGACCATGCAGTAAGTGTTTGTTTCATTATCTATCTGACCATGCAGTGTTTGTTTCATTATCTATCTGACCATGCAGTGTTTGTTTCATTATCTATCTGACCATGCAGTGTTTGTTTCATTATCTATCTGACCATGCAGTGTTTGTTTCATTATCTATCTGACCATGCAGTGTTTGTTTCATTATCTATCTGACCATGCAGTGTTTGTTTCATTATCTATCTGACCATGCAGTGTTTGTTTCATTATCTATCTGACCATGCAGTGTTTGTTTCATTATCTATCTGACCATGCAGTGTTTGTTTCATTATCTATCTGACCATGCAGTGTTTGTTTCATTATCTATCTGACCATGCAGTGTTTGTTTCATTATCTATCTGACCATGCAGTGTTTGTTTCATTATCTATCTGACCATGCAGTAAGTGTTTGTTTCATTATCTATCTGACCATGCAGTGTGTTTGTTTCATTATCTATCTGACCATGCAGTGTTTGTTTCATTATCTATCTGACCATGCAGTGTTTGTTTCATTATCTATCTGACCATGCAGTGTTTGTTTCATTATCTATCTGACCATGCAGTAAGTGTTTGTTTCATTATCTATCTGACCATGCAGTAAGTGTTTGTTTCATTATCTATCTGACCATGCAGTAAGTGTTTGTTTCATTTATCTATCTGACGATGCAGTCTTTGTTTCATTATCTATCTGACCATGCAGTGTTTGTTTCATTATCTATCTGACCATGCAGTGTTTGTTTCATTATCTATCTGACCATGCAGTGTTTGTTTCATTATCTATCTGACCATGCAGTGTTTGTTTCATTATCTATCTGACCATGCAGTGTTTGTTTCATTATCTATCTGACCATGCAGTGTTTGTTTCATTATCTATCTGACCATGCAGTGTTTGTTTCATTATCTATCTGACCATGCAGTGTTTGTTTCATTATCTATCTGACCATGCAGTGTTTGTTTCATTATCTATCTGACCATGCAGTGTTTGTTTCATTATCTATCTGACCATGCAGTGTTTGTTTCATTATCTATCTGACCATGCAGTGTTTGTTTCATTATCTATCTGACCATGCAGTAAGGTTTGTTTCATTATCTATCTGACCATGCAGTGTTTGTTTCATTATCTATCTGACCATGCAGTAAGTGTTTGTTTCATTTTCTATCTAAACTACATTGAAGTGTTGCTGGTACAACAGTTACATGTCAGCCATTGAAGTGTTGCTGGTACAACAGTTACATGTCAGCCATTGAAGTGTTGCTGGTACAACAGTTACATGTCAGCCATTGAAGTGTTGCTGGTACAACAGTTACATGTCAGCCATTGAAGTGTTGCTGGTACAACAGTTACATGTCAGCCATTGAAGTGTTGCTGGTACAACAGTTACATGTCAGCCATTGAAGTGTTGCTGGTACAACAGTTACATGTCAGCCATTGAAGTGTTGCTGGTACAACAGTTACATGTCAGGCATTGAAGTGTTGCTGGTACAACAGTTACATGTCAGCCATTGAAGTGTTGCTGGTACAACAGTTACATGTCAGCCATTGAAGTGTTGCTGGTACAATAGTTACATGTCAGGCATTGAAGTGTTGCTGGTACAACAGTTACATGTCAGCCATTGAAGTGTTGCTGGTACAACAGTTACATGTCAGCCATTGAAGTGTTGCTGGTACAACAGTTACATGTCAGCCATTGAAGTGTTGCTGGTACATAGTTACATGTCAGGCATTGAAGTGTTGCTGGTACAAAGTTACATGTGCCATTGAAGTGTTGCTGGTACAACAGTTACATGTCAGCCTTGAAGTGTTGCTGGTACAGTAGTTACATGTCAGTCATTGAAGTGTTCCTTGCACAAGCTACGTAATATATATTTTCCTAGCACGAGCTAGGTGATATTTTCCGGGGGACAAGCTAGGCGATATTTTCCTGGCACAAGCTAGGCGATATATATTTTCCTGGCACAAGCTAGGCAATATATATTTTCCTGGCACAAGCTAGGTGATATATATTTTCCTGGCACAAGCTAGGTGATATATATTTTCCTGGCACAAGCTAGGCGATATTTTCCTGGTACAAGCTAGGCGATCTATATTTTCCTGGCACAAGCTAGGCGATATATATTTCTAGGCGATATATGTTTTCCTGGCACAAGCTAGGCGATATATATTTTCCTTGCACAAGCTAGGTGATATTTTCATGGCACAACCTAGGTGATATTTTCCTGGCACAAGCTAGGCGGTATTTTCCTGGTACAAGCTAGGCGATATATATTTTCCTGGCACAAGCTAGGCGATAAATATTTTCCTGGCACAAGCTAGGTGATATTTTCCTGGCACAAGCTAGGTGATATTTTCATGGCACAAGCTAGGCGGTATTTTCCTTGCACAAGCTAGGTGATATATATTTTCCTGGCACAATCTAGGTGATATGTATTTTCATGGCACAAGCTAGGCAATATATATTTTCCTGGAACAAGCTATGTGATATTTTCCTGGCACAAGCTAGGTGATATTTTCCTGGCACAAGCTATGTGATATTTTCCTGGCACAAGCTATGTGATATTTTCCTGGCACAAGCTATGTGATATTTTCCTGGAACAAGCTAGGTGATATTTTCCTGGCACAAGCTAGGCAATATATATTTTCCTGGAACAAGCTATGTGATATTTTCCTGGCACAAGCTAGGCAATATATATTTTCCTGGCACAAGCTAGGTGATATTTTCTTGGCACAAGCTAGGTGATATTTAGCATTAATTTATCTCAGATGTATTAGGGGATATTTACAATAATAGAGTGCACCATGGTTATTGCCAAACTATCTCGTATAATCAACTAAAAATGTCATTAGAAAATATTGCTGACTGCACAATATAAGCGTATAGAATATACACTGTATATAAACGTTTCTAATGATGCATGAAGCACATTCATAAAGAACTGTGAACATAAAAGTGCATCATAACGCTGGAGATGTTTTCTTTTCACACAGCATGATGTTATTTGAATATATCTTAAAGATTATATATATATTCAACATGAGATTTATAATGTTGAAAGTTCAAAGCTCTCCCAAGCATGTAAATCGGGATATTTTGATCACGTACGACCGTGTCATACTTGTACAATGGAGTCATATGATTTAAATTTGGATTTTATTTTTTGTGTGGAAATGTTGCATTTTTGTGAAGTGTAGGAATTATTATAAGTATTTATATAATATAGATGAAGTCTTGCTGAAGTTGAATGTAAGATTTAGTATAATTGCTGCTTGTAAACTAGTCATGCGATACATTGACAATAATGGGCGACTGTCAAATTGAGAGTTTTGTAATTGTAATGAGGTGTAGTAACAGCTGAATATTGAACTGTTGTATAGACATACAACTAACTATATGATGATGTTGTTTGACCATCTGTAACCATCATCACCTTCAGCAAATCATGTGAACCCAGAAATAAACCTTTATTACATGCATTAATCCTTTATTAAACCTGCAGTAATTTACAGGGAACTGTGTTTAAGTTGCTACAGTTATTTACAGGGAACTGTGTTTAAGGTTGGTGCTGGGGTTTATGGGGAACTGTGTTTAAGGTGGTGCTGTGGTTTATGGGGAACTGTGTTTAAGGTGGTGCTGTGGTTTATGGGAACTGTGTTTAAGGTGGTGCTGTGGTTTATGGGGAACTGTGTTT
>CM026401.1:15976683-15996609 GCA_014843695.1 Archivesica marissinica
TAGCAGCATGGCGGAGATAACTATGGACATATCGCAGCCTGGTGGAGGTAACTATGGACATATAACAGCCTGGTGGAGGTAACTATGGTCATGTATCAGCCTGATGGAGGTAACTATGGACATGTATCAGTCTGGTGGAGGTAAATATGGACATTCAGCATAGCAGCCTGGTGGATGTAACTATGGACATGTAGCAACCTGGTGGAGGTAACTATGGACATGTAGCAGCGTGGCGGAGGTAACTATGGTCATGTATCAGCCTGGTGGAGGTAACTATGGACATATATCAGCGTGGCGGAGGTAACTATGGTCATGTATCAGCCTGGTGGAGGTAACTATGGACATGTAGCAGCCTGGTGGAGGTAACTATGGACATATAGCAGCGTGGCGGAGGTAACTATGGGCATGCAGCAGCCTGGTGGAGGTAACTATGGACATGTAGCAGCCTGGTGGAGGTAACTATGGACATGTAGCAGCCTGGTGGAGGTAACTATGGACATGTAGCAACCTGGTGGAGGTAACTATGGACATGTAGCAGCCTGGTGGAGGTAACTATGGAAATGTAGCAGCCTGGTGGAGGTAACTATGGACATGTAGTAGCCTGGTGGAGGTAACTATGGACATATATCAGCGTGGCGGAGGTAACTGTGGACATGTAGCAGCATGATGGAGGTAACTATGGACATGTATCAGCCTGGTGGAGGTAAATATGGACATGTAGCAGCCTGGTGGAGGTAACTATGGACATGTAGTAGCCTGGTGGAGGTAACTATGGACATATATCAGCGTGGCGGAGGTAACTGTGGACATGTAGCATCATGGCGTAGGTAATAATGTGTTGCAGGTAACTATGGACATGTAGCAGCCTGCTGGAGGTAAATATGGACATGTAGCAGCGTGATGGAGATAACTATGGACATGTAGCAGCGTGGTGGGGATAACTATGGACATGTAGCAGCGTGATGGAGGTAACTATGGTCATGTAGCAGCGTGATGGAGGTAACTATGGTCATGTAGCAGCATGGCGGAGATAACTATGGACATTTCGCGGCCTGGTGGAGGTAACTATGGACATGTAACAGCCTGGTGGAGGTAACTATGGTCATGTATCAGCCTGGTGGAGGTAACTATGGACAAGTATCAGTCTGGTGGAGGTAACTATGGACATGTATCAGCCTGGTGGAGGTAACTATGGACATGTATCAGTCTGGTGGAGGTAAATATGGACATTCAGCATAGCAGCCTGGTGGAGGTAACTATGGACATGTAGCAGTCTGGTGGAGGTAACTATGGACATGTAGCAGCCTGGTGGAGGTAATTATGGACATGTAGCAGCGTGGCGAAGGTAACTATGGTCATGTATCAGCCTGATGGAGGTAAATATGGACATATAGCAACGTGGTGGAGGTAACTATGGTCATGTATCAGCCTGGTGGAGGTAACTATGGACATTTCGCACCCTGGTGGAGGTAACTATGGTCATGTATCAGCCTGGTGGAGGTAACTATGGACATGTATCAGCCTGGTGGAGGTAACTATGGACATGTATCAGTCTGGTGGAGGTAAATATGGACATTCAGCATAGCAGCCTGGTGGAGGTAACTATGGACATGTAGCAGTCTGGTGGAGGTAACTATGGACATGTAGCAGCGTGGCGGAGGTAACTATGGTCATGCATCAGCCTGGTGGAGGTAAATATGGACATATAGCAACGTGGTGGAGGTAACTATGGTCATGTATCAGCCTGGTGGAGGTAACTATGGACATTTCGCACCCTGGTGGAGGTAACTATGGTCATGTATCAGCCTGGTGTAGGTAACTATGGACATGTAGCAGCCTGGTGGAGGTAACTATGGACATGTATCAGTCTGGTGGAGGTAACTATGGACATTTATCAGCCTGGTGGAGGTAACTATGGACATGTATCAGTCTGGTGGAGGTAACTATGGACATTTATCAGCCTGGTGGAGGTAACTATGGACATGTATCAGTCTGGTGGAGGTAAATATGGACATTCAGCATAGCAGCCTGGTGGAGGTAACTATGGACATGTAGCAGTCTGGTGGAGGTAACTATGGACATGTAGCAGCCTGGTGGAGGTAATTATGGACATGTAGCAGCGTGGCGGAGGTAACTATGGTCATGTATCAGCCTGGTGGAGGTAACTATGGACATATAGCAACGTGGCGGAGGTAACTATGGTCATGTATCTGCCTGGTGGAGGTAACTATGGACATTTCGCACCCTGGTGGAGGTAACTATGGTCATGTATCAGCCTGGTGGAGGTAACTATGGACATGTAGCAGCCTGGTGGAGGTAACTATGGACATGTAGCAGCCTGGTGGAGGTAACTATGGACATGTAGCAGCCTGGTGGAAGTAACTATGGACATATAGCAGCCTGGTGGAGGTAACTATGGACATGTAGCAGCCTGGTGGATGTAACTATGGACATGTAGCAGCCTGGTGGAGGTAACTATGGACATGTAGCAGCCTGGTGGAGGTAACTATGGACATGTAGCAGCCTGGTGGAGGTAACTATGGACATGTAGCAGCCTGGTGGAGGGAAATATGGACCTGTAGCAGCCTGGTGCAGGTAACTATGGACATGTATTAGCCTGGTGGAGGTAATTATGGACATATAGCAGCGTGGCGGAGGTAACTGTGGACATGTAGCAGCATGACGGAGGTAACTATAGACATGTAGCAGCGTGGCGAAGGTAACAATGGGCATGTAGCAGCGTTACGAAGGTAACTATGGACATGTATCAGCCTGGTGGAGGTAACTATGGACACATAGCAGCGTGGCGGAGGTAACTATGGACATGCAGCAGCGTGACGAAGGTAACTATGGACATGTAGCAGCGTGGCAGAGGTAACTATGACATGTAGCAGCATGACGAAGGTAACTATGGACATGTAGCAGCATGAGGAAGGTAACTATGGACATGTAGCAGCGTGTCGAAGGTAACTATGGACATGTAGCAGCGTGACGAAGGTAACAATGGGCATGTAGCAGCGTGACGAAGGTAACTATGGACATGTAGCAGCGTGACGGAGGTAAATATGGACATGTAGCAGCTTGGCGGAGGAAACTGTGAACATGTAGCAGCGTGACGGAGGTAACAATGGACATGAAGCAGCGCGACGAAGGTAGCTGTGGACATGTATCAGCGTGACGGAGGTAACAATGGGCATAATACAGCGTGGCGGAGGTAACTATGGACATGTAGCAGTGTGACGGAGGTAACAATGGGCATAATACAGCGTGACGGAGGTAAATATGGACATGTAGCAGCGTGGCGGAGGTAACTATGGACATGTAGCAGCGTGACGGAGGTAACAATGGGCATAATACAGCGTGGCGGAGGTAACTATGGACATGTAGCAGCGTGACGGAGGTAACAATGGGCATACTACAGCGTGGCGGAGGTAAATGTGGACATGTAGCAGCATGGCGGAGGTAACTATGGACATGTAGCAGCGTGGCGGAGGTAACTATGGACATGTAGCAGCGTGGCGGAGGTAACTATGGACATGTAGCAGCGTGCCCGAGGTAACAATGGGCATAATACAGCGTGACGGAGGTAAATATGGACATGTAGCAGCGTGATGGAGGTAACAATGGGCATAATACAGCGTGGCGGATGTAACTATGGACATGTAGCAGCGTGACGGAGGTAACAATGGGCATAATACAGCGTGACGGAGGTAAATATGGACATTTAGCAGCGTGACGGAGGTAACAATGGGCATAATACAGCGTGACGGAGGTAACTATGGACATGTAGCAGCGTGACGGAGTAACTATGGACATGTAGTAGCCTGGTGGAGGTAACTATGGACATGTAGCAGCGTGACGGAGGTAACAATGGGCATAATACAGCGTGGCGGAGGTAACTATGGACATGTAGCAGCGTGGCGGAGGTAACTATGGACATGTAGCAGCGTGACGGAGGTAACAATGGGCATAATACAGCGTGGCGGAGGTAACTATGGACATGTAGCAGCGTGACGGAGGTAACAATGGGCATAATGCAGCGTGGCGGAGGTAACTATGCTACTAACCGTATTCCATACTAAGTTCTTATAAATTTAGTTTTTCCGTAAAAACCTTCTATCTTTGCCAATAAAATAATTTAGTAAGCTTGTTCTAGAAGTAATGTCTTCATGCACGCATATGTATTAATAACATTGAGAAAAACTAGACGATTCAATTAGCAGTACCATTAACATTCTGAATAGTCCCTCGGAATATAAAACCACACACTATATCGCTATATCTAAGTTGGTGATTCAGTGTATTGCTGTAATGTCTAGTAACTGTTCGTGCATTAGCTGTACTGTCTGGTAGCTTTTCGTGCATTGCTGTAATGTCTGGTAACTGATCGTGCATTGCGGTAATGTCTGGTTGCTGTTCGTGAATTACGGTAATGTCTGGTAGCTGTTCGTGCATTGCTGTAATGTCTGTTAGCTGTTCGTCCATTGTGGTAATGTCTGGTAACTGTTCTTGCATTGCTGTAATGTCTGGTAGCTGCTCGTTCATTGCTGTAATATCTGGTAACTGTTCGTGCATTTATGTAATGTCTGGTAGCTGTTCGTGCATTGCTGTAATGTCTGTTAGCTGTTCGTGCATTGTTGTAATGTCTGGTAGCTGCTCGTTCATTGCTGTAATATCTGGTAACTGTTCGTGCATTGCTGTAATGCCTGGTAACTGTTCGTGCATGGCGGTAATGTCTTGTAACTGTTCGTGCATGGCTGTAATGTCTTGTCACTGTTCGTGCATGTCTCTAATGTCTGGTAGCTGTTCTTGAATGTATGTAATGTCTGGTAACTGTTCGTGCATTGATGTAATGTCTGATAGCTGTTCGAGCATGCCGGTGATGTCTTGTAACTGTTCGTGCATTGCTGTAATGTATGGTAACTGTTCTTGCATGCCGGTAATGTCTAGTAGCTGTTCTTGCATGCCGGTAATGTCTGGTAGCTGTTCTTGCATGCTGGTAATGTCTGGTAGCTGTTCTTGCATGGCGGTAATGTCTGGTAACTGTTCTTGCATGGCGGTAATATCTGGTAGCTGTTCTTGCATGGCGGTAATGTCTGGTAGCTGTTCTTGCATGGCGGTAATGTCTGGTAGCTGTTCTTGCATGGCGGTAATGTCTGGTAGCTGTTCTTGCATGCCGGTAATGTCTGGTAGCTGTTCTTGCATGCCGGTAATGTCTGGTAGCTGTTCTTGCATGGCGGTAATGTCTGGTAGCTGTTCTTGCATGGCGGTAATGTCTGGTAACTGTTCTTGCATTGCGGTAATGTCTGGTAGCTGTTCTTGCATGGCGGTAATGTCTGGTAACTGTTCCTGCATTGCTGTAATGTCTGGTAGCTGTTCTTGCATGTCTGTAATGTCTGGTAACTGTTCCTGCATTGTTGTAATGTCTGGTAACTGTTCATGCATGGCTGTAATGTCTGGTAACTGTTCCTGCATTGTTGTAATGTCTGGTAACTGTTCCTGCATTGCTGTTATGTCTGGTAGCTGTTCCTGCATGTCTGTAATGTCTGACAGCTGTTCGTGCATTGCTATAATGTCTGGTAATTGTTCGTGCATGTTTGTAATGTCTGGTTACTGTTCGTGCATGTATGTAATGTCTGGTAACTGTTCGTGCATGTCTGTAATGTCTGGTAGCTATGCGTGCATGTCTGTAATATATGGTAGCTGTTCGTGTGTGTATGTAAAGTATTGTAACTGTTCGTGCATGTCTCTTAAGTCTTGTAACTGTTCGTTCATGTATGTAAAGTCTGGTAACTGTTCGTGCATGTCTGTATAATCTTGTAACTGTTCGTGCATGTCTGTAAAGTCTTGTAACTGTTCGTGCATGTCTGTGATATCTCGTAGCTGTTTGTGCATTCCTGTAATGTATGATAACTGTTCGTACATATTTGTAATGTCTGGTTAATGTTCGTGCATGTATGTAATGTCTGGTAACTGTTCGTGCATGTATGTAATGTCTGGTGGTAACTGTTCGTGCATGTATGTAATGTCTGGTAACTATGCGTGCATGTCTGTAATATCTGGTAGCTGTTCCTGTGTGTCTGTAAAGTATTGTAACTGTTCGTGCATGTCTGTAAAGTCTTGTAACTGTGCGTGAATGTATGTAAAGTCGTGTAACTGTTCGTGCATGTCTGTAAAGTATTGTAGCTGTTCGTGCATGTCTGTAATGTCTTGTAACAGTTCGTGCATGTATGTAAAGTATTGTAACTGTTCGTACATGTCTGTAATGTCTGGTAACTATGCGTGCATGTCTGTAATATCTGGTAGCTGTTCGTGTGTGTATGTAAAGTATTGTAACTGTTCGTGCATGTCTGTAAAGTCGTGTAACTGTTCGTGCATGTCTGTAATGTCTGGTAGCTGTTCGTGCATGTATGTAAAGTCTTGTAACTGTTCGTGCATGTCTGTAAAATCTGTTAACTGTTCGTGCATGAATATAATGTCTTGTAACTGTTCGTGCATGTATGTAATGTATTGTAACTGTTCGTGCATGTATGTATGTATTGTAACTGTTCGTGCATGGCGGTAATGTCTGGTAGCTGTTCTTGCATGCCGGTAATGTCTGGTAGCTGTTCTTGCATGACGGTAATGTCTGGTAGCTGTTCTTGCATGCCGGTAATGTCTGGTAACTGTTCTTGCATGGCGGTAATGTCTGATAGCTGTTCTTGCATGGCGGTAATGTCTGGTAGCTGTTCTTGCATGGCGGTAATGTCTGGTAGCTGTTCTTGCATGCCGGTAATGTCTGGTAACTGTTCTTGCATGCCGGTAATGTCTGGTAGCTGTTCTTGCATGGCGGTAATGTCTGGTAGCTGTTCTTGCATGCCGGTAATGTCTGGTAGCTGTTCTTGCATGGCGGTAATATCTGGTAGCTGGTCTTGCATGGCGGTAATGTCTTGTAACTGTTCTTGCATGCCGGTAATGTCTGGTAGCTGTTCTTGCATGGCGGTAATGTCTGGTAGCTGTTCTTGCATGCCGGTAATGTCTGGTAGCTGTTCTTGCATGCCGGTAATGTCTGGTAGCTGTTCTTGCATGGCGGTAATGTCTGGTAGCTGTTCTTGCATGGCGGTAATTTCTGGTAGCTGTTCTTGCATGCCGGTAATGTCTGGTAGCTGTTCTTGCATGGCGGTAATGTCTGGTAGCTGTTCTTGCATGCCGGTAATGTCTGGTAGCTGTTCTTGCATGCCGGTAATGTCTGGTAGCTGTTCTTGCATGCCGGTAATGTCTGGTACCTGTTCTTGCATGGCGGTAATGTCTGGTAACTGTTCATGCATGGCGGTAATGTCTGGTAACTGTTCCTTTATTGCTGTAATGTCTGGTAGCTGTTCTTGCATGGCGGTAATATCTGGTAGCTATGCGTGCATGTCTGTAATATCTGGTAGCTGTTCGTGTGTGTATGTAAAGTATTGTAACTGTTCGTGCATGTCTCTAAAGTCTTGTAACTGTTCGTTCATGTATGTAAAGTCTGGTAACTGTTCGTGCATGTCTGTATAATCTTGTAACTGTTCGTGCATGTCTGTAAAGTCGTGTAACTGTTCGTGCATGTCTGTGATATCTCGTAGCTGTTTGTGCATTCCTTTAATGTATGGTAACTCTTCGTACATGTTTGTAATGTCTGGTTACTGTTTGTGCATGTATGTAATGTCTGGTAACTGTTCGTGCATGCATGTAATGTCTGGTGGTAACTGTTCGTGCATGTATGTAATGTCTGGTAACTATGCGTGCATGTCTGTAATATCTGGTAGCTTTTCGTGTGTATATGTAAAGTATTGTAACTGTTTGTGCATGTCTGTAAAGTCGTGTAACTGTTCGTGCATGTATGTAAAGTCTGGTAACTGTTCGTGCATGTCTGTAAAGTCTTGTAACTGTTCGTGCATGTCTGTAAAGTATTGTAGCTGTTCGTGCATGTATGTAATGTCTTGTAACTGTTCGTGCATGTCTGTAAAATCTGGTAACTGTTCGTGCATGAATGTAATGTCTTGTAACTGTTCGTGCATGTATGTAATGTCTTGTAACTGTTCGTGCATGTATGTATGTATTGTAACTGTTCGTGCATGTATGTAATGTCTTGTAACTGTTCGTGCATGTCTGTAATGTCTGGTAGCTGTTCGTGCATGTATGTAAAGTCTTGTAACTGTTCGTGCATGTCTGTACAGTATTGTAACTGTTCGTGCATGTCTGTACAGTATTGTAACTGTTCGTGCATGTATGTAATGTCTGGTAGCTGTTCCTGCATATCCGTAATGTCGTAATTATTCACAAAAGAGTTAAGTTAAATTAATTTTCAACACGAAACCTGATTGGCGTCTCATACATAAAGCTATGCCATTGAGACAATATAAATAGCCATTGCTACTGTTGAGTGTCCGTTATTAGTTTGGGAATGCCTCTAGACTACATAATATGATATGGATATTAGAACAGAACAGAAAATAATTGTATTAAGCATTGATTTAAACATGTGTGCATGTTCATCTATGCTATATACAGAACATGCGTGAATATTTACAGAGTGAATATTATAAACATTGACATAAATTGGGAAATTGAACGATGCACTGTAGCACTTCACTATAACAAAAATAGTTAATACATGTACTCATAAACGTCATTACAAGCACAAATGATATTTAATTAATATTCAAATATGCTAAATAATTGTGTCTATGTTTAATTTCTTAAATACAAAATATAGCTGGCGTAGTTGTACTAGTTGTATTCAAGAGATCGCTACATTTCCACATACTTCAAGAGATCGCTACATTTCCAAATACTTCAGTTGGATGATTTGCACTAGTTGTATTCAAGAGTTCGCTACATTTCCACATACTTCAGTTGGATGATTTGCACTAGTTGTATTCAAGAGTTCGCTACATTTCCACATACTTCAAGAGATCGCTACATTTCCACATACTTCAAGAGATCGCTACATTTCCACATACTTCAGTTGGATGATTTGCACTAGTTGTATTCAAGAGTTCGCTACATTTCCACATACTTCAAGAGATCGCTACATTTCCACATACTTCAAGAGATCGCTACATTTCCACATACTTCAAGAGTTCGCTACATTTCCACATACTTCAGTTGGATGATTTGCACTAGTTGTATTCAAGAGTTCGCTACATTTCCACATACTTCAGTTGGATGATTTGCACTAGTTGTATTCAAGAGTTCGCTACATTTCCACATACTTCAGTTGGATGATTTGCACTAGTTGTATTCAAGAGTTCGCTACATTTCCACATACTTCAGTTGGATGATTTGCACTAGTTGTATTCAAGAGATCGCTACATTCCACATACTTCAGTTGGATGATTTGCACTAGTTGTATTCAAGAGTTCGCTACATTTCCACACACTTCTGTTGGATGATTTGCACTAGTTGTATTCAAGAGATCGCTACATTTCCACATACTTCAAGAGTTCGCTACATTTCCACACACTTCAGTTGGATGATTTGCACTAGTTGTATTCAAGAGTTCGCTACATTTCCACATTCTTCAGTTGGATGATTTGCACTAGTTGTATTCAAGAGTTCGCTACATTTCCACATACTTCAAGAGTTCGCTACATTTCCACATACTTCAAGAGTTCGCTACATTTCCACACACTTCAGTTGGATGATTTGCACTAGTTGTATTCAAGAGTTCGCTACATTTCCACATTCTTCAGTTGGATGATTTGCACTAGTTGTATTCAAGAGTTCGCTACATTTCCACACACTTCAAGAGTTCGCTACATTTCCACATACTTCAGTTGGATGATTTGCACTAGTTGTATTCAAGAGTTCGCTACATTTCCACATACTTCAGTTGGATGATTTGCACTAGTTGTATTCAAGAGTTCGCTACATTTCCACACACTTCAAGAGTTCGCTACATTTCCACATACTTCAGTTGGATGATTTGCACTAGTTGTATTCAAGAGATCGCTACATTTCCACACACTTCAAGAGTTCGCTACATTTCCACATACTTCAAGAGATCGCTACATTTCCACATACTTCAAGAGATCGCTACATGTCCACATACTTCAAGAGTTCGCTACATTTCCAAATACTTCAGTTGGATGATTTGCACTAGTTGTATTCAAGAGATCGCTACATTTCCACATACTTCAAGAGTTCGCTACATTTCCACACACTTCAAGAGATCGCTACATGTCCACATACTTCAAGAGTTCGCTACATTTCCACATACTTCAGTTGGATGATTTGCACTAGTTGTATTCAAGAGTTCGCTACATTTCCACATACTTCAGTTGGATGATTTGCACTAGTTGTATTCAAGAGTTCGCTACATTTCCACACACTTCAGTTGGATGATTTGCACTAGTTGTATTCAAGAGTTCGCTACATTTCCACATACTTCAGTTGGATGATTTGCACTAGTTGTATTCAAGAGTTCGCTACATTTCCACATACTTCAGTTGGATGATTTGCACTAGTTGTATTCAAGAGTTCGCTACATTTCCACATACTTCAGTTGGATGATTTGCACTACTTGTATTCAAGAGTTCGCTACATTTCCACATACTTCAGTTGGATGATTTGCACTAGTTGTATTCAAGAGATCGCTACATTTCCACATACTTCAAGAGTTCGCTACATTTCCACATACTTCAAGAGTTCGCTACATTTCCACACACTTCAGTTGGATGATTTGCACTAGTTGTATTCAAGAGTTCGCTACATTTCCACATACTTCAGTTGGATGATTTGCACCAGTTGTATTCAAGAGATCGCTACATTTCCACACACTTCAAGAGTTCGCTACATTTCCACACACTTCAGTTGGATGATTTGCACTAGTTGTATTCAAGAGTTCGCTACATTTCCACACACTTCAAGAGTTCGCTACATTTCCACATACTTCAGTTGGATGATTTGCACTAGTTGTATTCAAGAGATCGCTACATTTCCACACACTTCAAGAGTTCGCTACATGTCCACATACTTCAAGAGTTCGCTACATTTCCACACACTTCAGTTGGATGATTTGCACTAGTTGTATTCAAGAGTTCGCTACATTTCCACATTCTTCAGTTGGATGATTTGCACCAGTTGTATTCAAGAGATCGCTACATTTCCACACACTTCAAGAGTTCGCTACATTTCCACACACTTCAGTTGGATGATTTGCACTAGTTGTATTCAAGAGTTCGCTACATTTCCACACACTTCAAGAGTTCGCTACATTTCCACATACTTCAGTTGGATGATTTGCACTAGTTGTATTCAAGAGATCGCTACATTTCCACACACTTCAAGAGTTCGCTACATGTCCACATACTTCAAGAGTTCGCTACATTTCCACATACTTCAGTTGGATGATTTGCACTAGTTGTATTCAAGAGATCGCTACATTTCCACATACTTCAAGAGATCGCTACATTTCCACATACTTCAAGAGTTCGCTACATTTCCACATACTTCAGTTGGATGATTTGCACTAGTTGTATTCAAGAGATCGCTACATTTCCACACACTTCAAGAGTTCGCTACATTTCCACATACTTCAGTTGGATGATTTGCACTAGTTGTATTCAAGAGTTCGCTACATTTCCACACACTTCAGTTGGATGATTTGCACTAGTTGTATTCAAGAGTTCGCTACATTTCCACATACTTCAGTTGGATGATTTGCACTAGTTGTATTCAAGAGTTCGCTACATTTCCACAACTTCAGTTGGATGATTTGCACTAGTTGTATTCAAGAGATCGCTACATTTCCACACACTTCAAGAGTTCGCTACATTTCCACACACTTCAAGAGTTCGCTACATTTCCACACACTTCAGTTGGATGATTTGCACTAGTTGTATTCAAGAGTTCGCTACATTTCCACACACTTCAAGAGTTCGCTACATTTCCACATACTTCAGTTGGATGATTTGCACTAGTTGTATTCAAGAGATCGCTACATTTCCACACACTTCAAGAGTTCGCTACATTTCCACATACTTCAGTTGGATGATTTGCACTAGTTGTATTCAAGAGATCGCTACATTCCACATACTTCAGTTGGATGATTTGCACTAGTTGTATTCAAGAGATCGCTACATTCCACATACTTCAGTTGGATGATTTGCACTAGTTGTATTCAAGAGATCGCTACATTTCCACATACCTCAGTTGGATGATTTGCACTAGTTGTATTCAAGAGATCGCTACATTTCCACATTCTTCAGTTGGATGATTTGCACTAGTTGTATTCAAGAGATCGCTACATTACCACATACTTCAAGAGTTCGCGACATTTCCACACACTTCAGTTGGATGATTTTAATAATGCATTGGAGTGCAATGTTTCTTAAAATATCATAAACTTGACGGATAAATACAAAATGATATTCATCTTCAATGTCATATCGTTCACATAACTGATACATTTTCATTCTTTCCTTCAATAGGGTCCTATGCATTGTTGATTAGTATTCCAATGGTACGTGCTGCTTTGTTTCGATATGTCCATGTTTTTGTATAAGATATATTTCAATGAGCAATTTTCGTTTCGTTGTTATTCGCCCGCAACATCACTAAACGTGCACAGACTACTACGATAACGTCAAGTTTTGACGTTGTGGATTGTCTCTCACAATGTATAGTTTACACTTTATGTAGGACACATCCGTTGCTATTGGACATGTCTTTCCATGAGAAACATTTGATATGACTTCCAACCGATTGTTCATTTGGCTTTTGAACTCATACATTGTACCATCATGAGAATATTGCATGTATGGTGGGCATGTATTACATCACTGGATTGTGTCCGCTGGTATTGGGGAATCCATTTAACTCTTTCACCGCCAATGTCGCATAAAAGCGACTTTGTAATAAAAGTAGAGAACCCGATCGGACAGAACAGAACATGCCGTCTGATCAGGCTATATGCTGATTGCTCTTCAGACAGTGGAGCTGAAGCACTTGTCCGAATAGCAAACAACATATATCCTGATAAGACGCGGCGTTATGCCGCGGCAGATCTGGATCTATGTTGTTTGCACATGCTCTGAATTTATTCGGCGCTGAAAGAGTTAATAAATATGTGGGATTGAACCCAGCTATGGCAGCATGTATAGCATAGCGCGTCGTTGCATATCAACATCGGTATTTGCTGAATTTGGTTCAATTGTTGTCGATAACCCGGCATTTAGTTAACTTGTATGGGGAGATTGGGAACGGCAGTTATTGACAATAATCCACATATTTAATGCGGGTGTACATCATTGCCAAAACCGCTATTGGGGCATCCACAGAAACAAATTGCCCATGTCCAATATTACAAAGCTGGGCCGCCTCCCCCACACCATTAACACGCACCAGTTAGTCAATACCCCGTTACAGACATCCACTCTGTGTATCAACACATCGTCAGTAAACTGTGACTTACGAAGTGCCACATATATAATCATATACAACCCACGTGTTAGCAGGAGGTATGCACACGTATATCTGCACGATCCCAGAACAATGTATACCTAGGCGATCTGTGCACGTGAACAGGCTACCGTTATTACTGGGTATCCAACCCTACAGCATTGGTGATACTAAAACATATATTTAATTATGCTGTATATGCATGTGTTAAGCAGCCGTCTCTTTGATTCCATGGTCTGACTGCTTACCACAGGTTCGACTGTATATTCACTAAGCTAATGCTTTTAATACAGAGCTACGTCAACCAGTTTTATTTTAACAATATACTGAAAAACTCGTACCGAACTCTCCACTGGCACAATATGTACGACATAAATTATTTACATATACTGTGGTGTATGAAGCAGGGATGTCATACCAGATACGTTACCAGTGTTCAGTACCAGTTCAAATCAGCAGGTCTAAGCATTCGGAGACAACTATGTCTTCTATTGTCGAATGTAACATGAAACAACAATAATGATTATGTATTTTAGTTTATACAAATTTATTTTAGTTCGATTGCGAAACAAGTTCTTGTAACTTATATTAATCACTCTCGAGACCTCATTCCTGATGGAATCCATCGCCACGAGGGAGAGAGAAGAGGCAACGTGGAATTTAAATGCCTTGTCTAAGGGCACAATCGTAACGGCTCCAGCGGGGCTCGAACTCCAGACCTTTCGCACCTGAAGCGAACGCGCATCCACTGCGCTATCACGACTTCCACTTTTGTATTTTAAGGGTGGGCTTTCTCTCGCTTACATGTCAAATATAACCACATCCCAACCAAATCAGCCATATGCCGTACGATCACGTTCAACAATAATACCGACTATTGCTGCAAACCCCAGTCGCATGCCTCATCTTTTCTCCTCTAACTATTCACATATAATATACATTCACAAGAACTGAAAACCGCTTAAACTATAAGACAAGTCGATTAATTTCAAGCTTGTCTTTAAATTAATGAAATGATATGCTGGAGTGATATATGATATGCCTATGGGCTTATGCTTCCGATATTCCGGAGTGATATATGATATGCCTATGGGCTTATGCTTCCGATCTTCCGGAGTAATATATGATATGCCTATGGGCTTATGCTTCCAATCTTCCGGAGTGATATATGATATGCCTATGGGCTTATGCTTCCGATCTTCCGGAGTGATATATGATATGCCTATGGGCTTATGCTTCCGATCTTCCGGAGTGATATATGATATGCCTATGGGCTTATGCTTCCGATATTCCGGTATCTATGTATTTATCCATGTATTTATCTGTGTATTTATCCATGTATTTATCCGTGTATTTATCCATGTATTTATCCATGTATTTATCCATGTATTTATCCATGTATTTATCCATGTATTTATCTGTGTATTTATCCATGTATTTATCTGTGTATTTATCCATGTATTTATCCATGTATTTATCCATGTATTTATCTGTGTATTTATCCATGTATTTATCCATGTATTTATCCATGTATTTATCCATGTATTTATCTGTGTATTTATCCATGTATTTATCCATGTATTTATCCATGTATTTATCTGTGTATTTATCTGTGTATTTATCCATGTATTTATCCATGTATTTATCCATGTATTTATCCATGTATTTATCCATGTATTTATCCATGTATTTATCCATGTATTTATCCATGTATTTATCCATGTATTTATCTGTGTATTTATCTGTGTATTTATCCATGTATTTATCCATGTATTTATCTGTGTATTTATCTGTGTATTTATCCATGTATTTATCCATGTATTTATCCATGTATTTATCCATGTATTTATCCATGTATTTATCCATGTATTTATCGGTGTATGTATCGGTGTATTTATCTGTGTATTTATCTGTGTATGTATCCATGTATTTATGTATGCAATACACTATGCAACTATGCTATACACTATGTACTTCTAATATGCAACTATGCTATACACTATGTACTTCTAGTATACACCATGCTATACACGATGTACTTCTAGTATACAACTATGCTATACACTATGTACTTCTAGTATACAAACTATGCTATACACTATGTACTTCTAATATGCAACTATGCTATACACTATGTACTGCTAGTATACAACTATGCTATACACTATGTTCTTCTAGAATACAACTATGCTATACACTATGTACTTCTAGAATACAACTATGCTATACACTATGTACTTCTAGTATACAACTATGCTATACACTATGTACTTCTAGTATACAACTATGCCATACACTATGTAACTATGACTTCTAGTATACAACTATGCCATACACTATGTGACTATGACTTCTAGTATACACTATGCTGTAAACTATGCAACTATGACTTCTAGTATACACCTATGCTATACACTATGCAACTATGACTTCTAGTATACAACTATGCTATACACTATGTACTTCTAGTATACAACTATGCTATACACTATGCAACTATGACTTCTAGTATACAACTATGCTATACACTATGCAACTATGACTTCTAGTATACAAATATGCTATACACTATGCAACTATGACTTCTAGTATACATCTATGCTATACACTATGCAACTATGACTTCTAGTATACAACTATGCTATGCTCTATGCAACTATGACTTCTAGTATACAACTATGCCATACACTATGTGACTATGACTTCTAGTATACACTATGCTATAAACTATGCAACTATGACTTCTAGTATACAACTATGCTATACACTATGTGACTATGACTTCTAGTATACACTATGCTATACACTATGCAACTATGACTTCTAGTATACAACTATGCTATACACTATGTAACTATGACTTCTAGTATACACTATGCTATAAACTATGCAACTATGACTTCTAGTATACAACTATGCTATACACTATGCAACTATGACTTCTAGTATACAACTATGCTATACACTATGCAACTATGACTTCTAGTATACAACTATGCTATACACTATGCAACTATGACTTCTAGTATACAACTATGCTATACACTATGCAACTATGACTTCTAGTATACAACTATGCTATACACTATGCAACTATGACTTCTAGTATACAACTATGCTATACACTATGCAACTATGACTTCTAGTATACAACTATGCCATACACTATGTGACTATGACTTCTAGTATACACTATGCTATAAACTATGCAACTATGACTTCTAGTATACAACTATGCTATACACTATGCAACTATGACTTCTAGTATACAACTATGCTATACATTATGCAACTATGACTTCTAGTATACAACTATGCCATACACTATGCAACTATGACTTCTAGTATACAACTATGCCATACACTATGTGACTATGACTTCTAGTATACAACTATGCCATACACTATGTGACTATGACTTCTAGTATACATTATGCTATACACTATGCAACTATGACATCTAGTATACAACTATGCTATACACTATGCAACTATGACTTCTAGTATACAACTATGATATACACTATGCATCTATGCTATACACTATGCAACTATGACTTCCAGTATACAACTATGCTATACACTATGCAACTATGACTTCCAGTATACATCTATGCTATACACTATGCAACTATGACTTCTAGTATACATCTATGCTATACACTATGCAACTATGACTTCTAGTATACAACTATGCTATACACTATGCAACTATGACTTCTAGTATACAACTATGCTATACACTATGCAACTATGACTTCTAGTATACAACTATGCTATACACTATGCAACTATGACTTCTAGTATACAACTATGCTATACACTATGCATCTATGTTATACACTATGCAACTATGACTTCCAGTATACATCTATGCTATACACTATGCAACTGTGACTTCTAGTATACAACTATGCTATACACTATGCAACTATGACTTCTAGTATACAACTATGCTATACACTATGCATCTATGTTATACACTATGCAACTATGACTTCTAGTATACAACTATGCTATACACTATGCAACTATGACTTCTAGTATACAACTATGCCATACACTAT
The DNA here is from genome assembly GCA_014843695.1 of Archivesica marissinica. Classification (NCBI taxonomy): domain Eukaryota; kingdom Metazoa; phylum Mollusca; class Bivalvia; order Venerida; family Vesicomyidae; genus Archivesica; species Archivesica marissinica. The sequence continues at coordinate 15,994,167 of CM026401.1, forward strand.
GCAACTATGACTTCTAGTATACAACTATGCCATACACTATGTGACTATGACTTCTAGTATACAACTATGCCATACACTATGCAACTATGACTTCTAGTATACATCTATGCTATACACTATGCAACTATGACTTCTAGTATACAACTATGCTATACACTATGCAACTATGACTTCTAGTATACAACTATGCTATACACTATGCAACTATGACTTCTAGTATACATCTATGATATACACTATGCAACTGTGACTTCTAGTATACAACTATGCTATACACTATGCAACTATGACTTCTAGTATACATCTATGATATACACTATGCAACTGTGACTTCTAGTATACAACTATGCTATACACTATGCATCTATGCTATACACTATGCAACTATGACTTCCAGTATACAACTATGCTATACACTATGCAACTATGACTTCCAGTATACAACTATGCTATACACTATGCAACTATGACTTCTAGTATACATCTATGCTATACACTATGCAACTATGACTTCCAGTATACATCTATGCTATACACTATGCAACTGTGACTTCCAGTATACATCTATGTTATACACTATGCAACTGTGACTTCTAGTATACAACTATGCTATACACTATGCAACTATGACTTCTAGTATACAACTATGCTATACACTATGCATCTATGTTATACACTATGCAACTATGACTTCTAGTATACAACTATGCTATACACTATGCAACTATGACTTCTAGTATACAACTATGCCATACACTATGCAACTATGACTTCTAGTATACAACTATGCCATACACTATGTGACTATGACTTCTAGTATACAACTATGCTATACATTATGCAACTATGACTTCTAGTATACAACTATGTTATACACTATGCAACTATGACTTCTAGTATACAACTATGCTATACATTATGCAACTATGACTTCTAGTATACAACTATGCTATACACTATGCAACTGTGACTTCTAGTATACAACTATGCTATACACTATGCAACTGTGACTTCTAGTATACAACTATGCTATACACTATGCAACTATGACTTCTAGTATACACCTATGCTATGCACTATGCAACTATGACTTCTAGTATACAACTATGCTATACACTATGCAACTATGACTTCTAGTATACAACTATGCCATACACTATGCAACTATGACTTCTAGTATACAACTATGACATACACTATGTGACTATGACTTCTAGTATACAACTATGCCATACACTATGTGACTATGACTTCTAGTATACAACTATGCCATACACTATGCAACTATGACTTCTAGTATACAACTATGCTATACACTATGCAACTATGACTTCTAGTATACATCTATGCTATACACTATGCAACTATGACTTCTAGTATACATCTATGCTATACACTATGCAACTATGACTTCTAGTATACAAATATGCCATACACTATGCAACTATGACTTCTAGTATACATTATGCTATACACTATGTGACTATGATTTCTAGTATACAACTATGCTATACACTATGCAACTATGACTTCTAGTATACAACTATGCCATACACTATGTGACTATGACTTCTAGTATACAACTATGCTATACACTATGCAACTATGACTTCCAGTATACAACTATGCTATACACTATGCAACTATGCTATACACTATGCAACTATGCTATACACTATGTAACTATGATATACATTATGCAACTATGCTATACACTACGCAACTATGATATACATTATGCAACTATGCTATACACTATGCAACTATGATATACACTATGCAACTATGCTATACACTATGCAACTATGCTATGCTCTATGCAACTATGATTTCTAGTATACAACTATGCCATACACTATGTGACTATGACTTCTAGTATACAACTATGCCATACACTATGTGACTATGATTTTTAGTATACAACTATGCTATACACTATGTGACTATGACTTCTAATATACATTATGCTATACACTATGCAACTATACACTTCTAGTATACATCTATGCTATACACTATGCAACTATGACTTCTAGTATACAACTATGCTATACACTATGTGACTATGACTTCTAATATACATCTATGCTATACACTATGCAACTATGACTTCTAGTATACAACTATGCTATACACTATGCAACTATACACTTCTAGTATACAACTATGCTATACACTATGCAACTATGACTTCTAGTATACAACTATGCAACTATACACTTCTAGTATACAACTATGCTATACACTATGCAACTATACACTTCTAGTATACAACTATGCCATACACTATGCAACTATACACTTCTAGTATACAACTATGCCATACACTATGCAACTATACACTTCTAGTATACATCTATGCTATACACTATGCAACTATGACTTCTAGTATACAACTATGCTATACACTATGCAACTATGACTTCTAGTATACAACTATGTT
>CM026401.1:15997609-16018686 GCA_014843695.1 Archivesica marissinica
GACGACCGTAGAACCGATTCTAATATAAGGACGACCGTAGAACCGATTCTAATATAAGGAAGACCGTAGAACCGATTCTAATATACGGACGACCGTAAAACCGATTATAATATAAGGAAGACCGTAGAACCGATTCTAATATAAGCACGACCGTAGAACCGATTATAATATAAGGACGACCGTAGAACCGATTCTAATATAAGGACGACCGTAGAACCGATTCTAATATAAGGACGACTGTAGAACCGATTCTAATATAAGGACGACCGTAAAACCGATTCTAATATAAGGACGACCGTAGAACCGATTCTAATATAAGGACGACCGTAGAACCGATTCTAATATAAGGACGACCGTAGAACCGATTCTAATATACGGACGACCGTAAAACCGATTCTAATATAAGGACGACCGTAAAACCGATTCTAATATAAGGACGACCGTAAAACCGATTCTAATATAAGGACGACCGTAGAACCGATTCTAATATAAGGACGACCGATTGTAATTTAAATTAGAGGACGAATTCTAATATTGGGTGGATCGATTCTAGTATTTGCTAAACCGAATCGAATATTGGGTAGACTGGTTCTAATATTTGGAGGACCGAATCTAATATTAGGCGGACATATTCTACCATTAGAACCGAATATAATACGGTAGAACCGATTCTAATAAAAGGGGTACCGATTTTAGCATGACAGAACTGAATTTGAAATGGAATGACCGTTTCTAATATTGGGTGGATCGATTCTAATATGGGGGAACAGAATATAGTATAATATGGGGATGGACCGATTCTAATACGGGGGAACAGAATATAGTCGTCTAATATGGGGGAACAGAATATAGTCTAATATTGGAAGGACCGATTCTAATACGGGGGAACAGAATATAATCTAATATGGCGAGAACCGATTCTAATACGGGGGAACATAATATAGTCTAATATTGGGAGGACCGATTCTAATACGGGGGAACAGAATATAGTCTAATATGGGGGAACAGAATATAGTCTAATATTGGGAGAACCGATTCTAATACGGGGGAACATAATATAGTCTAATATTGGGAGAACCGATTCTAATACCGGGGAACAGAATATAGTCTAATATTGGGAGAACCGATTCTAATACGGGGGAACAGAATATAGTCTAATATGGGGAGGATCGATTCTAATACGGGGGAACAGAATATAGTCTAATATTGGGAGAACCGATTCTAATACGGGGGAACAGAATATAGTCTAATATGGGGAGGATCGATTCTAATACGGGGGGAACAGAATATAGTCTAATATGGGGAGAACCGATTCTAATACGGGGGAACAGAATATAGTCTTAATATGGGGAGGATCGAATCTAATACGGGGGAACAGAATATAGTCTAATATGGGGAGGATCGATTCTAATACGGGGGGAGCAGAATATAGTCTAATATGGCGAGAACCGATTCTAATATGGGGGAACAGAATATAGTCTAATATGGGGAGGACCGATTCTAATACGGGGGAACAGAATATAGTCTAATATGGGGAGGATCGTATCTAATATGGGGGAACAGAATATAGTCTAATATGGGGGAACAGAATATAGTCTAATATGGGGAGAACCGATTCTAATACGGGGGAACAGAATATAGTCTAATATGGGGAGGATCGATTCTAATATGGGGGAACAGAATATAGTCTAATATGGGAGAACAGAATATAGTCTAATATGGGGAGGATCGATTCTAATACGGGGGAACAGAATATAGTCTAATATGGGGAGAATCGATTCTAATATGGGGGAACAGAATATAGTCTAATATGGCGAGGATCGATTCTAATATGGGGGAACAGAATATAGTCTAATATGGTGGAACAGAATATAGTCTAATATGAGGAGGATCGATTCTAATACGGGGGAACAGAATATAGTCTAATATGGGGGAACAGAATATAGTCTAATATTGGAAGGACCGATTCTAATACGGGGGAACAGAATATAATCTAATATGGCGAGAACCGATTCTAATACGGGGGAACATAATATAGTCTAATATTGGGAGGACCGATTCTAATACGGGGGAACAGAATACAGTCTAATATGGGGGAACAGAATATAGTCTAATATTGGGAGAACCGATTCTAATACGGGGGAACATAATATAGTCTAATATTGGGAGAACCGATTCTAATACCGGGGAACAGAATATAGTCTAATATGGGGAGGATCGATTCTAATACGGGGGAACAGAATATAGTCTAATATTGGGAGAACCGATTCTAATACGGGGGAACAGAATATAGTCTAATATGGGGAGGATCGATTCTAATACGGGGGGAGCAGAATATAGTCTAATATGGCGAGAACCGATTCTAATATGGGGGAACAGAATATAGTCTAATATGGGGAGGATCGAATCTAATACGGGGGAACAGAATATAATCTAATATGGGGAGGATCGAATCTAATACGGGGGAACAGAATATAGTCTAATATGGGGAGGATCGAATCTAATACGGGGGAACAGAATATAGTCTAATATGGGGAGGATCGAATCTAATACGGGGAACAGAATATAGTCTAATATGGGGAGGATCGAATCTAATACGGGAGAACAGAATATAGTCTAATATGGGGAGGATCGAATCTAATACGGGGGAACAGAATATAGTCTAATATGGGGAGGATCGAATCTAATACGGGGGAACAGAATATAGTCTAATATGGGGAGAACCGATTCTAATACGGGGGAACAGAATATAGTCTAATATGGGGAGGATCGAATCTAATACGGGGGAACAGAATATAGTCTAATATGGGGAGAACCGATTCTAATACGGGGGAACAGAATATAGTCTAATATGGGGAGGATCGAATCTAATACGGGGGAACAGAATATAGTCTAATATGGGGAGGATCGATTCTAATACGGGGGAACAGAATATAGTCTAATATGGGGAGGATCGAATCTAATACGGGGGAACAGAATATAGTCTAATATGGGGAGAACCGATTCTAATACGGGGGAACAGAATATAGTCTAATATGGGGAGGATCGAATCTAATACGGGGGAACAGAATATAGTCTAATATGGGGAGGATCGAATCTAATAATTATGGTGCTGATCAATCTAATATGGGGAGAAATGAATCTAATATTTGAGTACGGAAGCTAATATCCTACTTATTTTCAAGATACCCCTATAAATGATATCTGCACATTGTTATATAGATGTATTGTCATTAATTGTCTCATTCCCCTGGTCGATCTCCTCACGACGTGCACGTCGTGACCGGGGCACATCCCGCAGCAGCAGCGTAGGATTCTGGGATCTTCTGGTCGTCGATCTTGCGAAGGGGGAAGCTCGCCAGCATGTGGACCCACGGCTATGGCCATCAGGACAGATCCGTCGTCTCTTCTAGATAGTGTTTGAAATACACACTATATATTCGCTGGCTTCTTCGATCTTTCTCCTCCTTCTACCTCTCCGGCGGATAGACGAGACGGCGGACCTGAGGGAGCGGCAACGGTCGTGGCATCCACGCTCCCCTGAGTGACAACCGACGACCAGATGTCTAACTGCCAGATCCGTATAAATGCTGCTGCGGGGTGACCAACAGTGAGGAGGGTGGCCCTCCAAGGGACCCCTTCGAAAGAGGATACAGGACTTGTCACCCTGCGAAGAACGAAGATGCCTTCCCAGCTGTCTACATAAACAACTTAGATGTCTACTAATCTTCTTAGTGCGCTCGCCCATATGGTTCGCAGGAGGCGAGGGTAAATAAACTCAATCATCAATCAATCAATCTCATTCCCGCTTTTCTACTCTACTTGACAATTCCATATATCATCATATTCCATAATATATTACATATGTAGTGTCACAACATCTCAGCTTTAACATAACTAATAGTATATCATTCCAATGTGCAGTTTTAACTTATAATCCTATATTTTGATTGCATTTGATTTGTATATATGTTGAGGGACTCATGGTAGATTAACTATTGTTAAATGAATTATCTCGTAAAATAAAGTCTTTATTATTATTATTATTAAAGCGATATTACATCGCAAACAGCTAAATAATGCATTTGTTCACGTATAAATACGTTGCTATTACAAATTCTTCCGAATACATTTGAACACTAACATTGAATCAATAAACAGTGTTTTTGGTAGATTTTTTATAACTGTCATCCAGGCTCTTGAATTGACGTTTATTTGTCATTGGAGTCATATCGCGTGATACTGTCGTCTAGAGATAATTCAACTAAGATTAGTCTATAAATAAGTATGCATAGGCATACATGTGAGATATATAGGTAAATATGTACCATAAATTGAGTTATTCAAGATACACGCGTAGTATTACGCACGGATGCCAACACTATTAACATTAGTTCTTTATTAGTTAAAAACTCAGTTTTTAAGGCAAACATTTGGGGGGGGGGGGGAAATGATACCATTTAATAAGAATTTACATTCTGTAGAAATTTGAGTTTACACTGATGTAGTGTCGCTTTAATAATAATAAATTATTAGTGAGAAGGAATATAATGTAGATATTATTGTGAGTTGGATTATTGTATGCTATTCATATATGATTGTGTTGAATTTTATAAGACACATCTGCAATATAATATTAAAAAAACTAAATCTTCAAATAGTTTAGATAAACTTACCTTCTTGGTGAAAGAGTTGTTTTATAGCCTCTTCTTGGGAATTGAAGAACAATGTAGCCATGTCGTTGTAATACCCCTCCTCACAGAAATACGTGCGAACCGTGTCCTCGATGTTAGGCGCTGTCTGATTGGATAGCTACAAATCAAACAATAAATACACCTGAGAACCATGTCCTCTATGTTAGGCGCTGTCTGATTGGATAGCTACAAATCAAACAATAAATACACTTGCGAACCGTGTCCTTGATGTTAGACGCTGTCTGATTGGATAGCTACAAATCAAACAATAAATACACCTGAGAACCATGTCCTCTATGTTAGGCGCTGTCTGATTGGATAGCTACAAATCAAACAATAAATACACTTGCGAACCGTGTCCTTGATGTTAGACGCTGTCTGATTGGATAGCTACAAATCAAACAATAAATACACCTGAGAACCATGTCCTCTATGTTAGGCGCTGTCTGATTGGATAGCTACAAATCAAACAATAAATACACTTGCGAACCGTGTCCTTGATGTTAGACGCTGTCTGATTGGATAGCTACAAATCAAACAATAAATACACCTGAGAACCATGTCCTCTATGTTAGGCGCTGTCTGATTGGATAGCTACAAATCAAACAATAAATACACTTGCGAACCGTGTCCTTGATGTTAGACGCTGTCTGATTGGATAGCTACAAATCAAACAATAAATACACCTGAGAACCCGTGTCCTCGATGTTAGACGATGTCTGATTGGATAGCTACAAATCAAACAATGCAAACAGGTGTCCTCAATTTTACAGACGTTTTGTTGTATACTTATAGTTCAAACCAAACAATACAATACACGTGCGCACGGTGCCCTCAATGTTACATGACGTTTGGTTATATAACAACAAATCAAACAATACAATACACGTGCGCACGGTGCCCTCAATGTTACATGACGTTTGGTTATATAACAACAAACCAAACAATACAATACACGTGCGCACGGTGCCCTCAATGTTACATGACGTTTGGTTATATAACAACAAACCAAACAATACAATACACGGGCGTACCGTGCACTCAATGTTACATGACGTTTGGTTATATAACAACAAACCAAACAATACAATACACGTGCGCACGGTGCCCTCAATGTTATACGACGATTTGTTGTGTACATATAGATACAAATCAAAAAACTACAATACACGTGCGCACGGTGCCCTCAATGTTATACGACGATTTGTTGTGTACATATAGATACAAATCAAACACTACAATACACGTGCGCACGGTGCCCTCAATGTTATACGACGATTTGTTGTGTACATATAGATACAAATCAAACACTACAATACACGTGCGCACGGTGCCCTCAATGTTATACGACGATTTGTTGTGTACATATAGATACAAATCAAACACTACAATACACGTGCGCACGGTGCCCTCAATGTTATACGACGATTTGTTGTGTACATATATATACAAATCAAACACTACAATACACGTGCGCACGGTGCCCTCAATGTTATACGACGATTTGTTGTGTACATATAGATACAAATCAAACACTACAATACACGTGCGCATGGTGCCCTCAATGTTATACGACGATTTGTTGTGTACATATAGATACAAATCAAACACTACAATACACGTGCGCACGGTGCCCTCAATGTTATACGACGATTTGTTGTGTACATATATATACAAATCAAACACTACAATACACGTGCGCACGGTGCCCTCAATGTTATACGACGATTTGTTGTGTACATATAGATACAAATCAAACACTACAATACACGTGCGCATGGTGCCCTCAATGTTATACGACGATTTGTTGTGTACATATAGATACAAATCAAACACTACAATACACGTGCGCACGGTGCCCTCAATGTTATACGACGATTTGTTGTGTACATATAGATACAAATCAAACACTACAATACACGTGCGCACGGTGCCCTCAATGTTATACGACGATTTGTTGTGTACATATAGATACAAATCAAACACTACAATACACGTGCGCACGGTGCCCTCAATGTTATACGACGATTTGTTGTGTACATATAGATACAAATCAAACACTACAATACACGTGCGCACGGTGCCCTCAATGTTATACGACGATTTGTTGTGTACATATAGATACAAATCAAACACTACAATACACGTGCGCACGGTGCCCTCAATGTTATACGACGATTTGTTGTGTACATATAGATACAAATCAAACACTACAATACACGTGCGCATGGTGCCCTCAATGTTATACGACGATTTGTTGTGTACATATAGATACAAATCAAACACTACAATACACGTGCGCACGGTGCCCTCAATGTTATACGACGATTTGTTGTGTACATATAGATACAAATCAAACACTACAATACACGTGCGCACGGTGCCCTCAATGTTATACGACGAGTTGTTGTGTACATATAGATACAAATCAAACACTACAATACACGTGCGCACGGTGCCCTCAATGTTATACGACGATTTGTTGTGTACATATAGATACAAATCAAACACTACAATACACGTGCGCACGGTGCCCTCAATGTTATACGACGATTTGTTGTGTACATATAGATACAAATCAAACACTACAATACACGTGCGCACGGTGCCCTCAATGTTATACGACGATTTGTTGTGTACATATAGATACAAATCAAACACTACAATACACGTGCGCACGGTGCCCTCAATGTTATACGACGATTTGTTGTGTACATATAGATACAAATCAAAGAACACAATGCACGTGCGAACCGTGCCGACTCTGTTAAATGACGATTTGTTGTGTACATATAGATACAAATCAAAGAACACAATGCACGTGCGAACCGTACCGACTCTGTTAAATGACGATTTGTTGTGTACATATAGATACAAATCAAAGAACACAATGCACGTGCGAACCGTGCCGACTCTGTTAAATGACGATTTGTTGTGTACATATAGATACAAATCAAAGAACACAATGCACGTGCGAACCGTGCCGACTCTGTTAAATGACGAACATTGATTTAGTTAAGATGGTAATATTAACATTGGTTAAGTGGTTAACAAGATTTCTCCTGGCAATCCACGGATCGCAGGTTCGATCCCTCGTCGGACCATAATAAAATTAACAGTCTTTCAGATGGGACGTTAAACCGAGGTCTTGTGTCGATGCTTTACATCGTGCACGTAAAAGAACCAGAGGAGATTCTGGAATGGGTCTCTGTCTGTATCATTGCACTTTCCTCCACAAATCTAAACTGACTAATCTCTTCAGGAGGCGTCGCTCATATGGGCAACCGGTAGCGACGATAAATAAACGTAAAGCACACAGTTCATATTTCTATCTCCTATAATGAATATGGGTTGTTTGCTTGTTCAACACTTCATTTGGTTTAAACATACTTTTTATTCCACTAGATACATTCACAAAACAATACATGTACACAAAATCAAAGAAGTAAGTATATAGGAAATGATTAAAAACGGAAGCAGCGCTTATATAGTTTCTCTCCTTGAAGTTCAAAATACACAGTACTATATTGGACGGTGTGGAACTAATACATGTATACCAAATGTGTATATTGCTTAGAAATGACAGAAATGTAATACCGGTAAGAATGCAGAAGAAATGGAAGATATTTGAGAGTGTAGCGCAGGAGGACAGGGGTAAGGTCATCAAAGACACGTCTTATATACACGGGGGTCTTATATACACGGGGGTCTTATATACATGGGGGTCTTATATACATGGACAGACAGACAGACAGAATATTGTATTGTCGTAACCATACACAGTTTCTTGACACATATATACAGTATAACACATGACGTGATGATCAATCCACATAGCTTGCTATTCAAAAACATTATACACAACACAAGTTGTAATATCCAAATTTCTCTTACATTACCTTTAAAGCGACATTACATCACAGAAAGCAAATAAAATGCATGGGGTTTCACTCATTTGAACACTTCATTTGAACACGACAAGTTGTATTACTTACAATAGCCGGTACTGGCTTGCAGTTCCCTAATAACATGGCAGCTACGAATGCTACAGTCGTGGTAACCATAGCAACTAATAGCGATTCAAATATTCTGAAATGGAAATAACCATAGTATTAACCATAGCAACATAGGCCTAAGTGGTTAATCCCGGCGCGCAGAACAACACACCATGTTTTATTCGACTACAAATAACATAAATACAAATATTATTTCGATTCTAACACGACCTAAATATCTTAAAAGGGCATTATTTTTTAGCTTGCGTAAATAATGTCACAAAACTACAAAAATGCAAATAAAATGAAATCAGGTTACGTGCTAAACAATATTTTATTTAAGAAACAATATTTGGTCTTTAAGTTACTTATTGGCGGAAACAATATTTGGTCTTTAAGTTACTTATTGGCGGAAACAATATTTGGTCTTTAAGTTACTTATTGGCGGGTACACTATTTGGTCTTTAAGTTACTTATTGGGGATACAATATTTGGTCTTTAAGTTACTTATTGGCAGATACAATATTTGGTCTTTAAGTTACTTATTGGCGGAAACAATATTTGGTCTTTGAAGTTACTTATTGGCGGATACAATATTTGGTCTTTAAGTTACTTATTGGCGGAAACAATATGGCTTGGAGTTTTGACGATATTAATTAACAACGCAGGCCGTAAATACTGATTGCAACAAGTCTGCCATCTTAGATCTAATGAGTTTGGTCTTTTATTTCATTTATGTTTATTTAACGTCGCTACCGGTTGTCCATTTGAGCGACGAGCAGCTTAGCTAACAACATTCTTCCTGGGCAGGCTCCAGCGGTTACCCAGTACTTGTTGCACCAACCTCCGTAAGATTCTGCCAACGTTTTCATATAAAGAGACACAGTATGTGCGGGGCTAGAACCCGTGACCATCAGTGATGATAGGTTACAGTGGTATACTAAGTCAGCGACCTTAACCACTCGACCTCACGTTAGAAATGTACACCTTAATGAAGTTAATGCCCGGAAGGCACACGTTGAATTTTACAAAATATATGAAAACGTTAAAACTTTACTCTTGATTTATTTTACAACGATTGCGAAGCACGTTCTAAGAAGCACGTTCTAACCTATAGTAATCAATATTAATTAGTACCACCAAAAAGTCGAATGGTTTCGTAACTATGGAAATAGATGCTTCGCTTATGCTGCGTCAAAACTATGGAACTGTCTATCTGCAGGAAATTAGAAATTCAGGTACAATCAATTCATTCAAAAAAGCGCTTAAGACACACTTTTTCCTTCAAACATACTAATCTATGAACAATCTGGACGTGCATAAATTGACTGTTCATATACAACTATTTTAACTGACTGTTATGTTATATTTGTTTATCCCCTTTAAAGAAGTTACTCCGTGGAGGGTTTAAGGACTTGAGGTAATGGTACGTGGCGCTGTCCTTGTCCTTGTTAGGGTACTCAGTCAGTGTGGCGCTATCCTTGTCCTTGTTAGGGTACTCAGTCAGTGTGGCGCTATCCTTGTCCTTGTTAGGGTACTCAGTCAGTGTGGCGCTATCCTTGTCCGCTATCCTTGTCCTTGTTAGGGTACTCAGTCAGTGTGGCGCTATCCTTGTCCTTGTTAGGGTACTCAGTCAGTGTGGCGCTATCCTTGTCCTTGTTAGGGTACTCAGTCAGTGTGGGCTATCCTTGTCCTTGTTAGGGTACTCAGTCAGTGTGGCGCTATCCTTGTCCTTGTTAGGGTACTCAGTCAGTGTGGCGCTATCCTTGTCCTTGTTAGGGTACTCAGTCAGTGTGGCGCTATCCTTGTCCTTGTTAGGGTACTCAGTCAGTGTGGCGCTATCCTTGTCCTTGTTAGGGTACTCAGTCAGTGTGGCGCTATCCTTGTCCTTGTTAGGGTACTCAGTCAGTGTGGCTTCTCTGCATAATATATTAATTTATTATTATGTCCTTTGAATTTGTTCTTAAACTTTACCTTTAAATTGTAATCATTGTTTTATTAGTTTATCCGGTATAATGCAAACTAATAATAACCACTCTCGTTGGCGCGGATGAAAGCGTATGCATATATGTATGATAAAGAGCTTGCACAAACAGGAACAACTAAGCTGTGTGCGTTTGCATCTGACGACGATGCCGACGCCGACGGCATGGGTATGGGAATGTTTTAGCTTAATCACATTAAATTTAATCGCGCCCAATGTAGTTCATACCTCGATGGAAACTATTAACCCACGAGTCATTACTTATATGTGCATTAAATGTTCGTTTCAATGCCACAACGAAATTATTGCACCCTTTGCATTTAAAATGTTTTTAGTCCAGATTTGCAACTTACCGTGTGTCGGAACAGGTAAATAGATTATCCTTAGAACAGCGTAAACTGTAAGACACGCCTTTTCTCGCGACGAACGTTGCATAACACTTCGAGTGCGCATGTCAGCTGCATATCATTAGTTGGGACCTCACGCAAAAATGTAGACAAGCAGGGCACATACGTTTATAGAAGGAAATGCAGTAACGTTATAAATATTCATATTTTATTGCAAATCAATAGTAAATATGTCATACACATACATATACAATACCTAACATGAAGATACAAATGGTTTGGGCTACAAGTTGTAACAACATTAGACAACACCAGAAAGTCAAGCTAACGTTGGCTTGGTTGCTTTGGCAATAGCCCGTGGTAGTTTCGATTCTGCTGGCTACACATTAGGTGTCCTACCTGTTATATATACAAGTTACTCACTTTGTTCGATAATGTTTGGTGTTGACGTGTTTCATTCTGTAGATCGTCAGGCATTTATTGAGATGGTTGAAGACTGCGCCGAACAGCCCACCAACAAGTCCCATGACTATGAATATAAATAGATCAACAGCGGTCCATAGACGACAATTTCCATTCGTCTTATCCTCGTCCGTGCACTGTAAATATAGCCATATATATATATATATATGATCTTACATGAATTGTGAATGGCTAGCCAAAACACGTTTCATAAAATATGGTATGAAATCACCACGAGTGTACGATCATTTTATCACATTACCATAGTAACAACAAGGAAAATATAATTTTTCTACGTTTGAAGTATGAATAAGGACAACATTATTTTCCCTTCTACTGGTAAAGTCTCCGATAGAGGGCGTAAGAGGATTAAATTGCACGGGATTAGTAAATGTTTAGCGCGGTTTTATCATTCAGTGTTGAGAGAGCGACCCACACAGACGTGTTTATTTAGTTAGTGAAATATGATAAACAGATAAATACTCGAAAGGCTAGATGTTTTCAAATGTTTGACAAAATAGATGACAATATTCTATAGATTCATAAAGGTTACTTACTTTATGAACAGTTTGAACGGATATAGAGATCTGAAAAGACTCCATGAAAGTGTATAGTGACAATTATATAGGTTTAAATATGAGCATCGGTTGTGATCAGTTGTACAAGAGTATATTATGTATCTAACATTGGATGTTGTATGTATAATGATAACGTTGTCAAATTTACGATATATTTATATATGTATACATGTACTGGTAAATAATTGGTGTTGAGCTCTCTCAAGCGCTATTAGCAAATTAAAAGCATTAATTTGATATTAGTATTTTGTTGTGTTTGCAGTTTAGGTTAAGGAGATGATAGAGGTACAAGGGGAACTACGTTTCTGTGTTCCAGTATGAGCCTAATTACATTGAGCTGCATCCATACGCCGTAGTCCCTTGTAATCAAACAACTGCACGCAAATCAGCGATAGTTTAATCACTGTATGTATGTATGTTCCATTAATGCCAAACCCCTTACGGGGACCTAGACATGTTTTCCTGTGCAGACTTAGCCGACCTAAGCGATTAACCAGTACTAAGCAATGTGTGTGAGGTGCCTTGCTCAATGACACTACATACGTGGCCTGACCGAGTATCGAACCCGGGACCGTTCGATTCCAAATCCGACGCTCTACCACTGGACCACGGACGCAACTGTATTCTGCTAGTTCATGTTTAGCATTTTATTGATTTAGTCGTTGATTTTCAACAAATTAAGTTTGAACACAAAACAACATGTAATGTCTATTGCAAGCTGTCAATGTCATGCCGCGACCAATCAGAATCCTTCCAGGTGTTAATAAACGTGTGGTCATACAATAATTTATGAGATGACTGTATTACACTGAATACAAGCAAATGTATGTGATAAATGTATTTATCCTATTTACATGCGTAATAGTGGTCAAAAACTGCCTGCCTAATAAACCTTTCGTGACGTCATAATACTGCGTGTATAACGTCATATGATCACAGATGGTATTGAAAACTTCAGCCGTTCAGGTCATGAGTATTCTGTACTTCCGTTTAATCAGACGATATGATAAATAGAATATTAGTTTAATGTCTTCTAAATTTTAAATTATTTTGCTCGTCTCCGAAAAAATATATGGCTCAGTAGAGCCTCGCCTTGTATATTTTCTCCAAATTGCATAATAAATTAAAATGTATAGGATATTAAAATGTATAGGAGAGTAATCTAATATTCCCTATATAAATATAACATTTATATATTTTACGACGAATGCGAAACAAGCTTTAACAACTTAATTAATCACTTTCGTTAGCGCGGATGAAAGCTTATTTGTGGTAATTCGCGTGGGAAGAAACCGGATACCCGGAGAAAACCCATCTCTCCGATATGGCGACCTCCGTACCATCTCGCATACTTTCCGGTCCGAGGATCAAACTTCCCGTGCGAAATAGCGTGCAAATACGGCATGAGTTTGTGATGGCATGTGCTATACGGTTATAGATCCTGCCTAAAACTTCTTCTTCATCAAAAGATAAGATAATATATTATTGCTCTATATACATGTATATATATAACAATAACAATCGTCTAACCGATCAATAATTAGCAAATGGGAATATAGATTAAATAGAATCTTAGGTCAATGTCCGACAAATTTAAATTTATTGGGTGATCGTAGAAAAAATAGAAGGCCCTGCATAGTCTCGTCTTATGCTGTTCGATATAGTTTTATTGGGTGATCGTAGAAACATAGAAGGCTCCGGAATAGTCTCGTCTTGTGCTGTTCGATATAGTTTTATTGGGTGATCGTAGAAACATAGAAGGCCCTGCATAGTCTCGTCTTGTGCTGTTCGATATAGTTTTATTGGGTGATCGTAGAAACATAGAAGGCCCTGCATAGTCTCGTCTTGTGCTGTTCGATATAGTTTTATTGGGTGATCGTAGAAACATAGAAGGCCCTGCATAGTCTCGTCTTGTGCTGTTCGATATAGTTTTCTTTAAAGTCGCCTCCACCGAGGCATTTGGGCGACTGGTTTCTATAAGTAGTTTATGTTGTCTTCTACGTTGTTTATGTGGACAACTGGAAAGGCATCTTCGCTCTTCTCAGGGTGACAAGTCCTGTATCATCTTTCGAAGGGGTCCCTTGTAGGGCCACATCCTCGGTGGGGTCCTCACGCCATCAGGAAGTCTGCGTCCCACCGTCTACCTTGAAGGAGATCCGTCCAGTTGAAGGAGCCGGCTAAAAGAAAACCAGTTACCTGCCGCTGCCAGCACTAAGTGTTGCTGTCTCGCCAAGTAGGGAAGTTAGTAGTATGGTACTCTATATGTAAATGTATAGTCACGCGATTCCGACGGCTTCCGTCAGCGAAAACCTTGGACCATATTCCTACTGTGAGCTGAGCCTATGTCACGACGTGCACGTTGTGGAGGAGAGACATTGTGCTGTGTCGCATACTCTCCTAATAAAGCAGATACGACAGTAACCTAGCATTCTCCCAACTACTCTCTATATTCATTGCATTAATCTAAATCTAATCGTATGAATACCTCGTGATACGGGTCACAATTGGGTAGATTATGTGAAAGCGGCCCAGCGTTCGCCCTGTAAGCGTAAGGACCATGGTTCGAGCCCCATGTTGGCTGCACATTTTCCTCACCGTGTGACATTTGGCGCCCAACGAGGGACAGCGACCGGATATATACTTTGCGATCATGTTCACTGTATTCTTTATCTCTGGAAATTCGTGGAAGAATTCCAATTTGGAGGGGAAGTATATCGCGGTACAGACTTTGGTCACCATTGGGAAGATTATGTGTATGCAGCCCGGCTAGCTCAGTCGATCGGTGTAAGCGAAATGTCTAGGGTTCGAGCCTGGGTTGGCTGCTCATATTTCTCCCCCTGTGACAAACATAAAGACGAAAGACTGTAAACTAACCTTAAATACTCCAAAATTGATAAGACCGGGCGAATAGAACGATCCCCAGGCACTATAATCCATACCACTGAGGAAATAGTTCAAGGTAAACGTTGCTGACATAGAACAAAAGAACTGGAAATATAGAAATCTATAATTAGATTATACAAAATTTATTTTTAGCTCTATTGCGAACCAACTTCTTACAATTATAATAATCACTCTTGAGACCTCATTCTTGGTGGATTCGATCGCCACGAGGGAGAGAGAAGAGGCAATGTGGAATTTAAATGCCTTGCCTAAGGGTGCAATCGTAACGGCTCAAGTGGGGCTCGAACTCCGGGCCTTTCGCACATGAAGCGAACGCGCTAACACTGCGCTATCACGACTTTCACGATTCTATAATTGAAATAATAATAAACATTAAAGGCATTATTATCGTTTCGCCTCGGGAGATAATGTTCCCTCGAGGAGATGCCCCCACAATACACCCTCAACCATGGACAATATATAGTATATACTAGAGGACATAGAAAACGCACACTTCGGATAAGTGTGTTTTACATGAAAAACAATAACTATATAATACATAAACACAGTTTCTTAAAGACCAATTCATTGTCGTCATTTCGATACCAAAATATTTCAAATTGATGCAGTAATAAAGAAATTATCGTAAGATAAAGATAGTGCTCCAAAAATCGAAAGTAACACTTTTGGCTAATTATGATATGAACGTGATGAACCAACTTTTCGCGCTTACTTTAAGAAAAATAATTATTCTAAATTTTTGAACAGTAACAGTATTTTCGCAGCGGTAATTGTGTTTAAACATAATTCCACACCTTTTAAAGTAATAACTTCCACACTTGAGTAATTAATGTCTATATAATAATGATTATATAATGTAGGTGTGCGTTTTCTATGTCAGAGTGGTTAAGGTCGCTGACTTGTATACCACTGTAACCTATCATCTCTGATGGTCACGGGTTCGAGCCCCGCTCAAACCGTGTCTCATTTATATGAAAAAGTTGGCAGTTTCTTACGGAGGTTGGTGCACCAAGTACTGGTTAACCGCTGGAGCCGGCCCAGGAAAGGTGTTGTTAGGTAAACTGCCCGTCGCTCAAATGGAAAACCGGTAGCGACGTTAAATAAACTTAAATAAAAAAATAAAAAATCTATGTCATCTAGTATACTATACCGAATACAACTATGTGATGGCATAGTTCACACATTCAATTGCATCAATTGAGAAATTTCACGAATGGGTGAGTTTTACCTATACACCGGCACGTCCACATTTGGGATCCCATACATGTTCAATAATGTTCAATAATATTCATATCGTATTTCACTCTTATGGTGTGCTAGGAAATTCAACATCATTAAAAGTATCAGAATTAGCGCAATATTTATTTCAGCATCTTGCACAACTTCATTACGCATCACCGAACCGTACGCGCGACTTCCGAGCATCACCGAACCGTACGCGCGACTTCCGAGCATCACCGAACCGTACGCGCGACTTCCGAGCATCACCGAACCGTACGCGCGACTTCCGAGCATCACTGAGCCGTACGCGCGACTTCCGATTATCCTCACCGAACCGTACGCGCGACTTCCGATTATCATCACCGAACCGTACGCGCGACTTCCGATTATCATCACCGAACCGTACGCGCGACTTCCGAGCATCACCGAACCGTACGCGCGACTTCCGAGAATCACCGAACCGTACGAGCGAATTCCGAGCATCACCGAACCGTACGAGCGACCTCCGAGCATCACCGAACCGTACGCGCGACCTCCGAGCATCACCGAACCGTACGAGCGACCTCCGAGCATCACCGAATCGTACGCGCGACTTCCGATTTTTTCTGAGAGCGAGATATACGTATATTCGATGGCAATATTGCCCACTCGATTCAGTTGAGGGATACAATGTGGAATGGTTTATACCATGCGGTAGCAAATTGACCAATGATATTCCTAGATATTTATGAGGTATAATAACACATACTATTTCACTATATTACTGACATACGGATCTGTCGTACAGTGGTAACACGCTGGACTGGTAATCCAGGGATCGCAGGTTCGATCCCCCATCTGACCCTCTCGTGTCGGTGCTATATACCGTGGTTGGCAGCTTTAACTTCTACCAAATAATCCAAGTACCTGCTACTGACAATGATGACGTCATTTGCAACCAAATTCGAAAACAGGTGGTGTCCGGAAATAGAACTATTGACGATATAAACCAATATTTGCCGTTATCAATGTTGATGTTTTATGATGGATGTATACAATAAAAGCAATAGTTGCCGTTCGTCATGCCACAACGGATGTCTAATAGCGGCTCGCTATTTAAAAACAACAATTACATACAGTAAAAACAATACTTGCCGTTCTCCACGTCAGTTTCTGGTTCCAGAAAGAACATCCCTCCTCCAAACTGAATAGTACGCCACCAATCGGAGCACCAAATGCCGCTACAAATAATAAATAACAAACTATAATTTGAGTACATTTCCACATGTGGATAAATCATTCGGTGTACTTTGTAACATCTCCACATGTGGATAAATCATTCCGTGTACTTTGTAACATCTCCACATGTGGATAAATCATTAGATGTACCTCTTACCATCTCCACATGTGGATAAATCATTAGATGTACTTCTTACCATCTCCACATGTGGATAAATCATTCGGTGTACCTCTTACCATCTCCACATGTGGATAAATCATTAGATGTACTTCTTACCATCTCCACATGTGGATAAATCATTAGATGTACCTCTTACCATCTCCACATGTGGATAAATCATTAGATGTACTTCTTACCATCTCCACATGTGGATAAATCATTCGGTGTACTTTGTAACATCTCCACATGTGGATAAATCATTAGGTGTACTTCTTACCATCTCCACATGTGGATAAATCATTCGGTGTACTTTGTAACATCTCCACATGTGGATAAATCATTCCGTGTACTTTGTAACATCTCCACATGTGGATAAATCATTAGATGTACTTCTTACCATCTCCACATGTGGATAAATCATTAGTTGTACTTTGTAACATCTCCACATGTGGATAAATCATTAGATGTACCTCTTATCATCTCCACATGTGGATAAATCATTAGATGTACTTCTTACCATCTCCACATGTGGATAAATCATTAGATGTACCTCTTACCATCTCCACATGTGGATAAATCATTCGGTGTACCTCTTACCATCTCCACATGTGGATAAATCATTAGATGTACTTCTTACCATCTCCACATGTGGATAAATCATTAGATGTACCTCTTACCATCTCCACATGTGGATAAATCATTAGATGTACTTCTTACCATCTCCACATGTGGATAAATCATTCGGTGTACTTTGTAACATCTCCACATGTGGATAAATCATTAGATGTACTTCTTACCATCTCCACATGTGGATAAATCATTCGGTGTACTTTGTAACATCTCCACATGTGGATAAATCATTCCGTGTACTTTGTAACATCTCCACATGTGGATAAATCATTAGATGTACTTCTTACCATCTCCACATGTGGATAAATCATTAGTTGTACTTTGTAACATCTCCACATGTGGATAAATCATTAGATGTACGTTGTAACATCTCCACATGTGGATAAATCATTAGATGTACTTCTTACCATCTTCACATGTGGATAAATCATTCGATGTACTTTGTAACATCTCCACATGTGGATAAATCATTCCGTGTACTTTGTAACATCTCCACATGTGGATAAATCATTAGATGTACCTCTTACCATCTCCACATGTGGATAAATCATTAGATGTACTTCTTACCATCTCCACATGTGGATAAATCATTCGGTGTACCTCTTACCATCTCCACATGTGGATAAATCATTAGATGTACTTCTTACCATCTCCACATGTGGATAAATCATTAGATGTACCTCTTACCATCTCCACATGTGGATAAATCATTAGATGTACTTCTTACCATCTCCACATGTGGATAAATCATTCGGTGTACTTTGTAACATCTCCACATGTGGATAAATCATTAGGTGTACTTCTTACCATCTCCACATGTGGATAAATCATTCGGTGTACTTTGTAACATCTCCACATGTGGATAAATCATTCCGTGTACTTTGTAACATCTCCACATGTGGATAAATCATTAGATGTACTTCTTACCATCTCCACATGTGGATAAATCATTAGTTGTACTTTGTAACATCTCCACATGTGGATAAATCATTAGATGTACCTCTTACCATCTCCACATGTGGATAAATCATTAGATGTACTTCTTACCATCTCCACATGTGGATAAATCATTAGATGTACCTCTTACCATCTCCACATGTGGATAAATCATTCGGTGTACCTCTTACCATCTCCACATGTGGATAAATCATTAGATGTACTTCTTACCATCTCCACATGTGGATAAATCATTAGATGTACCTCTTACCATCTCCACATGTGGATAAATCATTAGATGTACTTCTTACCATCTCCACATGTGGATAAATCATTCGGTGTACTTTGTAACATCTCCACATGTGGATAAATCATTAGATGTACTTCTTACCATCTCCACATGTGGATAAATCATTCGGTGTACTTTGTAACATCTCCACATGTGGATAAATCATTCCGTGTACTTTGTAACATCTCCACATGTGGATAAATCATTAGATGTACTTCTTACCATCTCCACATGTGGATAAATCATTAGTTGTACTTTGTAACATCTCCACATGTGGATAAATCATTAGATGTACGTTGTAACATCTCCACATGTGGATAAATCATTAGATGTACTTCTTACCATCTTCACATGTGGATAAATCATTCGATGTACTTCGTACCATCTCCACATGTGGATAAATCATTAGATGTACCTCTTACCATCTCCACATGTGGATAAATCATTAGATGTACTTCTTACCATCTCCACATGTGGATAAATCATTAGATGTACCTCTTACCATCTCCACATGTGGATAAATCATTAGATGTACTTCTTACCATCTCCACATGTGGATAAATCATTCGGTGTACTTTGTAACATCTCCACATGTGGATAAATCATTAGATGTACTTCTTACCATCTCCACATGTGGATAAATCATTCGGTGTACTTTGTAACATCTCCACATGTGGATAAATCATTCCGTGTACTTTGTAACATCTCCACATGTGGATAAATCATTAGATGTACTTCTTACCATCTCCACATGTGGATAAATCATTAGTTGTACTTTGTAACATCTCCACATGTGGATAAATCATTAGATGTACGTTGTAACATCTCCACATGTGGATAAATCATTAGATGTACTTCTTACCATCTCCACATGTGGATACATCATTCGGTTTACTTTGTAACATCTCCACATGTGGATAAATCATTAGATGTACTTTGTAACATCTCCACATGTGGATAAATCATTAGATGTACTTTGTAACATCTCCACATGTGGATAAATCATTAGATGTACTTTGTAACATCTCCACATGTGGATAAATCATTAGATGTACTTCTTACCATCTCCACATGTGGATACATCATTCGGTGTACTTTGTAACATCTCGTCGTGTGAATACATGTAAGTCATTTGCTGTACCTCTTAGCATCTCCGCATGTGGATAAACCTGTGGCATACCTGCCACGCATGTTTTCTATTTGCAACACCTTCGTTTTATGTGCAAATCTTTCGGCTACCTGCCACGCCTGTGTCTTATTTGCAACACCTGTGTCTTACATGTAACACTTTCGGCTACCTGCCACGTCCACATCTTATTTGAAAGGCCTA
Organism: Archivesica marissinica; assembly: GCA_014843695.1. NCBI lineage: Eukaryota > Metazoa > Mollusca > Bivalvia > Venerida > Vesicomyidae > Archivesica > Archivesica marissinica. Next base: position 16,018,358 of record CM026401.1, read on the forward strand.
CGTCTTACCTGCAAAGCTTTCGGCTACCTGCCACGTCCGCATCTTATTTGAAAGGCCTACGTCTTACCTGCAAAACTTTCGGCTACCTGCCACGTCCGCATCTTATTTGCAACACCTGTGTCTTACCTGCAAAACGTTCGGCTACCTGCCACGTCCACATTATATTTGCAACACCTGTGTCTTACCTGCAAAACTTTCGGCTACCTGCCACGTCCGCATCTTATTTGCAACACCTGTGTCTTACCTGCAAAACTTTCGGCTACCTGCCACGCCTGCGTCTTATTTGAAAGGCCTGCGTCTTACCTGCAACACTTTCGGGTACCTGCCAC
>CM026401.1:16019686-16035932 GCA_014843695.1 Archivesica marissinica
TTGTTTAAGGTGGTGCTGGGGTTTATGGGAACTTGTTTAGGGTGGTGCTGGGGTTTATGGGAACTTGTTTAAGGTGGTGCTGGGGTTTATGGGAAACTGTGTTTAAGGTGGTGCTGTAATGTACAGGGAACTGTGTTTAAGGTGGTTCTGTAATGTACAGGGAACTGTGGTTAAGGTGGTGCTGTGGTTTATGGGAAACTTGTTTACGGTGGTGCTGGGGTTTATGGGAACTTGTTTAGGGTGGTGCTGTGGTTTATGGGGAACATGTTTACGGTGGTGCTGGGGTTTATGGGAAACTGTGTTTAATGTGATGCTGTAATGTACAGGGAACTGTAGTTAAGGTGGTGCTGTGGTTTATGGGAAACTTGTTTAAGGTGGTGCTGGGGTTTATGGGGACTTGTTTAGGGTGGTGCTGGGGTTTATGGGGAACTGTGTTTAAGGTGGTGCTGTGGTTTATGGGAACTGTGTTTAAGGTGGTGCTGTGGTTTATGGGGACTTGTTTAAGGTGGTGCTGGGGTTTATGGGGACTTGTTTAGGGTGGTGATGGGGTTTATGGGAACTTGTTTAAGGTGGTGCTGGGGTTTATGGGGAACTGTGTTTAAGGTGGTGCTGTATGTACAGGGAACTGTGTTAAGGTGGTTCTGTAATGTACAGGGAACGTGTTTAAGGTGGTGCTGTGGTTTATGGGAAACTTGTTTACGGTGGTGCTGGGGTTTATGGGAACTTGTTTAGGGTGGTGCTGTGGTTTATGGGGACTTGTTTAAGGTGGTGCTGGGGTTTATGGGAAACTTGTTTAATGTGGTGCTGTATGGGGACTGTTTAAGGTGGTGCTGTGGTTTATGGGAACTTGTTTAAGGTGGTGCTGGGGTTTATGGGGACTTGTTTAGGGTGGTGCTGGGGTTTATGGGGACTTGTTTAAGGTGGTGCTGGGGTTTATGGGGACTTGTTTAAGGTGGTGCTGGGGTTTATGGGGACTTGTTTAAGGTGGTGCTGGGGTTTATGGGGACTTGTTTAGGGTGGTGCTGGGGTTTATGGGAACTTGTTTAGGGTGGTGCTGGGGTTTATGGGGACTTGTTTAAGGTGGTGCTGGGGTTTATGGGAAACTTGTTTAAGGTGGTGCTGGGGTTTATGGGGACTTGTTTAAGGTGGTGCTGGGGTTTATGGGGACTTGTTTAAGGTGGTGCTGGGGTTTATGGGAACTTGTTTAGGGTGGTGGGGTTTATGGGAACTTGTTTAGGTGGTGCTGGGGTTTATGGGAACTTGTTTAAGGTGGTGCTGGGGTTTATGGGGACTTGTTTAAGGTGGTGCTGGGGTTTATGGGGACTTGTTTAAGGTGGTGCTGGGGTTTATGGGAACTTGTTTAGGGTGGTGCTGTGGTTTATGAGGAACTTGTTTAAGGTGGTGCTGGGGTTTATGGGAACTTGTTTAAGGTGGTGCTGGGGTTTATGGGAACTGTGTTTAAGGTGGTGCTAATGTACAGGGAACTGTGTTTAAGGTGGTGCTGTGGTTTATGGGCTGGTTTATGGGAAACTTGTTTACGGTGGTGCTGGGGTTTATGGGAACTTGTTTAGGGTGGTGCTGTGGTTTATGGGGAACATGTTTACGGTGGTGCTGGGGTTTATGGGAAACTGTGTTTAATGTGATGCTGTAATGTACAGGGAACTGTAGTTAAGGTGGTGCTGTGGTTTAGGGGAAACTTGTTTAAGGTGGTGCTGGGGTTTATGGGGACTTGTTTAGGGTGGTGCTGGGGTTTATGGGGACTTGTTTAAGGTGGTGCTGGGGTTTATGGGGACTTGTTTAAGGTGGTGCTGGGGTTTATGGGGACTTGTTTAAGGTGGTGCTGGGGTTTATGGGGACTTGTTTAGGGTGGTAATGGGGTTTATGGGAACTTGTTTAGGGTGGTGCTGGGGTTTATGGGGACTTGTTTAAGGTGGTGCTGTGGTTTATGGGAAACTTGTTTAGGGTGGTGCTGGGGTTTATGGGGACTTGTTTAAGGTGGTGCTGGGGTTTATGGGGACTTGTTTAAGGTGGTGCTGGGGTTTATGGGAAACTTGTTTAGGGTGGTGCTGGGGTTTATGGGAACTTGTTTAAGGTGGCGCTGGGGTTTATGGGGACTTGTTTAAGGAGGTGCTGGGGTTTATGGGGACTTGTTTAATGTGGTGCTGGGGTTTATGGGGACTTGTTTAAGGTGGTTCTGGGGTTTATGGGGACTTGTTTAGGGTGGTGCTGGGGTTTATGGGAACTTGTTTAGGGTGGTGCTGGGGTTTATGGGAACTTAAGGTGGTGCTGTAATGTACAGGGAACTGTGTTTAAGGTGGTTCTGTAATGTACAGGGAACTGTGGTTAAGGTGGTGCTGTGGTTTATGGGAAACTTGTTTACGGTGGTGCTGGGGTTTATGGGAACTTGTTTACGGTGGTGCTGGGGTTTATGGGAACTTGTTTACGGTGGTGCTGTGGTTTATGGGGAACATGTTTAAGGTGGTGCTGGGGTTTATGGGAACTTGTTTAGGGTGGTGCTGTGGTTTATGAGGAACTTATTTAAGGTGGTGCTGGGGTTTATGGGAACTTGTTTAAGGTGGTGCTGGGGTTTATGGGGACTTGCTTAAGGTGGTGCTCAGGTTTATGGGGACTTGTTTAAGGTGGTGCTGTGGTTTATGAGGAACTTGTTTAGGGTGGTGCTGGGGTTTATGGGAACTGTGTTTAAGGTGGTGCTGTGTTTATGGGGAACTGTGTTTAAGGTGGTGCTGTAGTTTATGGGGAACTGTGTTTAAGGTGGTACTGGGGTTTATGGGGAACTGTGTTTAAGGTGGTGCTGTGGTTTATGGGGAACTGTGTTTAAGGTGGTGCTGTGGTTTATGGGGAACTGTGTTTAAGGTGGTGCTGTGGTTTATGGGGAACTGTGTTTAAGGTGGTGCTGTGGTTTATGGGGAACTGTGTTTAAGGTGGTGCTGGGGTTTATGGGGACTTGTTTAGGGTGGTGCTGGGGTTTATGGGGAACTGTGTTTAAGGTGGTGCTGGGGTTTATGGGGAACTGTGTTTAAGGTGGTGCTGGGGTTTATGGGGACTTGTTTAAGGTGGTGCTGGGGTTTATGGGAACTTGTTTAAGGTGGTGCTGTGGTTTATGGGGACTTGTTTAAGCTGGTGCTGGGGTTTATGGGGACTTGTTTAAGGTGGTGCTGGGGTTTATGGGGACTTGTTTAAGGTGGTGCTGGGGTTTATGGGAACTTGTTTAAGGTGGTGCTGGGGTTTATGGGGAACTGTGTTTAAGGTGGTGCTGGGGTTTATGGGAACTTGTTTAAGGTGGTGCTGGGGTTTATGGGGACTTGTTTAAGGTGGTGCTGGGGTTTATGGGAAACTTGTTTAGGGTGGTGCTGGGGTTTATGGGAACTTGTTTAAGGTGGTGCTGGGGTTTATGGGGACTTGTTTAAGGAGGTGCTGGGGTTTATGGGGACTTGTTTAATGTGGTGCTGGGGTTTATGGGGACTTGTTTAAGGTGGTGCTGGGGTTTATGGGGACTTGTTTAGGGTGGTGCTGGGGTTTATGGGAACTTGTTTAGGGTGGTGCTGGGGTTTATGGGAACTTAAGGTGGTGCTGTAATGTACAGGGAACTGTGTTTAAGGTGGTTCTGTAATGTACAGGGAACTGTGGTTAAGGTGGTGCTGTGGTTTATGGGAAACTTGTTTACGGTGGTGCTGGGGTTTATGGGAACTTGTTTACGGTGGTGCTGTGGTTTATGGGGAACATGTTTAAGGTGGTGCTGGGGTTTATGGGAACTTGTTTAGGGTGGTGCTGTGGTTTATGAGGAACTTATTTAAGGTGGTGCTGGGGTTTATGGGAACTTGTTTAAGGTGGTGCTGGGGTTTATGGGGACTTGCTTAAGGTGGTGCTCAGGTTTATGGGGACTTGTTTAAGGTGGTGCTGTGGTTTATGAGGAACTTGTTTAGGGTGGTGCTGGGGTTTATGGGAACTTGTTTAAGGTGGTGCTGGGGTTTATGGGAAACTGTGTTTAATGTGATGCTGTAATGTACAGGGAACTGTAGTTAAGGTGGTGCTGTGGTTTATGGGAAACTTGTTTAAGGTGGTGCTGGGGTTTATGGGGACTTGTTTAGGGTGGTGATGGGGTTTATGGGAACTTGTTTAGGGTGGTGCTGGGGTTTATGGGGACTTGTTTAAGGTGGTGCTGGGGTTGATGGGAAACTTTTAGGGTGGTGCTGGGGTTTATGGGGACTTGTTTAAGGTGGTGCTGGGGTTTATGGGGACTTGTTTAATGTGGTGCTGGGGTTTATGGGGACTTGTTTAAGGTGGTGCTGGGGTTTATGGGGACTTGTTTAGGGTGGTGCTGGGGTTTATGGGAACTTGTTTAGGGTGGTGCTGGGGTTTATGGGAACTTAAGGTGGTGCTGTAATGTACAGGGAACTGTGTTTAAGGTGGTTCTGTAATGTACAGGGAACTGTGGTTAAGGTGGTGCTGTGGTTTATGGGAAACTTGTTTACGGTGGTGCTGGGGTTTATGGGAACTTGTTTAGGTGGTGCTGGGGTTTATGGGAACTTGTTTACGGTGGTGCTGTGGTTTATGGGAACATGTTTAAGGTGGTGCTGGGGTTTATGGGAACTTGTTTAGGGTGGTGCTGTGGTTTATGAGGAACTTATTTAAGGTGGTGCTGGGGTTTATGGGAACTTGTTTAAGGTGGTGCTGGGGTTTATGGGGACTTGCTTAAGGTGGTGCTCAGGTTTATGGGGACTTGTTTAAGGTGGTGCTGTGGTTTATGAGGAACTTGTTTAGGGTGGTGCTGGGGTTTATGGGAACTTAAGGTGGTGCTGTAATGTACAGGGAACTGTGTTTAAGGTGGTTCTGTAATGTACAGGGAACTGTGGTTAAGGTGGTGCTGTGGTTTATGGGAAACTTGTTTACGGTGGTGCTGGGGTTTATGGGAACTTGTTTACGGTGGTGCTGGGGTTTATGGGAACTTGTTTACGGTGGTGCTGTGGTTTATGGGGAACATGTTTAAGGTGGTGCTGGGGTTTATGGGAACTTGTTTAGGGTGGTGCTGTGGTTTATGAGGAACTTATTTAAGGTGGTGCTGGGGTTTATGGGAACTTGTTTAAGGTGGTGCTGGGGTTTATGGGGACTTGCTTAAGGTGGTGCTCAGGTTTATGGGGACTTGTTTAAGGTGGTGCTGTGGTTTATGAGGAACTTGTTTAGGGTGGTGCTGGGGTTTATGGGAAACTGTGTTTAAGGTGGTGCTGTAATGTACAGGGAACTGTGTTTAAGGTGGTTCTGTAATGTACAGGGAACTGTGGTTAAGGTGGTGCTGTGGTTTATGGGAAACTTGTTTAAGGTGGTGCTGGGGTTTATGGGAACTTGTTTAGGGTGGTGCTGTGGTTTATGGGGAACATGTTTACGGTGGTGCTGGGGTTTATGGGAAACTGTGTTTAATGTGATGCTGTAATGTACAGGGAACTGTAGTTAAGGTGGTGCTGTGGTTTATGGGAAACTTGTTTAAGGTGGTGCTGGGGTTTATGGGGACTTGTTTAGGGTGGTGCTGGGGTTTATGGGGACTTGTTTAAGGTGGTGCTGGGGTTTATGGGGACTTGTTTAAGGTGGTGCTGGGGTTTATGGGGACTTGTTTAAGGTGGTGCTGGGGTTTATGGGGACTTGTTTAGGGTGGTGATGGGGTTTATGGGAACTTGTTTAAGGTGGTGCTGGGGTTTATGGGAAACTGTGTTTAAGGTGGTGCTGGGGTTTATGGGAACTTGTTTAAGGTGGTGCTGGGTTTATGGGAAACTTGTTTAAGGTGGTGCTGGGGTTTATGGGACTTGTTTAAGGTGGTGCTGGGGTTTATGGGGACTTGTTTAAGGTGGTGCTGGGGTTTATGGGAACTTGTTTAAGGTGGTGCTGGGTTTATGGGGAACTGTTTAAGGTGGTGCTGTGGTTTATGGGAAACTTGTTTAAGGTGGTGCTGGGGTTTATGGGGACTTGTTTAGGGTGGTGCTGGGGTTTATGGGGAACTTGTTTAAGGTGGTGCTGGGGTTTATGGGAACTTGTTTAAGGTGGTGCTGGGGTTTATGGGGAACTGTGTTTAAGGTGGTGCTGTGGTTTATGGGAACTGTTTAAGGTGGTGCTGGGGTTTATGGGAACTTGTTTAGGGTGGTGCTGGGGTTTATGGGGACTTGTTTAAGGTGGTGCTGGGGTTTATGGGGACTTGTTTAAGGTGGTTGGGGTTTATGGGGACTTGTTTAAGGTGGTGCTGGGGTTTATGGGAACTGTTTAAGGTGGTGCTGGGGTTTATGGGAACTTGTTTAAGGTGGTGCTGTGGTTTATGGGGACTTGTTTAAGGTGGTGCTGGGGTTTATGGGGACTTGTTTAAGGTGGTGCTGGGGTTTATGGGGACTTGTTTAAGTTTAAGGTGGTGCTGGGGTTTATGGGGACTTGTTTAGGGTGGTGCTGGGGTTTATGGGGACTTGTTTAAGGTGGTGCTGGGGTTTATGGGGACTTGTTTAAGGTGGTGCTGGGGTTTATGGGAACTTGTTTAGGGTGGTGCTGGGGTTTATGGGGACTTGTAGGGTGGTGCTGGGGTTTATGGGAACTTGTTTAAGGTGGTGCTGGGGTTATGGGGACTTGTTTAAGGTGGTGCTGGGGGGGAACTTGTTTAGGTGGTGCTGGGGTTTATGGGGACTTGTTAAGGTGGTGCTGGGGTTTATGGGGACTTGTTTAAGGTGGTGCTGGGGTTTATGGGGACTTGTTTAAGGTGGTGCTGGGGTTTATGGGACTTGTTTAAGGTGGGCTGGGGTTTATGGGGACTTGTTTAAGGTGGTGCTGGGTTTATGGGGACTGTTTTAAAGTGGTGCTGGGTTTTGGGGATTGTTTAAGGTGGTGCTGGGGTTTAAGGTGGTGCTGGGGTTTATGGGGACTTGTTTAAGGTGGTGCTGGGGTTATGGGACTTGTTTAGGGTGGTGCTGGGGTTTATGGGGACTTGTTTAAGGTGGTGCTGGGGTTTATGGGGACTTGTTTAGGGTGGTGCTGGGGTTTATGGGGACTTGTTTAGGGTGGTGCTGGGGTTTATGGGGACTTGTTTAGGGTGGTGCTGTGTAATATATGGAAGTTTGTGCTCTTGTATCCGGAATATGTGATGAATGATTGAATCATCACAAGATGTTTCGTACATATTTACAATTATGATCCCACAATTTTTACCTGCATATATTATTGTTGATATCAAATTGAATTATTTGCCCCTCATTGATGTAGGTTCCATTCTTGGGGTGTCAAATTCTTCCTCAAAATTTGAGGAACTATCCAGCTGACTTGCGGATGGTCGCTGGTTTTACCCAGGTGTCTGAATTCTATTCCAATTCTTCCTCCATCAATATTAGCTGGAGAGTCGCCATATAGCCTAAACTGTTGGTGTTACAAAACAAACAAGCAAATCATAGTTGTTGAAGAGTAAATGAATCTGTTCTGGGCAGCCGATAAAGTCATTATAGCAATGAGTAGATTTAACACGATAGTGATAAAATACAATTTTTAAGATTAAAACAAACCATTGTTTGAAAGCTACATTACATAGCAGTGTACTGAGGAAGATATTGCAGCAAAGATAGATTCGAATAAGACTGTAAGACGGACAGAGAGAGGTAGAAAGAGAACTCACTGAGCCTAGAATGGCTGATCTGGAGGACACTGTTGAGATTGTGAGACAAGATGCACTTGTAAGTGTTTACTTTGATGAAATTAATTTTGGTGTGAAATTAAAGTGTGCAGATGTGTTTGGTTCACCATTAAATATGAAAGTTTATAATTGTATTAGATCCTTTGTGTTGGAGGATACCGGAGTACGCAGATAAAATAGAGCTGTCCATCTAGCGACCACTGTACCATCTCACATACTCCCCCCTCCCCCATGGCATGGATCACACCTACATAGTGTTGGTGAGAAGCAAGCATGACACTAATTGGGTAACCTGACTGGCGCAGGGTAGATAGACTAAGCTTAAGCTTACACATGTAGCAAGCAAATATGAAAAATGAAATAGATGCATGTATATTTTACTTTCTATGAAAAAATAAAATTACAAATCCAAAACAAATATTCCTATTAAAATTACATTATACACCAAGTATGGTTCGTTTTCACAGACGGATCTGTAGTCCAGTGGTAACACGCTGGACTGGTAATCCAGGGATCGCAGGTTCGATGCCCCGTCTGACCCTAATCAAATTAACAGTCATTCAGATGGGACGTTAAACCGAGGTCTCGTGTCGGTGCTTTACACCGTGCACGTAAAAGAACCAGAGGAGATTCTGGAATGGTTCTTTGTCTGTATCATGCACTATCCTCCAAAAATCTAAAATGACTAATATCTTCAGGAGGCGTCGCTCATATGGGCAACCGGTAGCGACGATAAATAAACGTAAAACACACGCAAATATGAAAATGTTTTTACATTTAGCATGCTAGCTGTTACCAGGAATCACATACATGTATATACAAGGGCAGATCAGAAAATACATAAGATTCTTGCTCTATTACTAAATGTACATGATGACATTTAGCAACATTTTATTCACCATTGTAAAGTTCTGGCTTAACCCTTTCAACACCACATGCCTCTTAATAGGCTTACAAAATGTGTTTCAAATAACCAGTGCTCACCTGTGAATAACGTCACTGTGTTTACACACTGTATTCCTCTGCCAAATAATACAGTATATTACCTTCAGTTTGCAGTGGCCTGAATTCTTATACCACATCTTTTCTACACATCAAGTCTGAAGTCTTCTCAAGTCACATAATTTCTCAAAAAACACAAAAACTATGCACTGCCTGTTATGAAAATGCATTTATATCAAAAAGAAAAATTAACTATATTAGTCATTGAGACTACATTCATGCCTCAAGAATCAATTACAACCCCCCCCCCTCCTCCAGGAAGAATCTGTATTTTACTGGGTATATTTCAATAAATTTATAAATACGTTAGCCTGTGTGTTTTGCCTGGGTTTACAGAGGTTGTGAAGCAGATGAGGAGAGAAATACAATGTATATTATTGTAATGTTAACAGGCAGGCGCGTAGCTGCCATTAGGCCAAAAGGCCCGGGCCTGCACATCATTTTGACCAACAAATTTTGTTTTATATATCATGTTTATTTGTTATAAAAACATGTCCGAATTTGTCTTTTAAATCCAGCGAATGCTGGAAATTGCATCCTAAAAACCAAAATATTCAGGGGGGGCATTCTCCCGGACCCCCCTAGCAACCTCGTTCACTACGCTCATTCAACATTCTTTACCCAGGCCTGCCTATAATTTGCCTCCTGGCTACGCCCATGGCAGGTTGTAGGATGCTGCTATCAATATTTACTGCTGCTCTAAATGCTATTCATTCCAGTTTGAATGCGCAAACTAAATCCATAGCAGATTGTATCAATAGATAAATAATTGTTATGATTTTAGTTAGAGAAATTCTATATAGCCAGCCGGTACCCTTTGGAATAAGTTGCCTTCATAATTCTAGCTATATATTGCAACCATTCATATCCGAGCTGAAATCTTTTAACCCGTCATATCCGAGCTATGTATTTGAACCCGTCATATCCGAGCTGAAATCTTTTAACTCGTCATATCCGAGCTGAAATATTTGAACCCGTCATATCCGAGCTGAAATCTTTTAACCCATCATATCCGAGCTGAAATATTTTAACCCGTCGTATCCGAGCTATATATATTTTAACCTGTCATATCCGAGCTATATATTTTAACCCGTCATATCCGAGCTATATATTTTAACTTGTCATATCCAAGCTATATATTTCAACCCGTCATATCCGAGCTATATATTTCAACCTGTCATATCCGAGCTATATATTTCAACCCGTCATATCCGAGCTATATATTTTAACCCGTCCGAGCTATATATTTTAACTCGTCATATCCGAGCTGATTTTATTAACAAGTAATGGCAACGAGTATTAGTGATAACATTCGCATATATAGAGCAAAAGCACGACGTACAATACAAAGCAGCAAACGCAAATGTTGGAAACAATACATCTCAAGACTAAATAACAGAACAACAACTAAGAAAACTTGGGACATGATAAGAAAAATTAATGGCAAAGGTACTTCACCTATTAACCACCTCACTGCAAACAACAAACAAATCACCACACCTCTGGAAATTTCAAACACCTTAGCAGAAACATTTGCACAAAAATCATCAGCAAATAATTATTCACAAATATTTCAGAAATTCAAAGACACTAAAGAAAAGAAAAAACTAAACTTCAATTCAAAGAACAAAGAACATTACAACAAACTATTTAATCTTAAAGAACTCAAGTCTGCTTTGTCAAAAGCACATGATACATCCCCAGGTCCAGATAAAATCCACTATCAATTCTTAAAACATCTACCAAGCTCCTCCCTCTTTATCTTATTGGACATGTTTAATTCTATATGGCAAACTGGTGAGTTTCCTACATCTTGGAGGGAGGCTTTAGTCATCCCAATACCAAAACCAGATAAGGATAAAAAGGATCCAAACAACTATAGACCCATAGCGTTAACAAGTTGTATATGTAAAACTATGGAAAGAATGGTAAACACCCGGCTTGTATGGTTTCTCGAATCAAATCATTTAATTGTTAATGTCCAGAGTGGCTTTCGTCAGCAGCGAAGCACACTGGATCATCTAGTTCGTTTCGAAACATTTATAAGAGAGGGCTTTGTCAATAAACAACATGTTGCTTCAGTATTTTTCGACCTTGAGAGTGCTTATGACACAACCTGGAAATATGGTATTTTAAAAGATCTTCACGACTTTGACCTCAGAGGACGCCTTGCATTATTTATTTCTGCATTTTTAAATGAAAGACTTTTTCGTGTTCGTGTTTGTAATACCCTATCAGAACAGCAGATGGGTGTACCACAGAGTTGTATTTTGTCCGTTACATTAAGATAAACAATATTGTTAAATCAATAAATCCAGGGGTTGAGTGCTCCCTTTATGTAGATGACTTTGTTATTTGCTTCAGGTCTAGTAATATGAACATAATAGAACGCCAACTCCAGCAATGTCTGAATAAACTTCAGACTTGGTCGGATGAAAATGGTTTTAAATTTTCTAAATCAAAAACTAAATGTATGCATTTTTGTAATCTACGTGGACTTCATCCAGACCCAGAAATGTACCTGGATGGCTCACGTGTAGAAGTAGTCTCAGAATACAAATTTTTAGGTGTTATCTTTGATAAAAAACTCTCATTCATTCCTCATATCAATAATTTAAAAAAGAAATGTCAAAAAGCTCTAAATATTTTAAAGGTTATGGCACATTCTGATTGGGGAGCTGATAGAAAGGTACTTCTACGGCTCTATCGGTCATTGGTTTGCTCTAAGCTGGATTATGGTTCGATAATTTACGGATCTGCACGAAAATCGTACCTGAAAATACTTGATCCTATACATAATCAAGGTCTACGATTAGTCCTTGGAGCTTTCAGAACTTCCCCTGTTAAAAGTCTTTATGCTGAAGCAAATGAACCCTCTCTGTATGCTAGACGACAGAAGCTAGCTCTTCAATACCTACTGAAACTCAAGTCCTCTAAACCCAGCTCACAAAGTGGTCTTTCAACCCCAATTTAAAGTGCAGTTTCAAAGAAAACCGAGAGCTATTGCCCCACTAGGTATACGCATGGAACAATGTCTAGATGACCTACATATTGACATGAAATCTATTGCACAGTATAAAATCCCAGATTCTCCTCCTTGGACCCTTAAAACTGCCGAATTTCGCTTTGATCTCACTTCTGATAAAAAGTCTATTACAGACAGGAGCCAGTTTCAAACAAAATATCATGAAATCAGGGAATTTTATTCTGACTTCAAAGCCATATACACAGATGGTTCAAAAGCTGGTGACATTGTTGCGTCAGCAGCAATCTTTGGGAATAAAAATCGGAAATGTAGACTTCCAAACAAGTCCTCAATTTTCTCTGCCGAACTGAAGGCCATAGATCTCGCTCTAGATCTTGCAGTGGAATCACACTATGGTCAATATATCATTTTCTCTGATTCCTTGTCTGTTTTACAGGCTTTGTATTATGAAAAGTTTGAAAATCCTATTGTTTGTACTTTGCTTGAAAGGATTTCTTCCCTTTCAGAAACAAATACATTTGTGTTCTGCTGGCTTCCGAGTCATATGGGAATAAAAGGTAATGAAATGGCTAACCAGAATGCAAAGCTGGCTTTGTCATTATCAATTTCTAGGATTAAAGTGTGTTATACCGATTTTAAATCTACAATTCTTACCTTAATTCAATCCTCTTGGCAGGCCCAATGGGATGGTGAAATTTTTAACAAACTTCATTCAGTCAAACCAACACTTGGCGAATGGTGCCCAATTTACAGGCCTATTCGTCGAGAAGAAGTCATTCTTGCCCGTCTCAGGATTGGTCATTCTCGAATATCACATTCATGGCTGTTGTCACAAGATGATGCACCAGAATGTATCCCATGCAATACTCTATACATGGTGGAGCATATCTTAATACACTGTGTTGACCTTCAACCAATCCGGTTGCAGTACTACAATGTGGACAACATTAAAAAACTCTTCGACTCTATCAGAGTAGAGTCCATCATATCATTTATCAAGGCAATAGGAATTTATAATAAGCTGTGATATCAATTGTTAATCATGCCGTTGTAGTAATCATTCATTCATATGACCTTAGATGTCGATGCGCCGTAAAACACCATTCATTCATTCAGTGATAATCGAGTATTCAGAATTCAAAAGAATAAAAGAGTCTGGATGTGTCACCTGCAGACTGGATGTGTCACCTGCAGACTGGATGTGTCACCTGCAGACGGGATGTGTCACCTGCAAACGGATCTCATTGCCAATTGTTACTTTCAATAAACAGTAATGATCTTAATTCGGGACTATCCAGGGACCAATAATCCAGTTTGAATGCACTAAAAGGCAATGTGGAATTAAATGCCTTGCCTAAGCGCACAATCGTAACGACTACAGCGGGGCTCGAACTCCGGACCTTTCGCACATGAAGCGAACGCTTAACAGGTAGATTATGATTTCTGATGCTGCTATCAATATTTTACTGCTTTTTTAAATGCTATTCATTCCAGGTTGCACAAACTTAATTATACCATACCAAAGCAATATCATTTGTTTGACTCGTGCTGTAGACAATAACGGCATTTAACCCTTTCAACACCAAGTAACTGACATGGACTGGTCCATGATATTTTTAGACCAATAAATTAATAACAAAATTACATTTGGATCAGTTCATTTATCAAAATGGGTAAACAATTTTCTAAAAATAGTTATATTACTTGAAAAAAGTGCAGATCCTGATGAGACGGCTCGTCACGAGCCGGCTCATCTGGATCTACACTTTTTTGTAAGCCAATTTAGAGGTCTGTGGTGTTGAAAGGGTTAAGAGCAAATTTTAAATATCTTTTATTCATTTCAAAATCATTTCAAATATAAGATGTTTAACTCGATATCTTACATGAACTATGACTGCGACGCTTGTGTTGTAATAACCACATTGAAATTGAGTAGTAAATTTCGGATATTTATTATCAGACCTATTTCACTCCATGCAGTTTGGATACCATGCTTGCAATGCCACTCTTCCCCCCCTCAGCATTGGCCCTTTCATTGGAAGATATAACATATTCTATTCTGGATTGAAATTGGTTGTTGCCGTTTTATAATATATAGAATTACCAGTATTAGACCAATTAATGGATATTTCCCAAGTAATTCCTACTTTGATTACTTCGGAGATAAATGACAGTGTTTCTGAAGGCAGTCACATTACAGATGTTGATGAATGTTTTCTGCTAGAGAGGTTATTTATTATATTATATATTGTGAGAGGTTATCATATTAGGTAGAGGTTATTATATTAGAGAGGTTATTATATTAGGTAAATGTTATTATATTAGATATAGGTTATTATATTAGATATAGGTTATTATATTAGATAGAGGTTATTATATTATTATATTAGATATAGGTTATTATATTAGATAGAGGTTATTATATTAGATAGAGGTTATTATATTATATAGAGAGGTTATTATATTAGATAGAGGTTATTATATAGAGAGGTTATTATATTAGATAGAGGTTATTATATTAGATAGAGAGGTTATTATATTAGATAGAGATGTTATTATATTATATAGAGATGTTATTATATTAGATAGAGATGTTATTATATTAGATAGAGGTTATTATATTAGATAGAGATGTTATTATATTATATAGAGATGTTATTATATTATATAGAGGTATTATATTATATAGATGTTATTATATTATATAGAGATGTTATTATATTATATAGAGGTTATTATATTATATAGAGAGGTTATTATATTATATAGAGGTTATTATATAGAGATGTTATTATATTATATAGAGATGTTATTATATTATATAGAGATGTTATTATATTATATAGAGAGGTTATTATATTATATAGAGGTGTTATTATATTATATAGAGATGTTATTATATTATATAGAGGTTATTATATTATATAGAGATGTTATTATATTATATAGAGATGTTATTATATTATATAGAGGTTATTATATTATATAGAGGTTATTATATTATATAGAGATGTTATTATATTATATAGAGGTTATTATATTATATAGAGGTTATTATATTAGATAGAGGTTATTATATTAGATATAGGTTATTATATTAAATATAGATGTTATTATATTATATAGAGAGGTTATTATATTATATAGAGAGGTTATTATATTATATAGAGGTTATTATATTATATAGAGGTTATTATATTAGATAGAGATGTTATTATATTATATAGAGGTTATTATATTAGATAGAGATGTTATTATATTATATAGAGAGGTTATTATATTATATAGAGGTTATTATATTATATAGAGATGTTATTATATTATATAGAGGTTATTATATTATATAGAGGTTATTATATTATATAGAGATGTTATTATATTAGATAGAGATGTTATTATATTATATAGAGGTTATTATATTAGATAGAGGTTATTATATTATATAGAGGTTATTATATTAGATAGAGATGTTATTATATTATATAGAGGTTATTATATTAGATAGAGAGTTATTATATTATATAGAGGTTATTATATTATATAGAGGTTATTATATTATATAGAGATGTTATTATATTAGATAGAGATGTTATTATATTATATAGAGGTTATTATATTAGATAGAGGTTATTATATTATATAGAGGTTATTATATTAGATAGAGATGTTATTATATTATATAGAGGTTATTATATTAGATAGAGGTTATTATATTATATAGAGGTTATTATATTAGATAGAGATGTTATTATATTATATAGAGGTTATTATATTATATAGAGATGTTATTATATTATATAGAGATGTTATTATATTAGATAGAGGTTATTATATTAGATAAGTTATTATATTATATAGAGGTTATTATATTATATAGAGATGTTATTATATTATATAGAGATGTTATTATATTATATAGAGAGGTTATTATATTAGATATAAAAAAAGTTATTATATTATATAGAGAGGTATTATATAGAGAGGTTATTATATTATATAGAGGTTATTATATTAGATAGAGATGTTATTATATTATATAGAGGTTATTATATTAGATAGAGATGTTATTATATTATATAGAGAGGTTATTATATTATATAGAGGTTATTATATTATATAGAGATGTTATTATATTATATAGAGGTTATTATATTATATAGAGGTTATTATATTATATAGAGATGTTATTATATTAGATAGAGATGTTATTATATTATATAGAGGTTATTATATTAGATAGAGGTTATTATATTATATAGAGGTTATTATATTAGATAGAGATGTTATTATATTATATAGAGGTTATTATATTAGATAGAGGTTATTATATATATAGAGGTTATTATATTAGATAGAGATGTTATTATATTATATAGAGGTTATTATATTATATAGAGATGTTATTATATTATATAGAGATGTTATTATATTAGATAGAGGTTATTATATTAGATATAGGTTATTATATTATATAGAGGTTATTATATTAGATAGAGATGTTATTATATTATATAGAGATGTTATTATATTATATAGAGAGGTTATTATATTAGATAGAGGTTATTATATTAGATATAGGTTATTATATT
>CM026401.1:16036932-16079261 GCA_014843695.1 Archivesica marissinica
GTTATTATATTAGATAGAGATGTTATTATATTATATAGAGGTTATTATATTATATAGAGAGGTTATTATATTATATAGAGGTTATTATATTAGATAGAGATGTTATTATATTATATAGAGGTTATTATATTAGATAGAGATGTTATTATATTATATAGAGAGGTTATTATATTATATAGAGAGGTTATTATATTATATAGAGATGTTATTATATTATATAGAGGTTATTATATTAATAGAGATGAGGTTATTATATTAGTATTATATTATATGAGAGGTTATTATATTAGATAGAGATGTTATTATATTATATAGAGGTTATTATATTATATAGAGATGTTATTATATTATATAGAGAGGTTATTATATTATATAGAGGTTATTATATTAGATAAGGTTATTATATTATATAGAGGTTATTATATTAGATAGAGATGTTATTATATTATATAGAGATGTTATTATATTATATAGAGAGGTTATTATATTAAAGAGGTTATTATATTATAAGGTTATTATATTATATAAGGTATTATATTAATAGAGAGTTATTATATTATATAGAGAGTTATTAAATAATAGAGATGTTATTATATTATATAGAGGTTATTATATTATATAGAGATGTTATTATATTATATAGAGATGTTATTATATTATATAGAGAGGTTATTATATTATAGAGATGTTATTATATTATATAGAGAGGTTATTATATAAAAAAATAGAGGTTATTTTATTATATAGAGAGGTTATTATATTATATAGAGGATTATTATATAGAGAGGTTATTATATTATATAGAGGTTATTATATTAATAAGATGTTATTATATTATATAGAGGTTATTATATTATATAGAGAGGTTATTATATTATATAGAGAGGTTATTATATTATATAGAGAGGTTATTATAAATAGAGATGTTATTATATTATATAGAGATGTTATTATATTATATAGAGAGGTTATTATATTATATAGAGGTTATTATATTAGATATAGGTTATTATATTAGATAGAGATGTTATTATATTATATAGAGGTTATTATATTAGAGAGGTTATTATATTATATAGAGAGGTTATATTATATAGAGGTTATTATTAGAGAGGTATTATATTAGATAGAGGTTATTATATTAATAGAGGTATTATATTAGATAGAGAGTTTATATTATATAGAGGTTATTATATTAGATAAGAGTATTATATTATATAGAGGTTATTATATTATATAGAGAGGTTATTATATATAAGAGTTATTATATTAGATAGAGAGATTATTATATTATATAGAGATGTTATTATATTATATAGAGAGGTTATTATATTATATAGAGGTTATTATATTAGATATAGAGGTTATTATATTATATAGAGAGGTTATTATATTAGATAGAGAGGTTATTATATTATATAGAGATGTTATTATATTATATAGAGATGTTATTATATTATATAGAGAGGTTATTATATTATATAGAGAGGTTATTATATTAGATAGAGAGTTTATTATATTATATAGAGATGTTATTGATGAAGCTAATGAACTCATTTCTTGGTACTATTGTTTTACAAATCAATCTGTACCCAACACATCCTGACCATGTTTTGTATGGCCTTCATATCTACTAACACATCCTGACCATGTTTTGTATGGCCTCCATATCTGCCAACACATCCAGACCATGTTTTTGTATGGCCTCTATATCTACCAACACATCATGGCCATGTTTTGTATGGCCTCCATATCTACCAACACATCCTGACCATGTTTTGTATGGCCTCCATATCTACCAACACATCCTGACCATGTTTTTGTATGCCCTCCATATCTACCAACACATCCTGACCATGTTTTGTATGGCTTCCATACCTACCAACACATCCAGACCATGTTTTGTATGGCCTCCATATTTACCAACACATCATGACCATGTTTTGTATGGCTTCCATACCTACCAACACATCCAGACCATGTTTTGTATGGCCTCCATATTTACCAACACATCATGACCATGTTTTGTATGGCTTCCATACCTACCAACACATCCAGACCATGTTTTGTATGGCCTCCATATTTACCAACACATCATGACCATGTTTTGTATGGCTTCCATACCTACCAACACATCCAGACCATGTTTTGTATGGCCTCCATATTTACCAACACATCATGACCATGTTTTGTATGGCTTCCATACCTACCAACACATCCAGACCATGTTTTGTATGGCCTCCATATTTACCAACACATCATGACCATGTTTTGTATGGCTTCCATACCTACCAACACATCCAGACCATGTTTTGTATGGCTTCCATATCTACCAACACATCCTGACCATGTTTTGTATGGCTTCCATATCTACCAACACATCCTGACCATGTTTTGTATGGCTTCCATACCTACCAACACATACCGACCATGTTTTGTATGGCTTCCATATCTACCAACACATCCTGACCATGTTTTGTATGGCTTCCATATCTACCAACACATCCAGACCATGTTTTGTATGGCCTCCATATCTACCAACACATCCTGACCGTGTTTTGTATGGCTTCCATAACTACCAACACATCCTGACCATGATTTGTATGCCCTCCATATCTACCAACACATCCTGACCGTGTTTTGTATGGCTTCCATAACTACCAACACATCCTGACCATGATTTGTATGCCCTCCATATCTACCAACACATCCTGACCGCGTTTTGTATGGCTTCCATAACTACCAACACATCCTGCCCATGATTTGTATGGCCTCCATATCTACCAACACATCCTGACCATGATTTGTATGGCCTCCATATCTACCAACACATCCTGACCATGATTTGTATGGCCTCCATATCTACCAACACATCCTGACCATGATTTGTATGGCCTCCATATCTACCAACACATCCTGACCGTGTTTTGTATGGCTTCCATAACTACCAACACATCCTGGCCATGTTTTGTATGGCCTCCATATCTACCAACACATCCTGGCCATGTTTTGTATGGCCTCCATATCTACCAACACATCCTGGCCATGTTTTGTATGGCCTCCATATTTACCAACACATCATGACCATGTTTTGTATGGCCTCCATATTTACCAACACATCATGACCATGTTTTGTATGGCCTCCATATCTACCAACACATCCTGACCATGTTTTGTATGCCCTCCATATCTACTAACAAAATTGTGCTTTGAAAATGATAAAACAAAATCGTCGATTGTACTATAGAAATATTCAAGGTATTGCAATAGCCATCTTTTCAAGGAACGGCAGTGACATTATTTGCCCAAATGAGTTATCAATATTTCCGCTACGACGCGAACCTGTTGTTGTTGTATCAGGTAGCTTCTCCCGCTTTATCCAGTCACTCCTATTGTATTGTCACAAGTATAATTTTCATATATCCAAATCTATATATTGGGTACCAGTAAGTTCTATTTATCAATACGTATTCTTGCGATCAATTTAAAGTCGTTTAGCACCAAAGACAGTACCAATATTTTACATATTGGATTCGTTTGAGGCTTATATCTTACTTAAAACACACACTTATATAACAAGATCACATGGAACTCGTGATAGCGCAGTGGATGCGCGTTCGCTAAAGGTGCGAAAGATCCGGAGTTCGAGCCCCGCTGGAGCCGATTGTGCCCTTAGGCAAGGCATTTAAATTCTACATTGCCTCTTCTCTCTTCCTCGTGGCGATGGATTCCATCAGGAATGAGGTCTTGAGAGTGATTAATATAAGTTGTAAGAACTTGTATCGCAATCGAGCTAAAATAAATTTGTATAAACTATAACAAGATCATACTAATTAAAATTGTTAATTTCGTACATTACATAGGATTTAATCTGGCCTTTTGACACCACAGTCCAATATTAATTTTTTTTTTCAGGCCCCCCTTTCGGAGTAACCCCATTTATTTTCCACGTCATAAGTCGAGTAGGGGTCGAGGAGCATCCCCTATTTGCCGTACAATGTATATATACATTTACAATATTCATAATAGATATTATGTACATTCATATGATTTACATAGGGGTTTTTTGCACAACCAAAAATAAATAAAGAACATAAAATAATATTAATAATAATGGACTGCAAGTACAAAGGCATGACGTCACGATAGTGTTTTAAGGTATATGATTTAACAAGATATGCCATATCATGTGTCAGTATGTGTCGGAGGTGGGGTTGCAGTTCTGCATACGTTTAATCTATTGTCTATATGTAAGAACTTCTCCCCTAGTTTAAATGAGGGAGACGTGAGGCAGCTCAGAGACACTATTTCGCCCTCTAGCTATATAATTATTTAGCACTGTACAGTAATTGCTTATTTGCAAATTTGTATCTGCTTACCAGATGGATAGTTTGGTTCGTTTTCAACTGTCTTTGCTTCCAATTAGTAGCTACATGTAGTAGAGAAGATAGTGCACTTGATTGAAGCCAGTATTATAGGATTAAGGACACTTGTTTATCTACCTGAAACTGAGTTGATGAAATTTACTCTAGTTCAACAGGTACTTGTTGGTTGGTTGGTGAGCCACCAGTAACTATTAATGGTTACTAATTGCCTATCAGCCAGGCACCTCATAAGTCAGGAATAGCCATCCCTTTCTATATGGGTGACACTATAATAAACAAACACTTTACATTTATTTTGACTTAGTATCAACAATAGGCTATAATTATATGTCTTGTATATATGACCCTACAACGTATTTGTGAATCTGCACTGACTACACAAGTGTCATTCTGCTAGCCAATCTGACCACTCTGTGTCTCTAGGTGACCATTCTGCTAGCCAGTCTGACCACTCTGTGTCCCTAGCTGACCATTCTGCTAGCCAGTCTGACCACTCTGTGTCTCTAGGTGACCATTCTGCTAGCCAATCTGACCACTCTGTGTCTCTAGGTGACCATTCTGCTAGCCAATCTGACCACTCTGTGTCTCTAGGTGACCATTCTGCTATCCAGTCTGACCACTCTGTGTCCCTAGGTGACCATTCTGCTATCCAGTCTGATCAATCTGTGTCCCTAGGTGACCATACCAATAACAGTCATGCCGTATACAGTCATAATGTATAATCATTCTAAGCAATAATTCTCCAGGATATTGCTACATGCAGAATAGCAGAGTGATATGGGGACTAGATTCACATTGTATTATACCGAGATGCGATTTATATCGAGTTTGGTTCCCATTCCATTCCTCATATCCTATTAGTGTTATCTGCTGTTACCGTGGGGGATTTGTTATTCTATTCTACGGAAACTTACACTTACAATTGTCTGGTAATCTGAAGCAGTATTTGACAAGGTAGCCAATATCAACAGGTTCTAGACAGAATGATGGAGGGCATTATATTATTATGTAACATGATCTATGCGAGATATTGTGTTCAATAATGTCTGACAACCTATGATGTCCACATTATCTGCTGCAG
Organism: Archivesica marissinica; assembly: GCA_014843695.1. NCBI lineage: Eukaryota > Metazoa > Mollusca > Bivalvia > Venerida > Vesicomyidae > Archivesica > Archivesica marissinica. Next base: position 16,042,399 of record CM026401.1, read on the forward strand.
ATTGTATCAATAGATAAATAATTGTTATGATTTTAGTTAGAGACATTCTATATAGCCAGCCGGTACCCTTTGGAATAAGTTGCCTTCATAATTCTAGCTATATATTGCAACCATTCATATCCGAGCTGAATTCTTTTAACTCGTCATATCCGAGCTGAAATCTTTTAACCCGTCATATCCAAGCTATATATTTTAACCTGTCATATCCGAGCTATATATTTTAATCTGTCATATCCAAGCTATATATTTGAACCCGTCATATCCAAGCTATATATTTTAACCTGTCATATCCGAGCTATATATTTTAACCTGTCATATCCAAGCTATATATTTGAACCTGTCATATCCAAGCTATATATTTGAACCCGTCATATCCAAGCTATATATTTTAACCTGTCATATCCGAGCTATATATTTTAACCTGTCATATCCAAGCTATATATTTTAACCTGTCATATCCAAGCTATATATTTTAACCTGTCATATCCAAGCTATATATTTGAACCCGTCATATCCGAGCTATATATTTTAACCTGTCATATCCGAGCTATATATTTGAACCCGTCATATCCGAGCTATATATTTGAACCCGTCATATCCGAGCTATATATTTGAACCCGTCATATCCGAGCTATATATTTGAACCCGTCATATCCGAGCTATATATTTGAACCCGTCGTATCCGAGCTATATATTTGAACCCGTCGTATCCGAGCTATATATTGCAACCCGTCATATCCGAGCTACATATTTTAACCTGTCATATCCGAGCTATATATTTGAACCCGTCGTATCCGAGCTATATATTTGAACCCGTCGTATCCGAGCTATATATTTGAACCCGTCGTATCCGAGCTATATATTTGAACCCGTCGTATCCGAGCTATATATTTTAACCCGTCATATCCGAGCTATATATTTTAACCCGTCATATCCGAGCTATATATTTGAACCCGTCATATCCGAGCTATATATTTGAACCCGTCATATCGGAGCTATATATTTTAACCTGTCATATCTGAGCTATATATTTTAACCTGTCATATCCAAGCTATATATTTTAACCTGTCATATCCAAGCTATATATTTTAACCTGTCATATCCAAGCTATATATTTTAACCTGTCATATCCAAGCTATATATTTTAACCTGTCATATCCAAGCTATATATTTTAACCTGTCATATCCAAGCTATATATTTTAACCTGTCATATCCAAGCTATATATAACAACATTATTTTATTTACTGTCCCGATGGAATCCATCACCACGAGGGATAGAGAAGAGGCAATGTGGAATTCAAGTGCCTTGCCTAAGGGCACAATCGTAACGGCTACAGCTGAACATGAACTCCGGGGCTCTCACACGCGAACACGCTACCACAGCATTATCATGATTTCCACAATAAAAGATTCGGTGAAGTAGCTGCTGTAAATATGACTTCTAAAGACATTAAATTTTCATCTTATTTTTGGGAAAGAGATTGGGCAGCGGGAATTTAATCTTAAGTTGTTTCTGCATGGATTTAAATAAGGACAAGATTTTAATCATTTTATTATTTTATTGCTCCCAATGCAATACATAACTAAACATGAACAAACGAATGATACAAATTTATATTATGATTTATGATTATAGAAGTTCCTGGGAAAACGGTCATACGGGCAAGTAGCTTTTTCCAGTGAAATGTTCAAGAATGGTTGAAGAAATATTCCTCAACAGTTCATGTACAATTCAAGAATTGTTAAATGACACGTTAAGAACAAAATGTTTCCGAACACTTCATTGATTTTTATTCTTGAACCAATTAAGAATATTTCTGGAATGGTTCTATGAATATAATAATGGAATGGTTCTATGGAGAAGTTAATAAATAGGTCCAGAATTATTCATAAACTGTTCAAGGACAAATGTTCACTATTTATTCTTACACTTATTCTTTATTCTTTTATGTTCGTTAACTGCAAATGTTATTTTTCATGTTCATGTATAATTCTTGAACATGTGAGTATTATTGGTCATCACAGTTCTTGAAAGATTCATGAACCAATAGACTGTGTGTTGATGAATAGTTTAAGGACATTCATGAACCAATAGACTGTGTGTTGATGAATAGTTTAAGGACATTCATGAACCAATAGACTGTGTGTTGATGAATAGTTTAAGGACATTCATGGACCAATAGACTGTGTGTTGATGAATAGTTTAAGGACATTCATGAACCAATAGACTGTGTGTTGATGAATAGTTTAAGGACATTCATGAACCAATAGACTGTGTGTTGATGAATAGTTTAAGGACATTCATGAACCAATAGACTGTGTGTTGATGAATAGTTTAAGGACATTCATGAACCAATAGACTGTGTGTTGATGAATAGTTTAAGGACATTTATGAACCAATAGACTGTGTGTTGATGAATAGTTTAAGGACATTCATGAACCAATAGACTGTGTGTTGATGAATAGTTTAAGGACATTCATGAACCAATAGACTGTGTGTTGATGAATAGTTTAAGGACATTCATGGACCAATAGACTGTGTGTTGATGAATAGTTTAAGGACATTCATGAACCAATAGACTGTGTGTTGATGAATAGTTTAAGGACATTCATGAACCAATAGACTGTGTGTTGAGGAACAGTTGATGAACAGTTGATGAACAGTTGATGAACAGTTGATGAACAGTTGATGAATAGTTGATGGATAGTTGATGAACAGTTGATGAACAGTTGATGAACAGTTGATGAACAGTTGATGAATAGTTTAAGGACATTCATGAACCAATATACTGTGTGTTGATGAACAGTTGATGAACAGTTGATGAATAGTTTAAGGACATTTATGAACCAATAGATTGTGTGTTGATGAACAGTTGATGAATAGTTTAAGGACATTCATGAACCAATAGATTGTGTGTTGATGAACAGTTGATGAATAGTTTAAGGACATTCATGAACCAATAGATTGTGTGTTGATGAACAGTTGATGAATAGTTTAAGAACATTCATGAACCAATAGATTGTGTGTTGATGAACAGTTGATGAATAGTTTAAGAACATTCATGAACCAATAGATTGTGTGTTGATGAACAGTTGATGAATAGTTTAAGGACATTCATGAACCAATAGACTGTGTGTTGATGAACAGTTGATGAATAGTTTAACCCTTTCAACACCACAGACCTCTATTTATAGGCTTACAAAAAGTGTAGATCCAGATGAGCCGGCTCGTGATGAGCCGTCTCATCAGGATCTGCACTTTTTGCAAGTAGTATTACTAATTTTAGACAAAATTACCCATCTTGATAAATGAACTGGTCCGAATGTAATTTTCTTATTCATTTATTGGTCTAAGAATATCATAGACCAGTCCATGTCAGTTACTTAGTGTTGAAAGAGTTAAGGACATTCATGAACCAATAGATTGTGTGTTGATGAACAGTTTATGAATAGTTTAAGGACATTCATGAACCAATATATTATGTGTTGATGAATAGTTTAAGGACATTCACAAACCAATAGACTATGACTATATGTTGATGTTGATGAATAGTTTAACTATTTACAGTCTAGCGGCAGATAAAATGACTTGCAAACAGCATATAGCCAGATCAGATGGCACAGATCAGATGGCACAGATCAGGCTCTATGCTGTTTGCCATTCTGGAGCTAAATAGCAAACAACATAGATCCTGATCAGACACGGCGTTACACCGCGGCTGATCTGGAGCTATGTTGTTTCCAAATGTGATTTTATTTACTCAGCAGACAAAGGGTTAAGAACATTCTACATGAACTTACAATATCTTGATGGGGTAATCAGTCCTACAAGGCAAGCAAGCAAAACTCAGTCCTACAAGGCAAGCGAGCAAAACTCAGTCCTACAAGGCAAGCGAGCAAAACTCAGTCCTACAAGGCAAGTGAGCAAAACTCAGTCCTACAAGGCAAGCGAGCAAAACTCAGTCCTACAAGGCAAGCGAGCAAAACTCAGTCCTACAAGGCAAGTGAGCAAAACTCAGTCCTACAAGGCAAGCGAGCAAAACTCAGTCCTACAAGGCAAGCGAGTAAAACTCAGTCCTACAAGGCAAGCGAGTAAACTCAGTCCTACAAGGCAAGCGAGCAAAACTCAGTCCTACAAGGCCAGCGAGCAAAACTCAGTCCTACAAGGCAAGCGAACAAAACTCAGTCCTACAAGGCCAGCGAGCAAAACTCAGTCCTACAAGGCAAGCGAGCAAAACTCAGTCCTACAAGGCAAGCGAGCAAAACTCAGTCCTACAAGGCCAGCGAGCAAAACTCAGTCCTACAAGGCAAGCGAGTAAAACTCAGTCCTACAAGGCAAGCAAGCAAAACTCAGTCCTACAAGGCAAGCGAGCAAAATTCAGTCCTACAAGGCCAGCGAGCAAAACTCAGTCCTACAAGGCCAGCGACCCTTTTACACTGCTGAAGAGGACTCGATCGACTCAGACATGTATTTCCCTTCTTGCATGTGAGAAAATGTTTGTATGTGTTTATCCTTTTCCTTCATAGAGATTTAGTTTAATATACTATTATATCTCCATACAAACGACAGCCATTTAGCTATCATGCAGTGGATAAGTAGTCTATAAAAGTATATATATATAAGTATTTATCCCACCTCTATAGATATTGCTGGGACTATATGAGATTCTGGCCTTTATTATGAACATTGGTTTGGCTACTACATTGTCAATGTATGTCGAATTGGTAATGGCGTTAAGAGGTGCTTCTATGAGGGAAAGAATTAATAAATTATGTTTCCATTATAAAATGTTTTCATCATCGGTTTCATATTGTAAAATGTTTGCATCTATAATAATAGCTAACTTTTTTGACTTAATCATAATTACCTAGCAACAAGTTTATCATGAAGCCAAGAACCAGGGATCAGTTTAGAGGGCGGTGTGGGCGAAATTGTCCCCTAGGGACCCTGACTTCGCCCTCTGGGGGCCCCACTTCTCCTTTTTTTATTACGATTTTCAAACAAAATGTTGTGTAGTAAGATTGTGTAGTAAGAAGTAAGTGGCCCATTATAAAGCACTCCTTCTATTCAAATGTTGTATTTAATGGTTGTACTGTGCATTTTAACCCTATTTTGCAGAAGTATATTAAAGAACACCATTTAAGGAAGCGATCAGATGCTTTTTCACTTCTCCCAAAAATTCTGACCTAGAATGAACCCTGAAGAACTGGTGCCATGTGAATTAGCATTGTTGTTGGTTGGAACTCCCAAATAGTGAGAGCCTTATATGTAATCTTGTTACTTGTCCAATATCTATATCAAAACACATTAGGTTTTCTGTAAATGAGATTTCTATGGAGTTTTCATGTCAATTCATTCTCATTTTTCATCATTGTTTTCTGCTGTAACCTCCAGGGAGATGTTTATATATTTTTGTCCTGAAAGCTGGAGCTGTTTTAGCATGGGACAATAAAGTCACATTGTTGTAATTAAAAGTATACTTTGTCTGTTGTTGGATTATAAGTACTCCATAGACAAATGGTTAATGTCGTTGACTTCAGATCACTTGCCCCTCACCGCTGTAGGTTGGAATCCCGCTGGGGGTGTAGAATTCTTTCCAGTGAGAAACCATCCAGCTGGTGCCCGTCCTTGCCAGCAATGTTGCTTGGATGTTCCTCCACCATATATGGAAAGTGTGCGTATGTGGAACATTTGTGTCTCTGATGATTCAGCTTATTTACCTGCCGGCGAACCTTGTGGGCGAGTATACTAACACGTTTAGTGACTCTAATAATTGTTTCACGTTTTTATATCGCTTGACCGATCTGATTTACCATAAAATGTTACCAATAAATATCGCGTTGACTTTTATTTAAACATGCACTTAGCAAAGTGATTTAAGTGGAAGTCGTGATAGCGCAGTGCGTTCACTTCAGGTGCGAAAGGTCCGGAGTTCGAGCCCCACTGGAGCCGTTACGATTGTGCCCTTAGGCAAGGCATTTAAATTCCACATTGCCTCTTCTCTCTCCTTCATGGCGATGGATTCCATCAGGAATGAGGTCTTGAGAGTGATTAATATAAGTTGAAAGAACTTGTTTCGCAATCAAGCTAGAATAAATTTGTATAAACTAAACTAAAGTGATTTAACCCAACAGTATGTAGTCAACCACCTTTCCCATACCATAAATACACATTTCATTTGATTGAAAATCGCAATTTCACATGTTTATCATAATATATTTAACATATTGTTTGACATAATTCATCTTGTAGTGGATATAAACAGCTTCATTCTGGGAGGTTATTTATCATTTTATGTTGATAACTTTTTATGGGCAATTTGTCTCCCTCTACCCCTAAATTTCAATGTTTTGCCGTATCAGCAAATTTCTGAAAATGGGTTAAAATTGGCAGATTCTGGAAAAATATTTTTATACATCCACCCTGGGAAGGTGTACCACCCTATATACAAGCTATCTGGGGTGGATGTACCACCCTATATACAAGCTATCTGGGGTGGATGTACCATCCTATATACAAGCTATCTGGGGTGGATGTACCACCCTATATACAAGCCATCTGGGGTGGATGTACCACCCTATATACAAGCCATCTGGGGTGGATGTACCACCCTATATACAAGCTACCTGGGGTGGATGTACCTCCCTATATACAAGCTATCTGGGGTGGATGTACCACCCTATATACAAGCTACCTGGGGTGGATGTACCTCCCTATATACATCCACCCTGGGCAGGTGTACCACCCTATATACAAGCTCTCTGGGATGGATGTACCATCCTATATACAAGCTACCTGGGGTGGATGTACCTCCCTATATATATCCACCCTGGGCAGGTGTACCACCCTATATACAAGCTCTCTGGGGTGGATGTACCCTCTATATACAAGCTATCTGGGGTGGATGTACCCTCTATATACAAGCCATCTGGGGTGGATGTACCACCCTATATACAAGCTATCTGGGGTGGATGTACCCCCTATATACAAGCTATCTGGGGTGGATGTACCACCCTATATACAAGCTATCTGGGGTGGATGTACCACCCTATATACAAGCTATCTGGGGTGGATGTACCACCCTATATACAAGCTACCTGGGGTGGATGTACCACCCTATATACAAGCCATCTGGGGTGGATGTACCTCTCTATATACAAGCCATCTGGGGTGGATGTACCACCCTATATACAAGCTATCTGGGGTGGATGTACCACCCTATATACAAGCTACCTGGGGTGGATGTACCACCCTATATACAAGCCATCTGGGGTGGATGTACCTCTCTATATACAAGCCATCTGGGGTGGATGTACCACCCTATATACAAGCTATCTGGGGTGGATGTACCTCCCTATATACAAGCTATCTGGGGTGGATGTACCTCTCTTTCACAAAATAATTTTGGGATCCTGCCTCTCTGCTAAAATAGAGCATAGCAGTAAGGAATGTCATGTGACTATACATATGCTTTTTCAGCAAAATCACTCGACCCACATGCAGAACTATGCAGAATGACCCACTACCCATGTAACTATGCAGAATGACCCACTACCCATGTAACTATGCAGAATGACCCACTACCCATGTAACTATGCAGAATGATCCACAACCCATGTAACTATACAGAATAATCCACTACCCATGTAACTATGCAGCATGATCCACAACCCATATATCTGTGCAGAATGATCCACAACCCATATATCTGTGCAGAATGATCCACAACCCATATATCTGTGCAGAATGATCCACTACCCATGCAGAATGATCCACAACCCATGTAACTGTGCAGAATGATCCACTACCCATATAACTGTGCAGAATGATCCACTACCCATATAACTGTGCAGAATGATCCACAACCCATGTAACTGTGTAGAATGATCCACAACCCATGTAACTATGCAGAATGATCCACAACCCATGTAACTATGCAGAATGATCCACAACCCATATAACTGTGCAGAATGATCCACAACCCATATAACTGTGCAGAATGATCCACAACCCATGTAACTGTGCAGAATGATCCACAACCCATATAACTGTGCAGAATGATCCACAACCCATGTAACTATGCAGAATGATCCACAACCCATATATCTGTGCAGAATGATCCACAACCCATATATCTGTGCAGAATGATCCACAACCCATGTAACTATGCAGAATGATCCACAACCCATATATCTGTGCAGAATGATCCACAACCCATATAACTATGCAGAATGATCCACAACCCATGTAACTGTGCAGAATGATCCACAACCCATATATCTGTGCAGAATGATCCACAACCCATATAACTATGCAGAATGATCCACAACCCATGTAACTATGCAGAATGATCCACAACCCATATAACTGTACAGAATGATCCACAACCTATGTAACTGTACAGAATGATCCACAACCCATGTAACTGTGCAGAATGATCCACTACCCATATAGTTAGATAGTTTATTCTGAACAAAAAGCAAATGCTCATGAGTTCATTATAATATTGGCATTACAATACTTGGTCAATGGTGTATAGTTCAATCACAAATTCAACATTCAGTACATGCACATTTTGAAAGCATAATATCGAATTAAACTACATAGTGGTTACACATGATCAAATTGAATTCAAATAATTGTATAATATAGTGCAACGATCTGCAACCTGAAAGAGAAAATACATATTTATACATACACGCACATGTACATACCTACATAATATTATGTAATCATATGTACACATGTACATACATACACACATACATTTAATATAAACACTGAAAACATACGAAGATATTTAACAACAAATTGTATGGGATAACGCATATGTGAATTTTGCGGAGAAAAGTGACTAGTAAAAGAAGATGTTTCTTTGCTCGAATGCTTTGAATGTAAACATTCCAAGATTTTTCAAAATAACTGTGTTTTCAGTAGATACCAACTCTACAAATTTTAAAATGTTCGGTCTTGACCAGAAATATTTCTTGATGTATTTTGTCCTTAGTTCATGATACAGGGAGCATTCAAGTAAGAAGTGAAACTCGTCCTCTAACGTATTACAATGATTACATTTTCTATCATTTCTTGGTATTTTATTGGGCTTGTGCCATCTCCCTGTTTCGATTGCGAGCCGATGAGCAGATAATCTTAATCGTGTAAAGGCGGATCGGAACTTTCTTAATGTTATTTCAGTTAAATATATCTTGTACCCAAAGTCAGAGAATAACCTGTAAGATGATGCTCTTGTGGAATTTTGTATTTCTTCATTCCAGTTTTGTAAATATATATCCTTAATTCTTAGTTTAAACATATCGAGAAATGCCTCTTCGTTCCCAGCCCCCTGAAAAAGCCAAACATGAAAAAATCCTAAATTACATATCTGTGTAGAATGATCCAAACCACGTATCTGTGCATCTTAGAATATCAACATGTTTTGTGCAGAAATTATGAACAAATGTTAATCTAGACATTTTAAAGTTTATATATTTGTTTGTAGAATAGACTGCACCCTTTCATTGAATTGTGGTAAGCTTCCAGCTAACCGAGATCATAACAATTGATGGTGTCTGGCTGTTGGAAGCTACTGGTGTAGTAGGGGAGTGTGATGATGGTGTGTGGCTGTTGGAAGCTACTGGTGTAGTAGGGGAGTGTGATGATGGTGTGTGGCTGTTGGAAGCTACTGGTGTAGTAGGGGAGTGTGATGATGGTGTCTGGCTGTTGGAAGCTACTGGTGTAGTAGGGGAGTGTGATGATGGTGTCTGGCTGTTGGAAGCTACTGGTATAGTAGGGGAGTGTGGTGATGGTGTCTGGCTGTTGGAAGCTACTGGTGTAGTAGGGGAGTGTGATGATGGTGTCTGGCTGTTGGAAGCTACTGGTGTAGTAGGGGAGTGTGATGATGGTGTCTGGCTGTTGGAAGCTACTGGTGTAGTAGGGGAGTGTGATGATGGTGTCTGGCTGTTGGAAGCTACTGGTGTAGTAGGGGAGTGTGATGATGGTGTCTGGCTGTTGGAAGCTACTGGTGTAGTAGGGGAGTGTGATGATGGTGTCTGGCTGTTGGAAGCTACTGGTGTAGTAGGGGAGTGTGAGTTCATGTGCACACTCATAGACATATCTTCAAGTAGAGACTCTCTGTCTGTATGAATGATTTTGCCATTTATCGGCAATCGCCCTGTTTTTATTCCAACCTGCTTTCGAATTTGTTAGCGAATTACGTCACCGCTGTCAGTAACAGGTTTATAACGTACATCATTGTGCCACGAACTTCACAAATTGGATAAAGTTGGTGCCAATTTAGAGCCACTTGAACCAAGTTAAAGGACCAGGCAGTCTCAAGTTTTAGCTGTACCTAAATGTCACGGTTGAACGGTATTGATTACACAAACTATGTTTCATACTCAAATATATATATGGTATGCCGTACGTGGTGTCTATTATATAGTAATTATGTACTGAGCGTTATATACGAACTATGTTTCCATCACATTAGATTGATATATAAAACACGATCCACAAAAGTTTAGCATAAAAGATATATAAAACACGATCCACAAAAGTTTAGCATAAAAGATATATAAAACAAGTTGCACAAAGGTTTAGCATAAAATATATATAAAACACGATCCACAAAAGTTTAGCATAAAATATATATAAACACGATGCACAAATGTTTAGCATAAAAGATATATAAACACGATGCACAAATGTTTACCATATAACATATATAAAACACGATCCACAAAGGTTTAGTATAAAAGATATATAAAACAAGTTGCACAAAGGTTTAGCATAAAAGATATATAAACACGATGCACAAAGGTTTAGCATAAAAGATATATAAAACACGATGCACAAAGCTTTAGCATAAAAGATATATAAACACAATGCACAAAGGTTTAGCATAAAAGATATATAAACACGATGCACAAAGGTTTACCATATAACATATATAAAACACGATCCACAAAGGTTTAGCATAAAAGATATATAAAACAAGTTGCACAAAGGTTTAGCATAAAAGATATATAAACATGATGCACAAAGGTTTAGCATAAAAGATATATAAAACACGATGCACAAAGCTTTAGCATAAAAGATATATAAACACAATGCACAAAGGTTTAGCATAAAAGATATATAAACACGATGCACAAAGCTTTAGCATAAAAGATATATAAACACGATGCACAAAGGTTTAGCATAAAAGATATATAAAACACGATCCACAAATGTTAACCATATAAGATATTTAAAACACGATTCACAAAGTTTAGCATATAAGATATATAAAACACGATGCACAAAGGTTTATTATATAAGATCTAACTACATCTAACTTACAAGTTACTACATCTAACTTACACGTTACTACATCTAGCTTACACGTTACTACATCTAACTTACACGTTACTACATCTAACTTACACGTTACTACATCTAACTTACACGTTACTACATCTAGCTTACACGTTACTACATCTAACTTACACATTACTACATCTAACTTACACGTTACTACATCTAACTTACAAGTTACTACATCTAACTTACACGTTACTACATCTAACTTACACATTACTATATCTAACTTACACGTTACTACATCTAACTTACACGTTACTACATCTAGCTTACACGTTACTACATCTAACTTACACATTACTACATCTAACTTACACGTTACTACATCTAACTTACAAGTTACTACATCTAACTTACACGTTACTACATCTAACTTACACATTACTATATCTAACTTACACGTTACTACATCTAACTTACACGTTACTACATCTAACTTACACATTACTACATCTAACTTACACGTTACTACATCTAACTTACACGTTACTACATCTAACTTACACATTACTACATCTAACTTACACGTTACTACATCTAACTTACAAGTTACTACATCTAACTTACACATTACTACATCTAACTTACACGTTACTACATCTAACTTACACATTACTACATCTAACTTACACGTTACTACATCTAACTTACAAGTTACTACATCTAACTTACACGTCACTACATCTAACTTACACATTACTACATCTAACTTACACATTACTACATCTAACTTACAAGTTACTACATCTAACTTACACATTACTACATCTAACTTACACATTACTACATCTAACTTACGCATTACTACATCTAACTTACACATTACTACATCTAACTTACACGTTACTACATCTAACTTACACGTTACTACATCTAACTTACAAGTTACTACATCTAACTTACACGTCACTACATCTAACTTACACATTACTACATCTAACTTACACATTACTACATCTAACTTACAAGTTACTACATCTAACTTACACATTACTACATCTAACTTACACATTACTACATCTAACTTACGCATTACTACATCTAACTTACACATTACTACATCTAACTTACACGTTACTACATCTAACTTACACATTACTACATCTAACTTACACGTTACTTCATCTAGCTTACACATTACTACATCTAACTCACAGGTTACTACATCTAACTCACAGGTTACTACATCTAACTTACAGGTTACTACATCTAACTTACACGTTAGTTGAACATTAAATTTATAAGGAATATTACTATCATACTGTTTGCAGTAAATATGCCACAATTTTGAGTTTTAGACTATTTTCACATTCAACTCAGGCAACTTAACAAACTTATATAGCATTCAGAATGTCTAATAAATGTCAATTCAAACATGTCTTGAATTTTATGAACTAGCAAACAGATTGGAAATGAGTAGGAATATTGAACAAATGAAAGTAAGAGAATTCGAATATAAAATATTCCACATTTTCATAATCGATTATCGTCAATATCCACGCCGGCGTGCAATTGCCGGCGACCTAGCGATAATCGGGTTTTCATTAGTTGTGACCCATGTTTGTGTATTTTTATTCAATATTGCACAGATTATCATGCATTATAGGCACATATAATGCATATAGAGGATATTGTTGTTGTGATTATTCATGCAATGATTGTCGAATTGAAAAGCAATCAAGACTTACGGACTGCTGATTTCTGTCTGTGGATTATAGGTTTTTCACTCTTCATCACTCTTCATCAAAGTTACTTCAGGCTGCTGACTATCACTCCGTATGCTCAGAACTTGGAGAAGATTATTTTAAGCTAGGGATGGCAACTAGTAATCATTTAGTTCTTGAATACTCGAAAGAACGTCCTAGTATCGTCCTAGTATCGAATAGCAAAATGATAATAAAATATTCGATGAAATAAACAATTAGCTTAAAAAAACTTAGAGGGTATGTGTGTCACCAGATGTTAATTATTCCCAATGTTCTTTCAATTTGTAATAAACAGTTATTATCTGGGACCTTCCAGGGGCCATTAATCCACATGTTGAACAGTAAGTGTGAAAATAATCCTTGTTTATAATCCTTGTTTATAGGTATTCATTCAATAAACAAGTCAACAGTCCTACAGGCCGTGTTTCATTTATTATGAAAAAGTTGGCAGTTTCTTACGGAGGTTGGTGCTCCCAATTACTGGTTAACCGCTGGAGCCTGCCCAGGAAAGGTGTTGTTAGGTAAACTGCCCGCCGGAGATATAGCCCAAAAATGGTTCTGATGAAGGCGTAAAACCCGAAATATAACAGAATAACAGTCCTATATTTTTGACAAGACTGGTGTTTGTGCTGCAATGTATCTTTTGTCACTTAAGTTGAAGAAAATAGAATTATTATGACTTGTGATTAATCAAAGGTCGTAGCTACACTTTTAGCATTAGGCTGTTAATACTTGTTTGTTTAAGATATAATTATGTCAATAAATGGAAATATTTCCGAGTACATACTCAGTTCTTTTTGAAAAGGCAGTGTTGTATGAACGCAACTTCCTTAATTTAAGCAAAACTGATCAACTTATTTTTCTGTTTACTGATCCATATCTAATTAGAATTTGTGCCAAGACCTGTTTTAATATACTTCAACGACGCTACTTTTACCTTTATAAATAATATATGATTTATTTTTATTTTTTAAATATATGTGTTGATACCTTTTATTTATCACAAGAAACAGCTGCTAATTAGTTCATTCTCGATCTGATCGAGGCTGATAATTGATCTTTTAAAATATTTCTTAATATGCACATTAGTGCCCTCTTTTCCCTTTCAGTGTTTGAAACCTATGTATTTTAATTCATATTCAACAAGAGAATTAGCAACTGTTTCTTGGTTTTATGTTGTAAATACCTTGGTGAATTGTACTGTAATTATGTGATAGTCGTACTGTGATATATAGTCTCTTATAATTCTTTGAAGAATGGCCATGTACTGTTGTTAATGTGTAAGCTTTTATGTATATATTTTATGTAATGTACATGGATGAGACATAAATAAAGATTAAATCTCTACTCAAGTATTACGTACTCAAGTATTCGAACTGTAAACAAGTACTTGAGTATCAACATTTCTACTTGTTTCCATCCCTATTTTAAGCAATGATACGTAATAGTTACTTAACTATTAATATTTCTTGCCATCCGTAACTTCGACATAGTTACTTAACTATTAATATTTCTTGCCATCTGTAACTTTGACATAGTTACTTAACTATTAATATTTCTTGCCATCTGTAACTTCGACATAGTTACTTAACTATTAATATTTCTTGCCATCCGTAACTTCGACATAGTTACTTAACTATTAATATTTCTTGCCATCCGTAACTTCGACATAGTTACTTAACTATTAATATTTCTTGCCATCCGTAGCTTCGACATAGTTACTTAACTATTAATATTTCTTGCCATCCGTAACTTCGACATAGTTACTTAACTATTAATATTTCTTGCCATCCGTAGCTTCGACATAGTTACTTAACTATTAATATTTCTTGCCATCCGTAGCTTCGACATAGTTACTTAACTATTAATATTTCTTGCCATCCGTAGCTTCGACATAGTTACTTAACTATTAATATTTCTTGCCATCCGTAGCTTCGACATAGTTACTTAACTATTAATATTTCTTGCCATCCGTAACTTCGACATAGTTACTTAACTATTAATATTTCTTGCCATCCGTAACTTCGACATAGTTACTTAACTATTAATATTTCTTGCCATCCGTAACTTCGACATAGTTACTTAACTATTAATATTTCTTGCCATCCGTAGCTTCGACATAGTTACTTAACTATTAATATTTCTTGCCATCCGTAGCTTCGACATAGTTACTTAACTATTAATATTTCTTGCCATCCGTAGCTTCGACATAGTTACTTAACTATTAATATTTCTTGCCATCCGTAGCTTCGACATAGTTACTTAACTATTAATATTTCTTGCCATCCGTAGCTTCGACATAGTTACTTAACTATTAATATTTCTTGCCATCCGTAACTTCGACATAGTTACTTAACTATTAATATTTCTTGCCATCGTAACTTCGACATAGTTACTTAACTATTAATATTTCTTGCCATCCGTAACTTCGACATAGTTACTTAACTATTAATATTTCTTGCCATCCGTAGCTTCGACATAGTTACTTAACTATTAATATTTCTTGCCATCTGTAACTTCGACATAGTTACTTAACTATTAATATTTCTTGCCATCCGTAACTTCGACATAGTTACTTAACTATTAATATTTCTTGCCATCGTAGCTTCGACATAGTTACTTAACTATTAATATTTCTTGCCATCTGTAACTTCGACATAGTTACTTAACTATTAATATTTCTTGCCATCCGTAACTTCGACATAGTTACTTAACTATTAATATTTCTTGCCATCCGTAGCTTCGACATAGTTACTTAACTATTAATATTTCTTGCCATCTGTAACTTCGACATAGTTACTTAACTATTAATATTTCTTGCCATCTGTAACTTCGACATAGTTACTTAACTATTAATATTTCTTGCCATCCGTAGCTCAACCACATAGTTACTTAACTATTAATATTTCTTGCCATCGTAATCACATAGTACTTACTATAATATTTTTGCCATCGTAACTTCGACATAGTACTAACTATTATATTTCTTGCCATCTGTAGCTTCGACATAGTTACTTAACTATTAATATTTCTTGCCATCTGTAGCTTCGACATAGTTACTTAACTATTAATATTTCTTGCCATCTGTAACTTCGACATAGTTACTTAACTATTAATATTTCTTGCCATCTGTAACTTCGACATAGTTACTTAACTATTAATATTTCTTGCCATCTGTAGCTTCGACATAGTTACTTAACTATTAATATTTCTTGCCATCTGTAGCTTCGACATAGTTACTTAACTATTAATATTTCTTGCCATCTGTAGCTTCGACATAGTTACTTAACTATTAATATTTCTTGCCATCTGTAACTTCGACATAGTTACTTAACTATTAATATTTCTTGCCATCTGTAGCTTCGACATAGTTACTTAACTATTAATATTTCTTGCCATCTGTAGCTTCGACATAGTTACTTAACTATTAATATTTCTTGCCATCTGTAGCTTCGACATAGTTACTTAACTATTAATATTTCTTGCCATCTGTAACTTCGACATAGTTTCTTGCCATGTTTCAATTAATAAATTACCTTCCAACTAAATGACATCACACGTTTTAGTAATGAGTAATTGTTCGAAAAAACGAATTTCCTGTTTTTGCGGAGAAAATTCCTGACTTTTTGATGTTTTATTTAATAACCTAATGGAGGCAATAGCGAATAGACTACATTTATTAAATTGCTATAGCGGTGAAATAAGAGTGAATTATGTCATGGAATTTCATTAGGATTTGTGTCATAACAAGTTTTTAGTAAAATGTTCACATTAATGAATTGTCATCTGCTGCAATTATTTGAAATATATTTGATACCCAGATGCAAGGAGTAAAAACATACAGAAATAACTGTAGTTGATGTTGAAGTCATATTTACTATGGACAGTTGATACAACAAAACAAACACAATCAATTGAAACTACTGCACCACCTTGTCATCAGTTAGTGGAAGAGACAAAATTATCTAACACATTACTCCATCCTAGAGTTGACATAGGCCAAATAGTCGTCCTACTACACTTCTAGGCCAAATAGTCGTCCTACTACACTTCTAGGATAAATAGTCGTCCTACTACACTTCTAGGATAAATAGTCATCCTACTACACTTCTAGGCCAAATAGTGGTCCTACTACACTTCTAGGCCAAATAGTCGTCCTACTACACTTCTAGGATAAATAGTCATCCTACTACACTTCTAGGATAAATAGTCGTCCTACTACACTTCTAGGATAAATAGTCGTCCTACTACACTTCTAGGCCAAATAGTCATCCTACTACACTTCTAGGATACATAGTCGTCCTACTACACTTCTAGGATAAATAGTCGTCCTACTACACTTCTAGGCCAAATATTCGTCCTACTACACTTCTAGGATAAATAGTCATCCTACTACACTTCTAGGATAAATAGTCATCCTACTACACTTCTAGGCCAAAGTCATCCTACTACACTTCTAGGATAAATAGTCATCCTACTACACTTCTAGGATAAATAGTCATCCTACTACACTTCTAGGCCAAATAGTCGTCCTACTACACTTCTAGGCCAAATAGTCGTCCTACTACACTTCTAGGATAAATAGTCATCCTACTACACTTCTAGGATAAATAGTCGTCCTACTACACTTCTAGGATAAATAGTCGTCCTACTACACTTCTAGGCCAAATAGTCATCCTACTACACTTCTAGGATACATAGTCGTCCTACTACACTTCTAGGATAAATAGTCGTCCTACTACACTTCTAGGCCAAATATTCGTCCTACTACACTTCTAGGCCAAATAGTCGTCCTACTACACTTCTAGGATAAATAGTTGTCCTACTACACTTCTAGGCCAAATAGTCGTCCTACTACACTTCTAGGATAAATAGTCATCCTACTACACTTCTAGGATAAATAGTCATCCTACTACACTTCTAGGCCAAATAGTCGTCCTACTACACTTCTAGGATAAATAGTCATCCTACTACACTTCTAGGATAAATAGTCATCTTACTACACTTCTAGGCCAAATAGTCATCCTACTACACTTCTAGGATAAATAGTCGTCCTACTACACTTCTAGGATAAATAGTCGTCCTACTACACTTCTAGGATAAATAGTCGTCCTACTACACTAAGCCCACACCTCCCTAAAACAATTTCTTTTTTTACTATTTGTTGCAAAATCTTGTCTTGTAAGCTACACTTGTCATTGTAAAGCACTCCTTCTATTCAACTGTTGTATTTATTGGTCATATTTTGTATTTAAACCATTTTGTTGAAATTTATTAAATAATATATTTTACGGGCTCAATTTCAATCTCACTTCCCAAACATTCTTACCTAGGATAATTATGAGTCTTAGTCTTATGGCAGTTCTTAGACTAAATATTATTAGTCAAGAATAGGTCTCCTAACTCATGTTTTATATACTGCATTTAGCTCGGGTGTTTATTAGAATCACTTCTTTCGATGTAGGGGAAGGGCTTTATTAGAGAAAATTATTTTACCGGAAATGTTTTAATTAAAATAATAAAAAAAAGAAAATGACACCAAACATCCATATTGTATTAAAGTTGCTACAAATGTATCTTACGGTGTACTACACTCTAGTCTCCAAGCAATAAGGCAAAGAAACAGCCTAACAAACCTATATTTTAATCTGCTTGTCTAAAAAGAAGGGATGGCAACGAATGTGGACATTCAAACGAATATTCGAATATTAAAACCATATTGGAATATTAAAAAAAAAAATTCAAATCAAATTTTAATAAATTGCATCATCGCGATTTGGCTCCAAATAACAAAGGAGGGTGATGACATGTTGTTCACACCTTACAGGGGTCACTAATTGATTAATGCAGTCTATTTGACGGGACACAAACTGAGAAGCATTTGTTTTACAGGTACTAACTGTAGCCCTTGAAAACATACAAAGAGTTTAATGATTCACACTAAAACATGACTGTCCCTGGTCGGAATGTTTGATGGCAACATATGTGCATGTAATTAATGTTTATTAAACCTATTACTGTCTGCAAGCTTCAAACGATGTTACCTGACACCAATTTCAGTTTGTAAAGACACAGGTATCTGTTCAATATTGAGTGCAATAATTGAGCAAATAAGACTTCTATTTAACTTCCGATTGTAATGTATTCGTCACTAATGCTTCCAATATTTTAATACCGTTATACTACTATTCAGTTAATTCAAAATGCCGCCTATGCCATCCCATGTTTGGAAATATTTCATTCATTCTCATGATAAGAAAAGTGCCAAATGTACGCTATGTAATGGAGTGTGTGCATACTTAGGGACTACTTCTAATCTAAGGAATCATCTAAGCAGTAAGCACCCTAATAGTGTGTGCACGTCAACCTCAAATTGTGATGGAGATAAGAAACAGGTCTTTATGACATCGTTTGTTCAAACGCCCAATAAACTTGCAAATAGTGACAGTGAACGTATGACACGCGCGGACATGGTTGTACAGGATTATGTGCCATTGAGTATTGTGCAGGGCCAAGGTTTCAGGAACTTAATGCAAATTAATGCTCCGGATTACACGGTTCCCGCTAGGAACACTGCGTGCACGGATTGTTAAGGAATACAACGAAAAGAAGGCAATACTGACATCAGAGCTTGTGTCCGTACAATCAGTGTCCATAGCAACCGACACGTGGACGTCTAACTCCACGGAGAGTTATATCACAGTAACTGAGCATCACATCAATGACGACTGGAACATGCAAGCAAATGCACTACTCACCCGAGCGATGCCGGACACACTGGTGAAAATCTCGCGGCGAAATTAAAGGACTGTATATCTGAATTTGGTTTAGATGGCAAAGTATATACCTGTGTCCATGATAATGCCCGTAATATACAATGTGCTGGAGATAAATGTGAGGACTGGGACGATTTGGGGTGTTTCGCGCATACGTTACAGCTATGCATCAAGCCTGCGTTTGAACTGCAGACTGTGTCTAAGATGATTTCCAAATGCCGTAAGCTTGTGGGACATTTTAAACACTCTACCACAATGACATCCGAGTTGAGAAACCGCCAGAAACTGCTCGGGGAACCTGAACATTCCTTAATTCAGGATGTACCTACACGATGGAATTTCACACAGCTGATGCTGGGGCGATTAGTAGAACAACGTCGCGCGATTATGGATTTAATGTTAGATAACAAAGTGACAAAGAAGGCCGACAGTGTACTGCTCTTGAAGGACAACGAATGGGAGATAGCTAGTGATCTGTCCGATGTGCTGACCGTGCGGAAGTTACAACATACATGTGTTCAGAAAGTGACGTGTCTTGCTCGGATATATACCCAATAGTGATAGGTTTGATCGGTGGTTGTTTGAAGGTGTGTTCTGAGGACAGTTCAGTGGTAGTTGTTAGAGTACTGCCGTTTTTAACCTCAGAGCAACGTGGGATAGTTGAGGAAATGCTAGAAAGTTATGTTGAAGAACTGCCATTACGATTACCGTCGAATGAAAGTGAAATTACAACTAGCAAACCACTGAGTAAAAGAAGGAAATTAAGCTTCTTAGTGTATGACACCGCCGAGAAAGAACAATCGGACAAACTAAAATCGTACTTGCTAGAAAAAATGGATCCCCACTGTAAACCCATAGAATGGTGGTGACGGAACGAAAACACATTCCCAAAAGTGGCGCAAGTTGCAAAGAAAGTACTAGCCTTTCCGGCAACGTCAGTTCCGTCGGAACATATTTTCTCCGCCGCCGGACTCTTGATAAACAAATTAAGGAATAGATTGTCCAGTGACCTTGTGGACAGCATCATATTCTTGAATAAAAACAAGCTGCCTAAGGGGTGTGACATGCATGTAGGTGACACTAACTAGTGTTGTTAAATAGAATGGCCAGCTCTACGGGACTCGGAATATAATGTAAATTTGTTCTATTTGTTTGTGTTTGTTTGTTTGTTTGTTCCAATCTAATATAAAGAGATTGTGTTCACTAATTAAAATTGTTGTAATTTAAATTAGTTTATTTCTTCAAACTTATCCCCATTCAGAGCGAAATTTTATTTTCACAAACCCACCAAGTCAACAAGCGGAGTTGTTTATCAATCAACACAAGCCGCATATTTAAAACGCTGACAGTAGACTTCACGTTTACATAATTCTAACATGCCACCACTTTCAATAGAACGGTGTTACCTGTCAGCGATACAAGAGTAAAGTGGAAATCGAAAGTTGGAGAAATTTGCGAATATTCGTTCGGAAGATCATCCGAATATTCGAATATCACAATCACCATTCGTTGCCATCCCTACTAAAAAGTATCAAAACAAATGCCAAATGCTTGATTTCTTATAATATGCAGCTAGACAATCTTGATTTCATTACTGCAATGGAAGAAAACTGAACAAAATAGTGATCAGAAAGAGAGACAGGCCCGTAGCCACACTGAGGCACACCGAGGGGGCACACCGAGGCACATTGAGGCACACCACGGCACACTGAGGCACACTGAGGTACACTGAGGCACACTGAGGAACACCAAGGAGGCACACCGAGGAGGCACACCGAGGCACACTGAGGGACACTGAGATGGCACACCAAGGAGGCACACCAAGGAACACTGAGGCACACTGAGGATGCACACCGAGGAGGCACACCGAGGCACACTGAGGGACACTGAGGAGGCACACCTAGGAGGCACACCAAGGAACACTGAGGCACACTGAGGATGCACACCAAGGAGGCACACCGAGGAGGAACACCGAGGCACACTGAGGAGGCACACCAAGGAGGCACACCAAGGAACACTGAGGCACACTGAGGATGCACACCAAGGAGGCACACCGAGGAGGAACACCGAGGGACACCATGCAATTTCAAAAGCAAAAAAATAAATAAAAATAAAATAAAATGCAAGAACTATGCCTTTGCTGTATAAAATGTTGACTGCTAGAGAGCTAGGTCAGTACATAATTATACGTCTAACAACATTAAATCAGAAAACGCAGGAAAATCGCTTCTAACCCCAACATGCCCCCGGACTCCCCTATGTTTCCTCAGATGAAATTTGCCTCTGGTTACGGTACTGAAAGGAATAATCCCGATTAATTTTGTATATTATATAATTAAAGATATGCCTACAATACAACTGAACTATAATTCTACACAGCGTTTGTATGCGCTCAACGATATACATGTATATACTAGTACGAATTATATGCAGCCATATTTTTGTAGTCGTAGATTTAGATATAGTCTACTGACTAACTGCTTACCAAATGAACACTTTGGAATGACAACACTCGACAACGCAGTACGCCGACGAATCTCAAGAAAACTAGCTTAACCCTTTCCTTCATACAGATTTAGGTTAATATACTATTATATCTCCATACAAACGACAGCCATTTAGCTATCATGCAGTGGATAAGTAGTCGCCATATCTATCCCACCTCCATAGATATTACTGGGACTACATGAGAGTCTGGCCTTTATTTTGAACATTGGGTTGGCTACTACATTGTCAATGTATGTCGTATTGGTAATGGTGTCAAGAGGTGCTTCTATGAGAGAAAGGGTTAATATAAAAATGTCAGTTCTTATAAGCACTGTAGCAACTGTATTTTTGATGAAACTGTGTTCACTTAGTATCTATATTTTGATGAAAGTTTGTTTATTTCAATAATCAATGATTTAGTCACTAGGTAAAATGGTAAAATTAAAGGTGCATAGTTGTCGCAGCTGAACAATCTATCCAGAACATTTGGCCACATCGTTATAGTACATTACTGCATTTTCAGAGTTCAGGCACGTCCGAGGGCGGTATACAGATGGAGTCAAGATCCACGAACAGACTGTCTGAAGATACAGATAATTACTTCAGGGATGGTGCGAGAAAGATTGGTAAGTGAGCACAGCACAGTATTGCAGTATTCGGGTATTCTTGGAGCCTCCGTAGTGTAGTTGAAATTGTGTCTGCCCTTTAACCGAGGGTTGCGAGTTTGCACTCCGCCAGAACCATGTTGGTTGTGTGACAGACCTTAGGAAAGACACTTAAATCCACATTGCCTCTCCTCTTAACCTCATGGCTGTCCGATTAGCACAATGGTTAGCACGCTCGCTTCTTACCAATGCAACCCAGGTTCGATCCTCTGACCGGGAGTATGTGAGTTGGTACGCCAGATCGGACAGGTGGGTTTTCCCCAGGTACTCGGTCTCCTCCCACCCGAATGACCACATTTACGCTTTCATCCGCACCAACGAGAGTGATTAATATAAGTTGTTAATACTTGCTTCTCAATCGTTAAACTTAAACTTTTTTCTTAACCTCGTGGCGATGGATTCCATTGGAAATGAGGTCTCGAGAAAACTCATGTTTTTTATCCAAATATTTAAACAATATTTTAAATGAATCTTTGCCTCTCTTTTTCTATCCAAATATTTAAATATTCTATTTAAGGAATTCATGCCTCTCTTATAGAAATACAATTAATTCTCTTTTATTTTGGTCCTCAAATAGTGGAATAGCAAATATTCATAATTTTCCAACAAATTTCATTTCACATATGTAAGTTCCGTTAGTGATTGGACTAACAGTGTAACAGACGGATCTGTAGTCCAGTGGTAACACACTAGACTGGTAATCCAGGGATCGCAGGTTCGATCTCCCATCTGACCCTAATAAAATTAAAAGTCTTTCAGATGGGACGTTAAACCGAGGTCTCGTGTCAGTGCTTTACACCGTGCACGTAAAAGAACCAGAGGAGACTCTGGAATGGGTCTCTCTCTGTATCATTGCACTATCCTCCAAAATCTAAAATGACTAATATCTTCAGGAGGCGTCGCTCATATGGGCAACCGGTAGCGACGATAAATAAACGTAAAACACACACACTAACAGTGTGTGTATTGCATGTGTTACTTCGATAGCATATATATATCTGTCTCTGCACTGCTGCTCATTGTTACAGACGGATGTGTTGTCCAGTGGTTAACACGTTGGACTGCGAGTCTAGAAATCGCAGGTTCGATCCCCGTCTGACTCTGATAATATTAACAGTATTTGATATGGGACTTTAAACTGAGGTCTTGTGTCAGTGCTTTACACCGTGTACATAAAGGAACCAGCAGATATTCTGGAATGGGTCTCTGTCCGAAAATGTAAAATGATTAATCTCTTCAGGAGGCATCGCTCATATGGGCAACCTGTAGCAATGATAAATAAACGTAAAATACACACACACACTATTGTTTTTAAATTGTCTGTTGTGTCTATGTGAGAGTGCTCACTCGCAAAATAGCAGTTAATAACTGATGGCTTTCAGGAAGTATTAAGTGTAACAAAGAAATCCAATCTGAAATGTTTCCCAAAGACAGATGTGCTCATTTCTTCTGCAGGATTCAGTCTGAAGGGTAGTCAATCAAACAACCTTTAAAGGATTAGAATGGAAGGGTAGTCAATCAAACAACCTTTAAAGGATTAGAATGGAAGGGTAGTCAGACAAAGTATTCCTTTAAAGGATTAGAATGGAAGGGTAGTCAGACAAAGTATTCCTTTAAAGGATTAGAATGGAAGGGTAGTCAATCAGACAAAGTATTCCTTTAAAGGATTAGAATGGAAGGGTAGTCAATCAAACAACCTTTAAAGGATTAGAATGGAAGGGTAGTCAATCAAACAACCTTTAAAGGATTAGAATGGAAGGGTAGTCAGACAAAGTATTCCTTTAAAGGATTAGAATGGAAGGGTAGTCAATCAGACAAAGTATTCCTTTAAAGGATTAGAATGGAATGGTAGTCAATCAGACAAAGTATTCCTTTAAAGGATTAGAATGGAATGGTAGTCAATCAAACAAAGTATTCCTTTAAAGGATTAGAATGGAAGGGTAGTCAATCAGACAAAGTATTCCTTTAAAGGATTAGAATGGAAGGGTAGTCAATCAAACAAAGTATTCCTTTAAAGGATTAGAATGGAAGGGTAGTCAGACACAGTATTCCTTTAAAGGATTAGAATGGAAGGGTAGTCCAAAGTGAGCATATTATTGCTAAATACAAGTGACATGCAGGTGCGGGTCATAATGGTCGTTCGCTGGTCCCGTGGATGGATAAGTGATTTAATAGAATATCATTATATACGGAAAACACACGGGACGATCTAAAAATGGTCGTCGGAGACAAACGCCGTGAAACGGTCACTGAATGCATATGGTTGCATAATCGTAATTGGTATGTTTTTATTTTTCAATATTTAAAAATTTTTTGGGGGTGGTACCTAAATTAGGAGAGGGGCATAAAAAAGGGAATATACAGTAATTGATTACATTTCTAAAATTCGGAATTTGAGAATGAAGACTGCCTTGTGTTTTGTTTTGTTTTATATCCACTACTGAGCTGCTAATTAATCAATCAATCAGAGAAGGTTTTAATTTACGTTCTCTCTCAAGGGGCCTCTGTCACCAAGGGGATTTAGAGTTAGGCATAGCTACTAGAGTTAGGCATAGCTACTAGAGTTAGGCATAGCTACTAGAGTTAGGCATAGCTACTACAGCTAGGCATAGCTACTAGAGTTCGGCATAGCTACAGTTAGGCATAGCTACTACAGTTAGGCATAGCTACTACAGTCAGGCATAGCTACTACAGTTAGGCTTAGCTACTAGAGTTTGGCATAGCTACAGTTAGGCATAGCTGCTAGAGTTAGGCATAGCTACTAGAGTTAGGCATAGCTACTAGAGATAGGCATAGCTACTACAGTTAGGCATAGCTACTAGAGTTAGGCATAGCTACAGTTAGGCATAGCTGCTAGAGTTAGGCATAGCTACAAGAGTTAGGAATAGCTACTAGAGTTACGCTTAGCTACTAGAGTTAGGTATAGCTACTAGAGTTAGGTATAGCTACTACAGTTAGGCATAGCTGCTAGAGTTAGGCATAGCTACAAGAGTTAGGTATAGCTACTAGAGTTAGGCATAGCTACTAGAGTTAGGCATAGCTACTAGAGTTAGGAATAGCTACTAGAGTTAGGCATAGCTACTAGAGTTAGGCATAGCTACTAGAGTTAGGCATAGCTACTAGAGTTAGGCATAGCTACTAGAGTTAGGTATAGCTACTAGAGTTAGGAATAGCTACTATAGTTAGGTATAGCTACTACAGTTAGGCATAGCTACTACAGTTAGGCATAGCTACTACAGTTAGGCATAGCTACTAGAGTTATAGCTACTACAGTTAGGCATAGCTACTAGAGTTAGGTGGCTTAAAACTCATTCCTCTGATTGCTGATGCAGAAAGACAACACGGGTATTTAGAGAAGTCCCCCCCCCCCCTGATTCAATATGTCCATACAGTATTTCCTGTGAGATTGTGATATTTCCTGTGCTTTTGAGTATCAAAGCCATTGTTTGTTGTGCTTTCATGAATTTTCTACCAAAGGAAACATCTAAAAGGTCACTCAAAACTCTCAAGTGCTGCCAATTTCACTTTTACCATAAGCAAATTAGGGCACATTAGACAGCCTAAAAACAGTGCTGTATAACCCATTTGATTCTGGATACCATTGGATCTAAGTTGTTTGCAAAAGCCATTAAATGTATCCAGAATGAAATGGGATAATCTGCATATAGACCCAACAGTATGATCCATGTTGCCCTGGGAAGTTATAGCGTAGCGTATTTAATGATTGCGCTACAGGATACAGACTGTGCAGTGTAAGCTGCCGAATGTCTATAACACTGGATCATCAATCAATACACATCTATTGTTCCAACACAACCTATAAAATTAATTTCAAAATCATTGATTTGTTAACCATTTCCACCATCTATAGCAGTAAGCTCTCTCATCATTCTCTCCAGTGTCAGAGATTATAGGAAAGTGTTTCACATTCTGTCCTGCAATGTTAATGTGCCTGTAGCCTGAAGTCCCCCACCCACTCTGTCCTACAATGGTAATGTGCCTGTAGCCTGAAGTCCCCCCTCACCCACTCTGTCCCGCAATGTTAATGTGCCTGTAGCCTGAAGTCCCCCCTCACCCACCCTGTCCTGCAATGTTAATGTGCCTGTAGCCTGAGGTCCCCCCCCCACCCACTCTGTCCTGCAATGTTAATGTACCTGTAGCCTGAAGTCCCCCCACCTACTCTGTCCTGCAATGTTAATGTGCCTGTAGCCTGAAGTCCCCCACCCACTCTGTCCTGCAATGTTAATGTGCCTGTAGCCTGAAGTCCCCACCCACCCACTCTGTCCCGCAATGTTAATGTACCTGTAGCCGGAAGTCCCCCCACCCACTCTGTCCCGCAATGTTAATGTACCTATAGCCTGAGGTCCCCCCCACCTACTCTGTCCCGCAATGTTAATGTGCCGTAGCCTGAGGTCCCCCCACCCACTCTGTCCCGCAATGTTAATGTACAGGTAGTCAGAGGTCCCCACCCACCATCTGTCCCGCAATGTTAATGTACCTATAGCCTGAGGTCCCTCACCACTCTGTCCTACAATGTTAATGTACAATAGCCTGATGTCCCCCCCACCACTCTGTCCTGCAATGTTAATGTACCAATAGCCTGATGTCCTCCCACCCACTCTGTCCCACAATGTTAATGTACCTATAGCCTGAGGTCCCCCACCCACTCTGTCACGCAATGTTAATGTACCTATAGCCTGAGGTCCTCCACCCCACCCTCTCTATCCCGCAATGTTAATGTACCTATAGCCTGAGGTCCCCCCCACCCACTCTGTCCAGCAATGTTAATGTACATGTAGCTGAGGTCCTCCCACCCCACCCATTCTGTCCTGCAATATTAATGTACCTATAGCCTGAGGTCCTCCACCCCACCCACTCTAATATTAATGTACCTATAGCCTCAGGTCCTCCACCCCACCCACTCTGTCCCGCAATGTTAATATACCTATAGCCTGAGGTCCTCCACCCCCCCACTCTGTCCAGCAATGTTAATGTGCCGTAGCCTGAGGTCCCCCCACCCACTCTGTCCTGCAATGTTAATGAACCTGTAGCCTGAGGTCCCCCCACCCACTCTGTCCTACAATGTTAATGTACATGTAGCCTGAGGTCCCCCACCCACTCTGTCCCGGAATGTTAATGAACCTGTAGCCTGAGGTCCCCCACCCACTCTGTCCTGCAATGTTAATGTACCTGTAGCCTGAGGTCCCCCACCCACTCTGTCCAGCAATGTTAATGAACCTGTAGCCTGAGGTCCCCCACCCACTCTGTCCTACAATGTTAATATACCTATAGCCTGAGGTCCCCCACCCACTCTGTCCAGCAATGTTAATGAACCTGTAGCCTGAGGTCCCCCACCCACTCTGTCCTGCAATGTTAATGTACCTGTAGCCTGAGGTCCCCCCCACCCACTCTGTCCCGCAATGTTAATGTACCTATAGCCTGAGGTCCCCCACCCACTCTGTCCTGCAATGTTAATGTACATGTAGCCTGAGGTCCCCCCCACCCACTCTGTCCTGCAATGTTAATGTACCTATAGCCTGAGGTCCCCCACCCACTCTGTCCAGCAATGTTAATGAACCTGTAGCCTGATGTCCCCCACCCACTCTGTCCCGCAATGTTAATGTACCTATAGCCTGAGGTCCCCCACCCACTCTGTCCTACAATGTTATATACCTATAGCCTGAGGTCCCCCACCCACTCTGTCCAGCAATGTTAATGAACCTGTAGCCTGAGGTCCCCCCACCCACTCTGTCCTGCAATGTTAATGAACCTGTAGCCTGAGGTCCCCCACCCACTCTGTCCTGCAATGTTAATGTACCTGTAGCCTGAGGTCCCCCCCACCCACTCTGTCCCGCAATGTTAATGTACCTATAGCTTGAGATCCCCAACCCACTCTGTCCTGCAATGTTAATGTACCTATAGATTGAGTCCCCCCCCACCCACTCTGTCCCACAATGTTAATGTACCTATAGCTTGAGTTCCCCCACCCACTCTGTCCCGCAATGTTAATGTACCTATAGCTTGAGTTCCCCCACCCACTCTGTCCCGCAATGTTAATGTACTGTAGCCTGAGGTCCCCCACCCCACTCTGTCCCGCAATGTTAATGTACCTATAGCTTGAGTTCCCCCCACCCACTCTGTCCCGCAATGTTAATGTACCTATAGCCTGAGGTCCCCCACCCACTCTGTCCTGCAATGTACCTATAGCCTCAGGTCCCCCACCCACTCTGTCCCTCAATGTTAATGCACCTATAGCCTCAGGTCCCCCCACCCACTCTGTCCTGCAATGTACCTATTGCCTCAGGTCCCCCACCCACTCTGTCCCGCAATGTTAATGTACCTATAGCCTCAGGTCCCCCCCACCCACTCTGTCCTGCAATGTTAATGTACCTATAGCTGAGGTCCCCCACCCACTCTGTCCACAATGTTAATGTACCTATAGCCTCAGGTCCCCCCACCCACTCTGTCCTGCAATGTACCTATAGCCTGAGGTCCCCCACCCACTCTGTCTGCAATGTACCTATAGCCTCAGGTCCCCCCACCCACTCTGTCCTGCAATGTACCTATAGCCTCAGGTCCCCCCACCCACTCTGTCCTGCAATGTACCTATAGCCTGAGGTCCCCACCCACTCTGTCCCACAATGTTAATGTACCTATAGCCTCAGGTCCCCCCACCCACTCTGTCCTGCAATGTACCTATAGCCTGCCTGATGTCTCCCACCCCACCCACTCTGTCCCGCAATGTTAATGTACCTATAGCCTGAGGTCCCCCCACCACTCTGTCCTGCAATGTTAATGTACCTGTAGCCTGAGGTCCCCCCACCCACTCTGTCCCGCAATGTTAATGTACCTATAGCCTGAGGTCCCCCCCACCCACTCTGTCCTGCAATGTTAATGTACCTGTAGCCTGAGGTCCCCCCCCACCCACTCTGTCCCACAATGTTAATGTACCTATAGCTCAGGTCCCCCCCACCCACTCTGTCCCGCAATGTTAATGTACCTGTAGCCTGAGGTCCACCCACCCAC
Source organism: Archivesica marissinica (assembly GCA_014843695.1). Lineage (NCBI taxonomy): Eukaryota > Metazoa > Mollusca > Bivalvia > Venerida > Vesicomyidae > Archivesica > Archivesica marissinica. Next base: position 16,072,423 of record CM026401.1, read on the forward strand.
TCTGTCCTGCAATGTTAATGTACCTGTAGCCTGAGGTCCACCCCACCCACTCTGTCCCGCAATGTTAATGTACCTATAGCCTGAGGTCCCCCCACCCACTCTGTCCTGCAATGTTAATGTCCCTGTAGCCTGAGGTCCCCCCACACCACTCTATCCCGCAATGTTAATGTACCTATAGCCTGAGGTCCCCCCCACCCACTCTGTCCTGCAATGTTAATGTACCTGTAGCCTGAGGCCCCCCACCCACTCTGTCCTGCAATGTTAATGCACCTGTAGCCTCAGGTCCCCCCCCACCCACTCTGTCCCGCAATGTTAATGTACCTGTAGCCTGAGGTCCTACCCCACCCACGGTCCTGCAATGTTAATGTACCTGTAGCCTGAGGTCCCCCCCACCCACTCTGTTCCGCAATGTTAATGTACCTATAGCCTGAGGTCCCCCCCACCCACTCTGTCCTACAATGTTAATGTACCAATAGCTGATGTCCTCCCCACCCACTCTGTCCCGCAATGTTAATGTACCTATAGCCTCAGGTCCCCCCCACACTCTGTCCCGCAATGTTAATGTATCTATAGCCTCAGGTCCCCCCCACCAAACTCTGTCCCGCAATGTTAATGTACCTATAGCCTGAGGTCCCCCCCACCCACTCTGTCCCGCAATGTTAATGTACCTATAGCCTGAGGTCCCCCCCACCCACTCTGTCCCACAATGTTAATGTACTGTAGCCTGAGGTACCCCCCACCCACTCTGTCCTGCAATGTTAAGTACCTGTAGCCTGAGGTCCCCCCACCACTCTGTCCTGCAATGTTAATGTACCTGTAGCCTGAGGTCCCCCACCCACTCTGTCCTGCAATGTTAATGTACCTGTAGCCTGAGGTCCCCCCCACCCACTCTGTCCTGCAATGTTAATGTACCTGTTTTAGCCTGAGGTCCCCCCACCCACTCTGTCTGCTGCAATGTTAATGTACCTGTAGCCTGAGGTCCCCCCCCCACCTACTCTGTCCCGCAATGTTAATGTACCTGTAGCCTGAGGTCCCCCCCACCCACTCTGCCTGCAATGTTAATGTACCTGTAGCCTGAGGTCCCCCCACCACTCTGTCCCGCAATGTTAATGTACCTGTAGCTGAAGTCCCCCCACCTACTCTGTCCCGCAATGTTAATGTACCTATAGCCTGAGGTCCCCCCACCCACTCTGTCCACAATGTTAATGTACTGTAGCCTGAGGTCCCCCCACTACTCTGTCCCGCAATGTTAATGTACCTATAGCCTGAGGTCCCCCCACCCACTCTGTCCCGCAATGTTAATGTACCTGTAGCCTGAGGTCCTCCCCACTCTGTCCAGCAATGTTAATGTAACCTATAGCCTGAGGTCCCACACCCACTCTGTCCTGCAATGTTAACTGTAGGCCTGAGGTCCCCACCCACTCTGTCCTGCAATGTTAATGCACCTGTAGCCTGAGGTCCCCACCCACTCTGTCTGCAATGTAATTGTACCTGTAGCCTGAGGTCCCCCCCACCACTCTGTCCTGCAAGTGTTATGTACCTGTAGCCTGAGGTCCTCCCACTCTGTCCAGCAATGTTAATGTACCTGTAGCATGAGGTCCCCCACCCCACTCTGTCCTGCAATGTAATTGTAGCCTGAGGTCCCCCACCACTCTGTCCTGCAATGTTAATGCACCTGTAGCCTGAGGTCCCCCACCACTCTGTCCTGCAATGTTAATGTACATGTAGCCTGAGGTCCCCCACCCACTCTGTCCTGCAATGTTAATGTACCTGTAGTCTGAGGTCCAACCACCCACTCTGTCCTGCAATTTAATGTACCTGTAGCCTGAGGTCCCCCCACCCACTCTGTCCTGCAATGTTAATGTACCTATAGCTGAGGTCCCCCAACCACCCACTCTGTCCTACAATGTTAATGTACCTGTAGCCTGAGGTCCCCCCACCCACTCTGTCCTGCAATGGTAATGTACTATAGCTGAGGTCCCCCCACCCACTGTCCTGCAATGTTAATGATACCTGTAGCCTGAGGTTCCTCTCCCCACTGTCCTGTAAATGTACCTATAGCCTCAGGTCCCACACCCCACTCTGTCCTGTAATGTACCTATAGCCTGAGGGTCCCCCACCATTCTGTCCTGCAATGTTAATGTACCTGTAGCTGAGGTTCTCCCCACTCTGTCCGTAATGTTAATGTACCTATAGCCTCAGGGTCCCCCACCCACTCTGTACTGTAATGTTAAGTACATTGCCTCAGGTCCCCACCCACTCTGTCCTGTAATGTTAATGTACCTGTGGCCTCAGCTCCCCCAACCACTCTGTCCTGTAATGTTAATGTACTATAGCCTCAGGTCCCCCCACCCACTCTGTCCTGTAATATTAATGTAACCTATAAAGACTCAGGTCCCCCCCACCCACTCCTGTCCTGCAATGTTAATGTACCTGTAGCCTGAGGTCTCCTACCACTCTGTCCCTCAATGTGAAATGTACCTCATAGCCTCATCAGGTACCCCCCCACCCACTCTGTCCTGAATGTTAATGTACCATGAGCCTCAGGCCCCACCCACTCTGGCCTGTTAATGTTATTACATAGCCTGAGGTCCCCACCCCCCACTCTGTCCTGCAATGTTAATGTACCTATAGCCTCAGGTCCCCTACCCACTCGTCCTGCAATGTTAAGTACCTATAGCCTGAGGTCCCCCCACCCACTCGTCCGCAATGTTAATGAACCTGTAGCTGAGGTCTCCCCACTCGGTACTGTAATTGTACCTATAGCCTCAGTCCCCCCACCCACTCTGTCCTGTAATGTACCTATAGCCTGAGGTCCCCCACCCATTCTGTCCTGCAATGTTAATGTACCTGTAGCCTGAGGTTCTCCCCACTCTGTCCTGTAATGTTAATGTACCTATAGCCTCAGGTCCCCCACCCACTCTGTCCTGTAATGTTAATGTACCTATTGCCTCAGGTCCCCCACCCACTCTGTCCTGTAATGTTAATGTACCTGTGGCCTCAGCCCCCCAACCACTCTGTCCTGTAATGTTAATGTACCTATAGCCTCAGGTCCCCCCACCCACTCTGCCTGTAATATTAATTACCTATAGCCTCAGGTCCCCCCCACCCACTCTGTCCTGCAATGTAATTACCTGTAGCCTGAGGCCTCCTACCACTCTGTCCCTCAAGTTAATGTACCTATAGCCTCAGGTCCCCCCCACCCACTCTGTCCTGCAATGTTAATTACCTGTAGCCTCAGGTCCCCACCCACTCTGTCCTTAATGTTATGTACCTATAGCCTGAGGTCCCCCCCCCACTCTGTCCTGCAATGTTAATGTACCTATAGCCTCAGGTCCCCCACCCACTCTGTCCTGCAATGTTAATGTACCTATAGCCTCAGGCCCCCCACCCACTCTGTCCTGCAATGTTAATGAACCTGTAGCTCAGGTCTCCCCACTGTCCTGTAATTGTACCTATAGCCTCAGGTCCCCCACCCACTCTGTCCTGTAATGTACCTATAGCCTGAGGCCCCCCACCATTCTGTCCTGCAATGTTAATGTACCTGTAGCCTGAGGTTCTCCCCACTCTGTCCTGTAATGTTAATGTACCTATAGCCTCAGGTCCCCCACCCACTCTGTCCTGTAATGTTAATGTACCTATTGCCTCAGGTCCCCCACCCACTCTGTCCTGTAATTAATGTCCTGTGGCCTCAGCTCCCCCAACCACTCTGTCCTGTAATGTTAATGTACCTTAGCCTCAGGTCCCCCACCCACTCTGTCCTGAAAAAACACCACCCCCCCACCCACTCTGTCCTGCAATGTTAATGTACCTGTAGCCTGAGGTCCTCCACCACTCTGTCCCTCAATGTTAATGTACCTATAGCCTCAGGTCCCCCACCCACTCGTCCTGTAATGTTAATGTACCTGTAGCCTCAGGTCCCCCACCACTCTGTCCTGTAATGTTAATGTACCTATAGCCTGAGGCCCCCACCCCCACTCTGTCCTGCAATGTTAATGTACCTATAGCCTCAGGTCCCCTACCCACTCTGTCCTGCAATGTTAATGTACCTATAGCCTGAGGTCCCCCACCCACTCTGTCCTACAATGTTAATGTACCTGTAGCCTCAGGTCCCCCCGATGGAGACGTGGAAGTTATATTTATAATAGTCTCAGATTATAGGAAAATCGTTGACTGTATTACATTGGAACTTTGCCCTTTTTAGATAATTTGGTCATGTTAGAATTGAAATAATATGTGTATTTGTGTTATTTATATAGTGGAATATAACACGGTTTGTTGTTCTGAGGGCAGGAATTAACCACTTAGGCCTCAGAACTCCAAACCTTTATTGGGCAATAAATAACTGGAAGACAAATTTCGTAAATACATGGCCATTTGGTTACTTTAAATGTTGCTCTATGAAAGAGACCTTTTAAGTAGCTTCATTGCTGACAGGCTGTTAGAGGTGTGTGTTTTACGTTTATTTGATCGCCTTCGAATATCACTCCAGTTGTAATCTACAGCCATGTGTTACATGAGGTCCAGTTTCATGTATTCTCAATGGTTTTGATATGATAATCTTTCTGTTTAGGAACATCCCTGGTGTAGTTAATTCTATCCGTGTTATTGAATATTCCTGTTAAGTGATTGATGTATGTAAATGGGTGTAATTTGCTGTTTAGACCCAACTGTATTTTGTTTAGCATGTAGGACGCCATCTTGAATGTACACCGTGTATTAGACGCTACGCGACAGTGTTCCATACACTGCTTTCGTAAACAAAGTGTATCGCTTGTATGTGGCATTCGTAGAGGGCGAATTTGTTTAAACGTAAGTTTCGGGGGGGCATTTTATAAGTGTATGTATGTTATTGATATGTATGCAGTGCTTAGTTGACGCAACAGTTCTATTTTAGTTTTTAGTTGCGAGTACCTGTGGTACTACAAAATTTGTGTGTGACGTAATGCGACATGTGGGCAGCGTCATGCGACATGTGGGGCACGCACATACACTGCGACGTGTGGATTCCACAGTGTGCACCCACAGGTTGCACATCCCACACGTCGCATTGTGTGTTAGTATAAATACAAGGCACAATGTCATTCTTGGCCTCCAACACTCCGAAATATCCAGAAATCCTTGCCTGTCCGTATAACATAGCAGACGATAGGTTGTCATATTGTATATTGTATGGTGATCGTTAATAGTCACGCCTGTGCATATCAGCTGCTCTATAGTAAAAGGAGATAGAAGAACATCACATCGTTGTCGTCACTTAGTCAATTGTCCGCTGTGATCAGCCCACGTCCGTCCTCCCGTCTGCCCACTAGATTGACCCCGGTTGGCGCATAACAATATTAGTCATTTTAGATTTTTGGAGGATAGTGCAATGATACAGACAGAGACCCATTCCAGAATGGAACCTCGGTTTGACGTCCCATCTGAAAGACTGTTAATTTTATTATGGTCAGACGGGGGATCGAACCTGCGATCCCTGGATTACCAGTCCAGCGTGTTACCACTGGACTACATATCTATGAAAGAGACCAGTAGCGTCCTGGCTGACAGGCTTCAAATCATTTATAAATATCAAGGATTTCTCTGAAACCCTTCAATATCCTTGGTAAAGAAATATATTTCATGGAGAGCTGGATTATTTCCTGTCTCTCTAGAGTCCTGTCTATGTAATCAATGTCAGCATGTTGGTTTTATGATTTGAACCAAAGAGAGTTGTCACGGCACGCACTGGGCTTTATTTCTCTACTCGTGTCTGTCTAGTCCATTAAGTATGTCCACAAGCTCAGCAAATCAATTTTGCAAAATAAACTAAGTGGAATTTGGCCTTCTTGGAGTGGACCTTGCATGCACTTCCTCCTCTATTACGTATACACAACCTACACAACTAATGTCTACATTGTACTCTCTAATCTTAAGAAAGTATCATCAAATATTCTTTGTTACAATATAATGTTGAGTGTTTGTATTGATGTTGTTGCATTGTGGCCTATTAGAAAAATACATGGATGGCAATCTTTCTCTATTTAGAGGATTTCCTCTTTTCTGGTTACAATCTTGAAAAATAAATATTGCCAGATTTTGTCCATTAAGCTGTTCAGAAAGATATATTTTCATTTTTAAGTTGGGTGGTCCATTTTTCAGTATTTTGGCAGATTTCCTCTTGTTTCACAAATTTGAAAATAAGAATTTTTTTATTTGAAAATTAGATAATTGGAAAAAATTCTTCCAGATATATAATTATAACGATACAATTTTAGATATAACACCAGCATTTCAGCCTTAACACCAGTATTTCTGGTTATCTTAGAAAGTGAGTTTTGTGTCCTCTATCTAGTAACTACAATGCAAAAAGCATTACGTAAAAATACAATCTTACGTATAAAATAGAATTGCTACTAGAAATGCGTCCAAAATAATTCAAACGATATCATTGAATCAATAAACAATGTTTTTGTGGTCTAAAAGTGAAAGTAGGATTTCATATAACAGTCAGCCATGCTGTTTATCATTGGAGTCTACACTAAGCGTGTGATACTGTTGTCTAGAGATAATTTAAATCACATTAGTCTAAAAATAAATATGCATAGGCACAAATGTGAGATATCGGTGGAAGTCGTGATAGCGCTGTCGTAGCGCATTCGCTTCAGGTGCGAAATGTCTGGAGTTCGAGCCCTGCTGGAGCCACTACAATTGTGCCCTTTGGCAAGGCATTTAAATTCCACATTGCATTTTCTCTCTCCCTCGTGGTAATGGATTCCATCAGGAATGGAGTATCGAGAGTGATTAATATAAGGTGTAAGAACTTGTTTCGCTATCTAGCTAACATAAATTTGTATAAA
>CM026401.1:16080261-16159385 GCA_014843695.1 Archivesica marissinica
CGACATGTGATCGAGGTATCATGTGACCGACATGTGACCAAGGTATCATGTGACCGACATGTGACCGAGGCATCATGTGACCGACATGTGACCGAGGTATCATGTGACCGACATGTGACCGAGGTATCATGTGACCGACATGTGACTGAGGTATCATGTGACCGACATGTGACCGAGGTATCATGTGACCGACATGTGACCGAGGTATCATGTGACCGACATGTGACTGAGGTATCATATGACCGACATGTGAGAGGTATCATGTGACCGACATGTGACTGAGGTATCATGTGACCGACATGTGACTGAGGTATCATGTGACCGACATGTGACTGAGGTATCATGTGACCGACATGTGACTGAGGTATCATGTGACCGACATGTGACGAGGTATCATGTGACCGACATGTGACCGAGGTATCATGTGACCGACATGTGACTGAGGTATCATGTGACCGACATGTGACTGAGGTATCATGTGACCGACATGTGACCGAGGTATCATGTGACCGACATGTGACCGAGGTATCATGTGACCGACATGTGACTGAGGTATCATGTGACGACATGTGACCGAGGTATCATGTGACCGACATGTGACCGAGGTATCATGTGACCGACATGTGACTGAGGTATCATGTGACCGACATGTGACCGAGGTATCATGTGACCGACATGTGACCGAGGTATCATGTGACCGAGGTATCATGTGACCGACATGTGACTGAGGTATCATGTGACTGACATGTGACCGAGGTATCATGTGACCGACATGTGACTGAGGTATCATGTGACCGACATGTGACTGAGGTATCATGTGACCGACATGTGACCGAGGTATCATGTGACCGACATGTGACCGAGGTATCATGTGACCGACATGTGACTGAGGTATCATGTGACCGACATGTGACCGAGGTATCATGTGACCGACATGTGACTGAGGTATCATGTGACCGACATGTGACTGAGGTATCATGTGACCGACATGTGACCGAGGTATCATGTGACCGACATGTGACCGAGGTATCATGTGACCGACATGTGACTGAGGCATCATGTGACTGACATGTGACCGAGGTATCAAGTGACCGAGGTATCATGTGACCGAGGTATCATGTGACCGACATGTGACCGAGGTATCATGTGACCGACATGTGACCGTGGTATCATGTGACCGACATGTGACCGAGGCATCATGTGACTGACATGTGACCGAGGCATCATGTGACCGACATGTGACCGAGGTATCATGTGACCGACATGTGACCGAGGTATCTTTTGACTGAGGTATCTTTTGACTGAGGTATTATGTGACTGAGGTATCTTGTGACCGAGGTATCTTGTGACTGAGGTATTATGTGACCGAGGTATCATGTGACTGAGGTATCGTGTGACCAAGGTATTATGTGACTGAGGTATCATGTGACTGAGGTATCTTGTGACCGAGGTATCTTGTGACTGAGGTATTATGTGACTGAGGTATTATGTGACCGAGGTATTATGTGACCGAGGTATTATGTGACCGAGGTATTATGTGACCGAGGTATCTTGTGACTGAGGTATTATGTGACTGAGGTATCTTGTGACTGAGGTATTATGTGACTGAGGTATTATGTGACTGATGTGACTGAGGTATCTTGTGACAGGTATTATGTGACCGAGGTATTATGTGACCGAGGTATTATGTGACCGAGGTATTATGTGACCGAGGTATCTTGTGACCGAGGTATCATGTGACTAAGGTATCATGTGACTGATGTGACTGAGGTATCTTGTGACTGAGGTATTATGTGACTAAGGTATCATGTGACTGATGTGACTGAGGTATCTTGTGACAGGTATTATGTGACTGGGGTATCATGTGACTGAGGTATCTTGTGACTGAGGTATCTTGTGACTGAGGTATCTTGTGACTGAGGTATCATGTGACCGAGGTATCATGTGACTGAGGTATCATGTGACTGAGGTATCATGTGACTGAGGTATCATGTGACTGAGGTATCTTGTGACTGAGGTATCTTGTGACTGAGGTATCTTGTGACTGAGGTATCATGTGACTGAGGTATTATGGCACTGAGGTATCTTGTGATTGAGGTATCTTGTGACTGAGGTATCTTGTGACCGAGGTATCTTGTGACTGAGGTATTATGTGACCGAGGTATCATGTGACTGAGGTATCTTGTGACTGAGGTATTATGTGACTGGGGTATCTTGTGACTGAGGTATCATGTGACCGAGGTATCATGTGACTGAGGTATCTTGTGACTGAGGTATCATGTGACTGATGTGACCGAGGTATCATGTGACTGAGGTATCATGTGACTGAGGTATGTGACTGAGGTATCATGTGACTGAGGTATCTTGTGACCGAGGTATGTGACTGAGGTATCATGTGACTGAGGTATCTTGTGACCGAGGTATGTGACTGAGGTATTATGGCACCGAGGTATCTTGTGACTGAGGTATTATGTGACTGAGGTATTATGTGACTGAGGTATTATGTGACTGAGGTATCATGTGACTGAGGTATCATGTGACTGAGGTATTATGTGACTGAGGTATTATGTTACTGAGGTATCATGTGACTGAGGTATCATGTGACTGAGGTATCATGTGACTGAGGTATTATGTGACTGAGGTATCATGTGACTGAGGTATCATGTGACTGAGGTATCATGTGACTGAGGTATCATGTGACTGAGGTATCATGTGACTGAGGTATCATGTGACTGAGGTATCATGTGACTGAGGTATCATGTGACTGAGGTATCATGTGACTGAGGTATCATGTGACTGAGGTATTGTGTGACTGAGGTATCATGTGACTGAGGTATTGTGTGACTGAGGTATGTGACCGAGGTATTATGTGACCGAGGTATCATGGCACCGAGGTACATGACTTTCCTGTCATTGTTGCACTGTCCTACAGATATGCAGGATTAGCATTTGCAAGTTTCAATCCCCTATTGCTATTTTGACAATTACTTTAGATGGCAAATTCAACACTCAACTTATTTTAACCAAAAGGATCACAAATGGACCAAAAGGATCTATTTTAAATCATACAAAATATTGAGATTCATGCTTATAGCATTCATTGCAACAATAAGATTGGATCATTTTGTAATTGATATTTGCTTGATCAGTTCTTTAATAATGATATAAAGGGTACAATAAAATACCGTTTACATGGAACAGTGCTATTACCGTTAGTTGAATGAAGTGATCAGGATATATTATCACATGATTTGGTTCCCCTTTATCAGATTGAATAATCAAATTAAATGATGTCATTTATTGCAATTAAAAAGGCGTATATACCCTTTTATGAAATTCCCTAAATAATAAATGCACAATCATGGTTTGCACGTTACTGTATGTTATTATTATTGTATGTTTCACATGGTTTATACGTTACTGTATGTTATTGTATGTTTCACATGGTTTGTACGTTACTGTATGTTATTGTATGTTTCACATGGTTTGTACGTTACTGTATGTTATTGTATGTTTCACATGGTTTATACGTTACTGTATGTTATTGTATGTTTCACATGGTTTGTACGTTACTGCATGTTATTGTATGTTTCACATGGTTTGTACGTTACTGCATGTTATTGTATGTTTCACATGGTTTGTACGTTACTGTATGTTATTGTATGTTTCACATGGTTTGTACGTTACTGCATGTTATTGTATGTTTCATATGGTTTGTACGTTACTGCATGTTATTGTATGTTTCACATGGTTTGTACGTTACTGCATGTTATTGTATGTTTCACATGGTTTGTACGTTACTGCATGTTATTGTATGTTTCACATGGTTTGTACGTTACTGTATGTTATTATTATTGTATGATATGCTGTAACTACAAGATATGTGGTAACTAAGATATGCTGTAACTACAAGATATGTGGTAACTAAGATATGCTGTAACTACAAGATATGTGGTAACTAAGATATGCTGTGACTACAAGATATGTGGTATCTAAGATATGCTGTAGCTACAAGATATGTGGTAACTAAGATATGCTGTGACTACAAGATATGTGGTATCTAAGATATGCTGTAGCTACAAGATATGTGGTAACTAAGATATGCTGTAACTACAAGATATGTGGTAACTAAGATATGCTGTAACTACAAGATATGTTGTAACTACAAGATATGTGGTAACTACAAGATATGTTGTAACTACAAGATATGTGGTAACTAAGATATGCTGTAATATGTTGTAACTAAGATATGCTGTAACTACAAGATATGTTGTAACTAAGATATGCTGTAACTACAAGATATGTGGTAACTAAGATATGCTGTAACTACAAGATATGTTGTAACTAAGATATGCTGTAACTACAAGATATGTTGTAACTAAGATATGCTGTAACTACAAGATATGTTGTAACTAAGATATGCTGTAACTACAAGATATGTGGTAACTACAAGATATGTGGTAACTAAGATATGCTGTAATATGTGGTAACTAAGATATGCTGTAACTACAAGATATGTTGTAGCTACAAGATATGTTGTAACTAAGATATGTTGTAACTACAAGATATGTGGTAACTACAAGATATGTGGTAACTAAGATATGCTGTAATATGTGGTAACTAAGATATGCTGTAACTACAAGATATGTTGTAACTACAAGATATGTGGTAACTAAGATATGCTGTAATATGTGGTAACTAAGATATGCTGTAACTACAAGATATGTGGTAACTACAAGATATGTGGTAACTAAGATATGCTGTAATATGTGGTAACTAAGATATGCTGTAACTACAAGATATGTTGTAACTAAGATATGCTGTAACTACAAGATATGTGGTAACTAAGATATGCTGTAACTACAAGATATGTTGTAACTAAGATATGCTGTAACTACAAGATATGTTGTAACTAAGATATGCTGTAACTACAAGATATGTTGTAACTAAGATATGTTGTAATTAAAATATGTCGTAAATGGACGTGTCATATTGAATGTAGTTTGTAAGCATGCTTTTGCCAGATGACTGATGTCAATTACAAATCCACTGAAAAGCTGGTCAAAATTTGCAGGGACCAATATTTATAAAGTGTGGATAGTAGTGTGGGGATGGGACTGCTGTGTCAAAAACTACAAGACACGGGAATCCTGTAAAACCAAATCTCGATGTATTAATTACGTTGAGACCATAATAATCAATACAAAATGAGTTTCCAACACAGACATATAGGATAAATAATTACATTTTGATAAGAAGTCTTTCTGCCAAGTATTTTATTTAGGTTTTGGAGTAGGTATATACAAATATTGGATCCTTTGTCATTTTGGCGTTAAATTGTAGAATTGATGATTGTATAATGGGATTAGTTGATTGGAGATCATTGAGCAGTTGTACTGGGTATTGCATGTTTCAGCTACTGTCACTACTGATTGGCTTGCAAATTTAAATCAAAGTTGTTAAGCAATTTGAAAGTATGATTTATAAATAGTGTTATCAGTAATAGGGAAAATTTGTAATTTGATCGATATTTTTTTTGGAATATACAGATTTTAGGCACATTTATAATTTGATAAATATTTGTTGGAATATACAGATTTGCTGGAATGGTAAACATATTTATGTTATCAACAACATATAAGTACGACGCTTGCTTGCATGTAACTGATATTATTTGTTCATATTATCTTCATTTCTTTCTCACATAGAAACACCTCTCGCTAGCATTCACACATAGAAGCACCTCTCGCTAGCATTCACACATAGAAGCACCTCCCGCTAGCATTCACACATAGAAGCACCTCTCGCTAGCATTCACACATAGAAGCACCTCTCGCTAGCATTCACACATAGAAGCACCTCTCGCTAGGCATTCACACATAGAAACACCTCTCGCTAGCATTCACACATAGAAGCACCTCTCGCTAGCATAATACATTCACACATAGAAACACCTCTCGCTAGCATTCACACATAGAAGCACCTCTCGCTAGCATTCTCACATAGAAACACCTCTCGCTAGCATTCACACATAGAAGCACCTCTCGCTAGCATTCACACATAGAAGCACCTCCCGCTAGCATTCACACATAGAAGCACCTCCCACTAGCACACCACCTCTCGCTAGCATAATACATTCTCACATAGAAGCACCTCCCACTAGCTCACATAGAAGCACCTCCTGCTAGCATTCACACATAGAAGCACCTCTCGCTAGCATTCACACATAGAAGCACCTCTCGCTAGCATTCACACATAGAAGCACCTCCCGCTAGCATTCATAGAAGCACCTCCCACTAGCATTCACATAGAAACACCTCTCGCTAGCATAATACATCACATAGAAGCACCTCCCACTAGCATTCACACATAGAAACACCTCTCGCTAGCATTCACACATAGAAGCACCTCTCGCTAGCATTCACACATAGAAGCACCTCCCGCTAGCATTCACACATAGAAGCACCTCCCGCTAGCATTCACACATAGAAACACCTCTCGCTAGCATTCTCACATAGCACCTTAGCATTCTCACATAGAAGCACCTCCCGCTAGCATTCTCACATAGAAGCACCTCCCGCTAGCAATCACACATAGAAGCACCTCTCGCTAGCATTCACACATAGAAGCACCTCTCGCTAGCATTCACACATAGAAGCACCTCTCGCTAGCATTCTCACATAGAAGCACCTCCCACTAGCATTCGCACATAGAAACACCTCTCGCTAGCATTCACACATAGAAACACCTCTCGCTAGCATTCACACATAGAAGCACCTCCCGCTAGCATTCACACATAGAAGCACCTCTTGCTAGCATTCACACATAGAAGCACCTCCCGCTAGCATTCTCACATAGAAACACCTCTCGCTAGCATAATACATTCACACATAGAAGCACCTCCTAGCATTCACACATAGAAGCATAATACATTCACACATAGAAGCACCTCTCGCTAGCATAATACATTCACACATAGAAGCACCTCTCGCTAGCATAATACATTCACACATAGAAGCACCTCTCGCTAGCATAATACATTCACACATAGAAGCACCTCTCGCTAGCATAATACATTCACACATAGAAGCACCTCCCACTAGCATTCACACATAGAAGCACCTCTCGCTAGCATAATACATTCACACATAGAAGCACCTCTCGCTAGCATTCACACATAGAAACACCTCTCGCTAGCATAATACATTCACACATAGAAGCACCTCTTGCTAGCATTCACACATAGAAACACCTCCCGCTAGCATTCACACATAGAAGCACCTCTCGCTAGCATTCACACATAGAAGCACCTCTCGCTAGCATTCACACATAGAAACACCTCTTGCTAGCATTCTCACATAGAAGCACCTCCCACTAGCATTCACACATAGAAGCACCTCCCGCTAGCATTCACACATAGAAGCACCTCTCGCTAGCATTCACACATAGAAGCACCTCTCGCTAGCATTCACACATAGAAACACCTCTTGCTAGCATTCTCACATAGAAGCACCTCCCACTAGCATTCACACATAGAAGCACCTCTCGCTAGCATTCACACATAGAAGCACCTCTCGCTAGCATTCACACATAGAAGCACCTCCCGCTAGTATTCACACATAGAAGCACCTCTCGCTAGCATAATACATTCTCACATAGAAGCACCTCTCACTAGCATAATACATTCTCACATAGAAGCACCTCTCACTAGCATAATACATTCTCACATAGAAGCACCTCTCGCTAGCATAATACATTCTCACATAGAAGCACCTCTCGCTAGCATAATACATTCTCACATAGAAGCACCTCTCGCTAGCATAATACATTCTCACATAGAAGCACCTCTCGCTAGCATAATACATTCTCACATGGAAGCACCTCTCGCTAGCATAATGCATTCTCACAAAGTTATAAATCGACAGAGTGGAACCCAGGCTAATCTGAAAGTGTTAAAACATAAATTAATGGAAAATGTCAGTAAACGTTATATGAAACTACATATACTGGCAAAATCTCAGATTTGATACTTATCGAGGGAAGTGACCAAGGGAAGTGACCAAATGGATATGGTCGTTGACTTCAAATCACTTGCTCCTCACCACTGTAGGTTCGAATCCCACTTGGGGCATTGAATTATGTCGTGTTAGGAGGCTATCCAGCTGACTTGCAGAAGATTGGTGGTTCTACCTGGGTGCCAGGTTTGTGCCTGCAAGACTACTCGGAAGGGTTTGAAACTTGGCTACGCCTATGTAATGGGTGACATCACTGGGTTATATATTCCCTTCCTTAGGAGATAAATCCCAAAATGAATGTTGGTCCTTTTAGCTGGAATTCTTAGTTTTGACTGTTGTTAACTAGCCAGTTGAAGTATTGATAAATGTGATTTTATTGAAATCATAAGTTAATTTAGGATAGCACTGTTTTAGGTTGTAAAACAACAAATAAATTGCCTATTAAATACATAGTAAAAAGTAAAAACATACAGTCTGTTCATTTATGTTTCCAATATTTCATTTCTTTTGATACCACATCCACTGTGAAGAGGTATTCAAATCAAACTGTAAAGAGCAAAAATCTTCCAAATATAATGTTTCCCATAGCCTGTGCTCATCTGTGAATTCTTATACAACACCTTTTCTACACATCAACTAGTCTGAAGTCTTCTCAAGTCACATAAGTTCTCAACAAACTATACACTGTCATGAAAATGCATTTTTACCAAAAGAAAAATGTTATTGGGACTACATTCGAGTGTACCACGGATGCATTTCTGCCTATTTACGTATATACAACCTTTACAATAAATTACCCATTGGATATATACTGTGAGATTTAATAATTGAATAATTGGAGATGAGAGAATGGATTAAAATTGATAGCATGTGTGGTGCAGAGGAAGCAATGGAAAAAAAACAAGAAATCAATTGAGAGGACCAGTCCTATCCTCTTTGAAGAGTATTCAGGGGGCAGTAACAACTAACCAATGTCTCCCATTGAACTAGCAGTAACAACTGACCACTGTCTCCCATTAAACTAGCAGTAACAACTGACCAATGTCTCCCATTAAACTAGCAGTAACACACTGACCAATGTCTCCCATTAAACTAGCAGTAACACACTGACCAATGTCTCCCATTAAACTAGACATTTAATCTGGGGAGAAGTGCTTTACCTATTGGGGAGAAGTGCTTTACCTATTGGGGAGAAGTGCTTTACCTATTGGGGAGAAGTGCTCTACCTATTGGGGAGAATTGCTTTACCTATTGGGGAGAATTGCTTTACCTATTGGGGAGAAGTGCTTTACCTATTGGGGAGAAGTGCTTTACCTATTGGGGAGAAGTGCTTTACCTATTGGGGAGAAGTGATTTACCTATTGGGAGGGAGAAGTGATTTACCTATTGGGGAGAAGTGCTTTACCTATTGGGGAGAAGTGATTTACCTATTGGGGAGAAGTGCTTTACCTATTGGGGAGAAGTGATTTACCTATTGGGGAGAAGTGATTTACCTATTGGGGAGAAGTGATTTACCTATTGGTGAGAAGTGCTTTACCTATTGGGGAGAAGTGCTTTACCTATTGGGGAGAAGTGATTTACCTATTGGGGAGAAGTGATTTACCTATTGGGGAGAAGTGCTTTACCTATTGGGGAGAAGTCCTTTATCTATTGGGGGAGAAGTCTATTGTTGGTGCCTCATCCGAGTTCATCCAATAATCCTATATGAAAAACCTGCTTTAGTTTGAACCCAAATGTTCTTATGTATTCTATTCATAGTCAATCTTTGTACCCGTGTTCAGCTGTAGTACAAAACAAGAGATGTCATACTGTACACACATACTGCTTAGTGTGCAGAGCAGCAAATATACAAACATTTTTCTTACACACTTTAATAATAGCTGACTGACTTGACCGACTGTTTTTGAAATAAGAAGCTAACCTTTCCTATGGTTATTGAGGAAACAACTATACAGCAGGTCTGTGAGATGTCACGGTGGACGCCAGATCGGACATCTGGAATTTCTCCGGCACCCCGGATTCCTTCTACACGTTTGACCACATATATACTCTTCCATCTTCGCCAACGAGAGTGATTAATATTATTAATTTTATGCTTTATCGTTTTTACAGCAACTCTTTTGAATTTGGAACATACTTTTCGTTTATGTTTTCAGCATCTGCTCTCCGAGATGAGACGGCTGAGATGCTAATACAGCAAGGTCTTGAGGAAATCGCCCAAGCACCAACCAGTGAACAGATCGCATTTCTTCTCGTCGAACGTGCCCGACTTCTTGACGAACTTGAAGCCGAGCAAGGTCGCAGTCTCTCGGTGTTATCTGACGGCAGAGTATCGGAGGATATTCAGAGAACCATCGATCGTGAGAGGGAGGAGCTACAGGAGGAGATAGACCAGCAGCGAGAGACGACCAAGGCTGAGGTCGAACAGATCAAACGGGATCACGAGGAGGAAATCAACGTAGTCATGGACGAAAATCAGAGACTTGAAGACGAGCTAGCTTCCTCAAAGAAACAGGTATAAATTGTTATAGTTTTATAGTTATTGTAAAGAACTAGCTTTTGGATTAGGCAGATTTTTTGTTAATTAAAAATGGCAACTATTTAAAGCGACACTACATCAGTGAAAAACACAAATATCTACAGAATGTGTTTTCCTATTATATGGTATAATTTTTATCCAAATATTTGCCACAAATACTGAGTATTTCAACTAATAAACAAACGTCATATACGCGGTTTGTTGACATAACAAAATAATGTAAACATACATGCGTAATACAACTAGTAAATCCTGAATAACACGATTTATGGTACAGATTTACCGTTATATCTCACATTTGTGCCTATATATTTGTACACTATTCTTAGTTAAATTATATCGAAGCGACGTTGTCTCGTATTTAGTATTGACTCCGATGACAAAACAAACGTAAATTCAGGAGCATGGATGACTGTTATATGAAATCATACTTTCAATCCACAAAAATACTGTTTATTGATTCAATGTTAGTGTTCGAATGTATTCGGACGAATTTGTAGTAGCAATGCATTTATACGTGAAAAATGCATTTTATTTGCTTTTTGTGATGTAATGTCGCTTTAAGATGGGTTCTACATTTTGTTTATCATAACGCCTTTTGCACAACTTGTTGAAAGAGTATTACTGTGATTAGGTTTATATGACAATTTCAATTGTATTTCAACCAACAGTATTATTGCATTGTAATGTAAAGTGCAACATTTTGGAGGATTACGAGCATCTTTTAATTAATTGCACAGCGGTAGATTTCTTTTGGATGAAAATGCAAAACCTTCTTAATAAGTGTGGAAGCCCCGCTCAGACCGTGTCTCATTTATATGAAAAAGTTGGCAGTTTCTTACGGAGGTTGGTGCACCAAGTACTGGTTAACCGCTGGAGCCTGCCCAGGAATGGTGTTGTTAGATAAACTGCCCGTCGCTCAAATGGGAAACCGGTAGTGACGTTAAATAAACTTAAATAAAAATAAAAAAATAAGTGTGGAATTCATGAGGAATATAAGAAATTTGATCTCTGGATACAAAATTACCGAATCAGACTATTACGAGTACTCTATATGAAAGTAGTTCCATTTGATTACGAGTACTCTATATGAAAGTAGTTCCATTTGATTACGAGTACTCTATATGAAAGTACTTCCATTTGATTACGAGTACTCTATATGAAAGTAGTTCCATTTGATTACGAGTACTCTATATGAAAGTACTTCCATTTGATTACGAGTACTCTATATGAAAGTACTTCCATTTGATTACGAGTACTCTATATGAAAGTACTTCCATTTGATTACGAGTACTCTATATGAAAGTAGTTCCATTTGATTACGAGTACTCTATATGAAAGTAGTTCCATTTGATTACGAGTACTCTATATGAAAGTACTTCCATTTGATTACGAGTACTCTATATGAAAGTACTTCCATTTGATTACGAGTACTCTATATGAAAGTAGTTCCATTTGATTACGAGTACTCTATATGAAAGTACTTCCATTTGATTACGAGTACTCTATATGAAAGTAGTTCCATTTGATTACGAGTACTCTATATGAAAGTACTTCCATTTGATTACGAGTACTCTATATGAAAGTAGTTCCATTTGATTACGAGTACTCTATATGAAAGTACTTCCATTTGATATACCAAAATTAATTTAAGGAGAGAAACTATATAAGCTCTGCTTCCGTTTTGATCCTTTCCTATTCTTTGATTTTGTGTGCATGTATTGTTTTGTGAATGTATATAGTGGAATAAATATGTTTAAACCAAAATTAATGATATGCAATAAGTCACTTTAAAAAGGAGCTCACTCTCACATTTCCGCAAGCAACTTATAGCGTATATTAACTACATCCAGAATCAATTCAATAAACAGTTGGAACAAAATATATGAACATTTATCAACGAAATAAACACATTATAAGGATTGTGAAGCTTCCTTCCTCATTTTGGTCCAAATCTTGTTCTAGGCTGTTCTAGACTTTTCTAGATTTAGTAGCCATGATTATGTGCATTATGACATTACCAAAGTTCTATTAAGAGAATTATAGCATTCCAAAGATAGCCAACCTCGGTATTTATATGCTTGACACCATTCCATTTGAAAATAAAATATTCTCTTTAAACTAGTCTTGTTTTTATCATGTATGACTTGTGTATGAAGTAAACAAGTCCATTTATCAAGGATTTATGAGATAGTACCAGAGACTATTTATAATGTTTCATATCGGCTTCTTTGACATTAAGGACATAATTGAGACTCGAAGATAATTTGTAGCTCTTTAAATGCATGTAGACTAGAATCAATCAAAGTTTTCTTTCGTTCTAATCCCTTACTGCTGTTAAATTATATGTAAAATGTTCATTTCCTGATTACATGTAAAAATACTAATGTTTAAACTATTTAAACTAGCAAGATTGCAAGATTCGAGCTGTCTAAATACACGAGTCAAGATTCGAGCTGTCTAAATACACGAGTCAAGGTTCGAGCTGTCTAAATACACGAGTCAAGGTTCGAGCTGTCTAAATACACGAGTCAAAATCATAGCTTTAGATCCATCTTGATTCTTCATATATTTCGATCATAAACTTATATAAAAATAACAATATTATGCTTGAAAGTAATGCTAATGAGCATTAGATAGTATTAAAACGTCGCATTTAGATGATGTTAGATAGTATTAAAACGTCGCATTTAGATGATGTCAAAATGCTAATGAGCATTAGATAGTATTAAAACGTCGCATTTAGATGATGTTAGATAGTATTAAAACGTCGCATTTAGATGATGTCAAAATGCTAATGAGCATTAGATAGTATTAAAACATCGCATTTAGATGATGTCAAAATGCTAATGAGCATTAGATAGTATTAAAACGTCGCATTTAGATGATGTCAAAATGCTAATGAGCATTAGATAGTATTAAAAGTCGCATTTAGATGATGTCAAAATGCTAATGAGCATTAGATAGTATTAAAACGTCGCATTTAGATGATGTTAGATAGTATTAAAACGTCGCATTTAGATGATGTCAAAATGCTAATGAGCATTAGATAGTATTAAAACATCGCATTTAGATGATGTCAAAATGCTAATGAGCATTAGATAGTATTAAAACGTCGCATTTAGATGATGTCAAAATGCTAATGAGCATTAGATAGTATTAAAAGTCGCATTTAGATGATGGCAAAAATGCTAATGAGCATTAGATAGTATTAAAAGTCGCATTTAGATGATGGAAAAATGCTAATGAGCATTAGATAGTATTAAAAGTCGCATTTAGATGATAGCAAAAATGCTAATGAGCATTAGATAGTATTAAAAGTTGCATTTAGATGATGGCAAAAATGCTAATGAGCATTATATAATATTAAAACATTTAGATGATGGCAAAAATGCTAATGAGCATTAGATAGTATTAAAACGTCGCATTTAGATGATGTCAAAATGCTAATGAGCATTAGACAGTATTAAAACGTCGCATTTAGATGATGTCAAAATGCTAATGAACATTAGATAGTATTAAAACGTCGCATTTAGATGATGTCAAAAATGATGTCTCTGATGAATTGAGTCCAAGCTTCAAACTACAATTGCTGTAATCCATAAGCATAAACTTGTAAGAGTAAGATATATTATTCCATTTGTTGAATGCAGTGAAATTACATTTTTGGTTTCGCTGATAAATCTCCATGTTTTGTTGGAAAGCATAAAATAAACAGAGGATGTTTCTTCTTGTTTTTCATGATAGAATTATATTTCAAACAAATGAACATAGGAAGTAATATGAGAAGTTAGCTACAAGTAATATGAGGTGTTAGCTACAAGTACTATGAGGAGTTAGCTACAAGTAATATAAGGATATAGCTACAAGTAATATGAGGAGTTAGCTACAAGTAATATGAGGTGTTAGCTACAAGTACTATGAGGGGGGAACGGACAATATCCCCCCCTGGACAATATCCCCCCCGTATATTTTGACCCAGGCGGACAATATCCCCCCATCAAAAAGACAGGGCGGACAATATCCCCCCCGTAGAAAATCACAGGGCGGACAATATCCCCCCCAAACATTATCCCCCCTTATAAACTTATAAATTAACGCAAATTAACAAGCTTTATTTTATTTCTGTATAAGTAATATTGTGTCACATTGTGATATTTTGTCCATCTTTGACCTTAGTTTTGGGCTCATAATGTGTTCACTTGATTTGTTTGATTGCTTCTTTCAACTGCACTGATTGGTAAATGGACTTTGATTATGTTAATTGTTTGTTTGGCTAATTGAAGATTTGATTGCTTCTTTCAACTGCACCTAAACGTACACCACCGCGCTTTCCACCACCCACATGGAATGTACATGAAACTACACTCAATGGAGGCGACAGAACTAATAACAATTGCGAAAGTTGGAATAACTCATTTAGACATTTAGTTGGACATAGTAATCCCAGTCTGTGGACAGTACTCTCCTGTATGCAGAAAGACCAGACAGCTGTGAACACCGAGATGGAATGTCAGCTGACTGGACAACCATCAGCCAAACGCGCTAAGAAGACGAGCGTTTCTCTCCAGAAGAGACTTAACAAATTATGCCGCCAGTACCGGGATGGAGCGAAAACGACAGCCAGTTTTCTGTTCGCGATTGGCGAGTGTATAAGACTGTGAACAATTCTTAGGTTTCGCCACTATGTGCTAAATGACAAGTCTCAATTAGCACTTTCGTGAATAAGACTATAATAAACACCAAAAGTCACACAAAATATCGCACTGTCCTACATCATTATTTATCATGCTTATGTGCTTGTATACGGAAATAAAGGTTGTTAACCCATTCTTGTTAGTTACTCTTTCTCCGTCCTATGATTTTCTACGGGGGGGATATTGTCCGCCCTAGGATTATCCACGGGGGATATTGTCCGCCTTGTATGTTTGATGGGGGGGATATTGTCCGCCCTAGGATTATCCACGGGGGATATTGTCCGCCTTGTATTTTTAATGGGGGAGATATTGTCCGCCCTGTCTTTTTTGACGGGGGGGATATTGTCCGCCTGGGTCAAAATATACAGGGGGGATATTGTCCGGCGGGGATATTGTCCTACACTCACTATGAGGAGTTAGCTACAAGTAATATAAGGAGTTAGCTACAAGTAATATGAGGAGTTAGCTACAAGTACTATGAGGAGTTAGCTACAAGTACTATGAGGAGTTAGCTACAAGTAATATGAGGAGTTAGCTACAAGTAATATGAGGAGTTAGCTACAAGTACTATGAGGAGTTAGCTGTAAGTACTATGAGGAGTTAGCTACAAGTACTATGAGGAATTAGCTACAAGTACTATGATGAGTTAGCTACAAGTACTATGAGGAGTTAGCTACAAGTACTATGAGGAATTAGCTACAAGTACTATGAGGAGTTAGCTACAAGTAATATGAGGAGTTAGCTACAAGTAATATGAGGAGTTAGCTACAAGTAATATGAGGAATTAGCTACAAGTAATATGAGGAGTTAGCTACAAGTAATATGAGGAGTTAGCTACAAGTAATATGAGGAGTTAGCTACAAGTACTATGAGGAGTTAGCTACAAGTACTATGAGGAATTAGCTACAAGTAATATGAGGAGTTAGCTACAAGTAATATGAGGAATTAGCTACAAGTAATATGAGGAGTTAGCTACAAGTAATATGAGGAGTTAGCTACAAGTACTATGAGGAGTTAGCTACAAGTAATATGAGGTGTTAGCTACAAGTAATATAAGGATTTAGCTACAAGTACTATGAGGAGTTAGCTACAAGTAATATGAGGAGTTAGCTACAAGTACTATGAGGAGTTAGCTACAAGTACTATGAGGAGTTAGCTACAAGTAATATGAGGAGTTAGCTACAAGTAATATAAGGATTTAGCTACAAGTAATATGAGGAGTTAGCTACAAGTACTATGAGGAGTTAGCTACAAGTACTATGAGGAGTTAGCTACAAGTAATATGAGGTGTTAGCTACAAGTAATATGAGGAGTTAGCTACAAGTAATATGAGGAGTTAGCTACAAGTACTATGAGAAGTTAGCTACAAGTAATATGAGGAGTTAGCTACAAGTACTATGAGGAGTTAGCTACAAGTAATATGAGGAGTTAGCTACAAGTACTATGAGGAGTTAGCTACAAGTAATATGAGGAGTTAGCTACAAGTACTATGAGGAGTTAGCTACAAGTAATATGAGGTGTTAGCTACAAGTAATATGAGGAGTTAGCTACAAGTACTATGAGGAGTTAGCTACAAGGCATATGAGGAGTTAGCTACAAGTAATATTATGAGTTAGCTACAAGTATGATGAGGAGTTAGCTACAAGTATGATGAGGAGTTAGCTATACGTAATATGAGGAGTTAGGTACAAGTATGATGAGGAGTTAGCTATACGTAATGAGGAGTTAGCTAAAGTAATATGAGGAGTTAGCTACAAGTAGTATGAGGAGTTAGCTACAAGTACTATGAGGAGTTAGCTGTGAGTACTATGAGGAGTTAGCTACAAGTACTATGAGGAGTTAGCTGTGAGTACTATGAGGAGTTAGCTACAAGGACTACAAGGAGTTAGCTACAAGTACTATGAGGAGTTAGCTACAAGTAATATGAGGAGTTAGCTATACGTAATATGAGGAGTTAGCTACAAGTAATATGAGGAGTTAGCTACAAGTAGTATGAGGAGTTAGCTACAAGTACTATGAGGAGTTAGCTGTGAGTACTATGAGGAGTTAGCTACAAGTAATATGAGGAGTTGGCTACAAGTAATATGAGGAGTTAGCTACAAGTAATATGAGGAGTTAGCTACAAGTACTATGAGGAGTTAGCTACAAGTACTATGAGGAGTTAGCTGTGAGTACTATGAGGAGTTAGCTACAAGGACTACAAGGAGTTAGCTACAAGTACTATGAGGAGTTAGCTACAAGAGATAATGATGACTATAATTATGTTCATGAGTTTGATGATAAATTTAAAAACATTTGGTTTCACTGATAAATGTCTGTTAATAATATTTGTATTTGCATTATTTATTTGTGAAGAAAACATGGTTTGGAATTCCGGAGCTCAAAACGTCAAACCATGTTTGTTTTAGTCACCAATAAATAACACAAACAGAAAAATAATTTTGTTTCTAACATGACCAAAATATCCAAAAAGTGCAAAATTGGTGCTACTTTTTAGAGTGCATAAATGACATCACAAATATATATGCTAGTACAATTAGGTCAGATTTGACGTCACTCTCTAGACAATGTTTTATCGACATTTAAACACGGTAACTTCCTTCTGTGCATATACCGAGCCTTGTTCGAATGGAAAGTATAAAATAAAACAGTATATTAAAATGGGCATAATTACATGTTTCAATTAACAGGTTACTACTTATTGATGAACAAAGTGCATGGCAAATAGTTCATTTCCTTTACAAATATACCAACATGACCACCAAGGCATTTTGAAAGGCAGTCAATGACAATGGCGTGTCGGGTGTCATTTAAACTGAAAACAACACTCTTGATGTCAATATTTATCATTAGTTTATCATCTAATTGTTACAGTTATGATGTGGTTCTGGCCTACTAAATGGACTGGGCCTCTCCCCGTAAACTATTATGACCTTGTTTTAGGAAAATATTGTTGAGATTAGTTCAGAGGTATATTGTCTCCTGCATTAAGCAGTTAGGAACTAGATAGATGAGTTCTTTTCTTATAGTGACATGTACTATTTGGTAATTAGTTTCTGTTAAAAGAAATGATCTTGTTACAAATATACTGGTGGGCCTCCGTAGCTGAGTGGTTAACTTGTTGTTGACTTCAAATCGCTTGCCCCTCACCTTGACTCGCACTGGGGTGTCAAATTAATTCATAATTATGAGGAGGCTGGATGGCTTGCAAAAGGTTAGTGGTTCTATCTGGGTGCCCACCCGCACCTGAAATACTGCATGGAGGGGCACCCACGGTCTTCCTCCACCAATAATAGCTGGAAAGTCGCCGAATCACCTAAGCTGTTTGTGAGATGTTAACCCCCCAAAACAAACAAACAAATACATTTTGCTATAAACATCAAGAATATTAGCAAATTGTTCTAAAAGTATATCCAGGACAAAATGGCATTCATCTTCGATAATATTGCAGCTACTTATTGCACAATATGTACAGCATAACATTAGAGCAATCACATACTAGACAACATTACAGTTCTGTACCGTGATCAGTATATTTATTGTTAGTATAAACTTTGTTTATTATATCAGATCTGGGCGATGAGGCTTGTCTTATTGTCTTGGTCAAACAGGATGAAAATGGCAATGCTTGTGCAGTGAAATGCTTATCAGGTTTAGGTTATACAAATGTATTTTAGCTCGATTTCGAAACAAGTTCTTACAACTTATATTAATCACTCTCGAGACCTCATTCCTGATGGAATCCATCGCCACAAGGGAGAGAGAAGAGGAATGTGGAATTTAAATGCCTTGCTTATGGGCACAATCGTAACGGCTCCAGTGGAGCTCTGGTTTGGAAAGCATGCAAACTGCTCTGTGTGTTTTAAACAGGAAAATAGCATTTGAAACTAGTATTTAGTAACTACTCTATTGAGCTGATATATAATTACCTGCAGTGCCCTTTCTTTACTTCTGTCATTACAGATTTATTTGAAACAATTAAACAGCAGAGATCAATACCTTGTTTTGTTGCATGATTGAGACTGGATTTTAGTTAACAATGGAGATCAAACTGATAAATTCCCGCCCGTAATTGTTGGGATATATGTCAGCTGGCCATTCAATTGATTGAATTATTGAACAACAAATGTCTCTATCACTCTCCAGTGCCAACGCACGAGACCTATCCATGCAGTGATATTAATCATTTTAATTAATTTATCATTGGATTTTGAAAGTATAAAATACTTTTCATAGTAAGTCAAGTGTTTCTATTATTGTGAATTCAGTTTGTATTATTTTAATATTATATTGTGAGTATTTTATGCTTATATATATTTGGAATTAAGAAGCTGTTGATTGGTCGAAGACACTTGTATTAGCACTGAGAGTAATATGAACTAAGGTTTTGCATCAAAATGGAATTGATCATCAAAAGATCCTTTTAAACATAATACAAATGTATACATGTACACTGTGCATCGTCGTGTATTGAACCAATGCTGGACACAATGTAGTGTGGCCACCCCCCACTCTGCTAGTGCATTACTAGCATCATCAGTTAGATGAACACCAGTAGTATTTTTTCACTTTTAGGAAGGGTCTCTGTCTGTATCATTACACCATACTACAAAATGACTAATGTGATACTTACAAATAATGCCATAGAGACAGATAATGCTATAGAGATAATGTTATAGAGATAATGCTATAGAGATAATGCTATAGAGATAATGCTATAGAGCTAATGCTATAGAGATAATGCTATAGAGATAATGCTATAGAGATAATGCTATAGAGACAGATAATGCTATAGAGACAGATAATGCTAGATAATGTTATAGAGACAGATAATGTCTCCTCATCCAAGCTTTATTGTAGGATGAAGGGCATTATTGAAGTGAAGCCGGAGGCTGAGCATGTATACTGAGCATTTCATCCTGAACATATTCTCTCTCATCGCTACATTTTAAAAAACAAAAACTCCACTAATCGAATACCCGGAAGTAGCGAACACATGGTCTCATAACCTTGAAAGATCAGAATGTTTTGTTGCAGAAAAAACATGTATACTAAGGGAGGGTATCATTAAAAGTATCACCTTCAAACTAGGGTGGGTGTATACATGCTCCGGCTTCACTTCAATAATGCCCTTCATCCTACACTAAAGCTTGGATGAGGGGACATTACTTCTCGTGAAGCCTACGGCTTCTCATGTATACTGAGCATCTTCAAAGGCAACAAAACATGACTTCATACCCAATAACCTCATTAATAACAAGTTCAACACCTTGTCAAACTCTTTCAACATTCCCTTTTCTCTCTCCATCATGGTGATGAGGAATGAAATCTGGATAGCAAATTAATTTAATATTGTAAATGTGGTTTCTCACAGATGTCTAAATATATTTTGTATAGATTTTGGAATTTTGCAGTTTGATGTTATATGTTTAATACCGTGATAATTAAAAATGAAAATTCTATTTCGCTACAATATATTATAATCATTAATATTTTCCTTAAATGAAAATGACTCCCAAGGCGCAATGTTTAAATACATTGAAATACACAATGAGAAAAGCAAGCTTGAAAAGATTTTTGTATTACACAGTAAGTTTATGATTTCTATGTATAGACTGTGAGGCAGGTATTGAATAGTGTGTGGTGTTCCATCAGCTCCGGGTATTTGTAGTATCTCCAAGTGCGGTCCGCGTGACCTTCATTCATACATTCAATATGATTTTGCACAATTTATTTCATTGAACCAAACCAAATAATTGGTTACGTACCAAAGATCATGAAATGTTAAAAAATATATGTCATTGTCTTGTTTTAATTAAAGTCATATTCTGGATCAGATAAATGAAATTGTATCCAAGTGTTCCAGTAATATAATAAAATATTTTAAAAGTGATATGTGTTCTACATTGCATTACACTGTGAATGACTCATCGGTATCATTGCAATGTTCTACAAAACATAATCTCTTCAGGAGCATCACTCATGTGGGAAACTTGTAAGGACAATAAATAGATAAATGCAACACAAGCACATTTAGATAATGTGAAGCAGTACTGCCTAAACTTGACACTGAAATATTGGTCCTTAATTGTTTTCCTCGGTTTTTATCGTTGTTTCATTTGCACCATATGCTATCATGTGATCATCCATTTTATATTCATCCTGTGATTATTAAATCTCACCAGATATCCTGCACATCCAATAGACACTTTACTGTTAAAAAGTGGTTATCAAATATAGAACCTGAATTTGATCAAATTACATTGATCCTACCACAATATCTGCTTGGAAAACAACAGTAAAAATTGATTCCAACTAAAAGGACCAGTATACATTTCAGGATAAATCAAGACTTTATCTGTAACAAGTAATATATCTCATTCTTTCATAGTCAATATCAGAGGCTCTAAGGAATAATCCACCATATATGCCTTGCTGTTTTACACTTATATTCACAGGGTTTAATATCAGAGGCTCTAAGGAATAATCCACCATATATGCCTTGCTGTTTTACACTTATATTCATAGGGGTCCATATCAGAGGCTCTAAGGAATAATCCACCATATATGCATTGCTGTTTTACACTTATATTCACAGGGTTTAATATCAGATGCTCTAAGGAATAATCCACCATATATGCATTGCTGTTTTACACTTATATTCACAGGGTTTAATATCAGATGCTCTAAGGAATAATCCACCATATATGCATTGCTGTTTTACACTTATATTCACAGGAGTCAATATCAGAGGCTCTAAGGAATAATCCACCATATATGCCTTGCTGTTTTACACTTATATTCACAGGGTTTAATATCAGAAGCTCTAAGGAATAATCCACCATATATGCCTTGCTGTTTTACACTTATATTCATAGGGGTCAATATCAGAGGCTCTAAGGAATAATCCACCATATATGCCTTGCTGTTTTACACTTATATTCATAGGGGTCAATATCAGAGGCTCTAAGGAATAATCCACCATATATGCATTGCTGTTTTACACTTATATTCACAGGGTTTAATATCAGATGCTCTAAGGAATAATCCACCATATATGCATTGCTGTTTTACACTTATATTCACAGGAGTCAATATCAGAGGCTCTAAGGAATAATCCACCATATATGCATTGTTGTTTTACACTTATATTCACAGGGTTTAATATCAGAGGCTCTAAGGAATAATCCACCATATATGCCTTGCTGTTTTACACTTATATTCATAGGGGTCAATATCAGAGGCTCTAAGGAATAATCCACCATATATGCCTTGCTGTTTTACACTTATATTCATAGGGGTCAATATCAGAGGCTCTAAGGAATAATCCACCATATATGCATTGTTGTTTTACACTTATATTCACAGGGTTTAATATCAGATGCTCTAAGGAATAATCCACCATATATGCATTGCTGTTTTACACTTATATTCACAGGGTTTAATATCAGATGCTCTAAGGAATAATCCACCATATATGCCTGGCTGTTTTACACTTATATTCACAGGGTTTAATATCAGAGGCTCTAAGGAATAATCCACCATATATGCCTTGCTGTTTTACACTTATATTCACAGGGTTTAATATCAGAGGCTCTAAGGAATAATCCACCATATATGCATTGTTGTTTTACACTTATATTCACAGGGTTTAATATCAGAGGCTCTAAGGAATAATCCACCATATATGCATTGTTGTTTTACACTTATATTCACAGGGTTTAATATCAGATGCTCTAAGGAATAATCCACCATATATGTATTGCTGTTTTACACTTATATTCACAGGGTTTAATATCAGATGCTCTAAGGAATAATCCACCATATATGCATTGCTGTTTTACACTTATATTCACAGGGTTTAATATCAGATGCTCTAAGGAATAATCCACCATATATGCATTGCTGTTTTACACTTATATTCACAGGAGTCAATATCAGAGGCTCTAAGGAATAATCCACCATATATGCATTGCTGTTTTACACTTATATTCACAGGAGTCAATATCAGAGGCTCTAAGGAATAATCCACCATATATGCATTGCTGTTTTACACTTATATTCACAGGGTTTAATATCAGAGGCTCTAAGGAATAATCCACCATATATGCCTTGCTGTTTTACACTTATATTCACAGGGTTTAATATCAGATGCTCTAAGGAATAATCCACCATATATGCATTGTTGTTTTACACTTATATTCACAGGGTTCAATATCAGAGGCTCTAAGGAATAATCCACCATATATGCATTGTTGTTTTACACTTATATTATTATAATTCATGAATGTTTCAATTGAAAATGAAATAAAAAATTAAACTAGAGTTATTCTTTCTACCATTACAATTAATTATGCAGAAAGTAACACGTTTATATTTTCATTTCACTTTTGTATAATTAAAAATGGTAGAAAAATGCTTTGAAAGATTTCATTCTATATAGAATTGTGCTGATGTGCGAGATTATGGCAATATTATGAGAAAATAACATTATGGCTACCGATATCTCTGGTGCACAAATATTTACTGTAGTTCATGATTACTTTTGTTAAATAGTGGCTAACTGTTAACTGATACTGTAAACTTAACATTTCCATTCTTTTAATGCTATGTAATATTCATGTGCATGTCGTGTGCATCTCAATGTGCATCTCAGTATGCATCTCAGTGTACATCTCAATGTGCATCTCAATGTACATCTCAGTGTACATCTCAATGTGCATCTCAATGTACATCTCAATGTGCATCTCAGTGTACATCTCAGTGTGCATCTTTGTACATCTCAGTGTGCATCATCTCAATGTGCATCTTTGTACATCTCAGTGTGCATCTCAATGTGCATCTTTGTACATCTCAGTGTACATCTCAATGTGCATCTTTGTACATCTCAGTGTGCATCTCAATGTGCATCTCAATGTACATCTCAATGTGCATCTTTGTACATCTCAGTGTGCATCTCAATGTGCATCTTTGTACATCTCAGTGTGCCTCTCAATGTGCATCTTAGTGTGCATCTCAGTGTGCATGTCAGTGTGCATATCAGTGTGCATCTCAATGTACATCTCAGTGTGCATCTCAGTGTGCATCCCAATGTGCATGTCAGTGTGAATTTCAGTGTGCATCTCAGTGTGCATCTCAATGTGCATCTCAATGTGCATCTCAGTGTGCATCTCAGTGTGCATCTCAATGTGCATCCCAGTGTGAATCTCAGTGTGCATCTCAGTGTACATCTCAGTGTGCATCTCAATGTGCATCTCAATGTACATCTCAATGTGCATCTCAGTGTGCATCTCAATGTGCATCTTTGTACATCTCAGTGTGCCTCTCAATGTGCATCTTAGTGTACATCTCAGTGTGCATCTCAATGTGCATCTTTGTACATCTCAGTGTGCCTTTCAATGTGCATCTTAGTGTGCATCTCAGTGTGCATCTCAGTGTGCATCTCAGTGTGCATCTCAATGTACATCTCAGTGTGCATCTCAGTGTGCATCTCAGTGTGCATCTCAATGTGCATGTCAGTGTGCATCTCAGTGTGCATCTCAGTGTGCATTTCAGTGTGCATCTCAGTGTGCATCTCAATGTGCATCCCAGTGTGCATCTCAGTGTACATCTCAATGTGCATCTCAGTGTGCATCTCAATGTGCATCTCAATGTGCATCTCAATGTGCATCTCAGTGTGCATCTCAATGTGCATCTCAGTGTGCATCTCAGTGTGCATCTCAGTGTGCATCGCACCTCAGTGTGCATGTCAGTGTGAATCTCAGTGTGCATCACAGTGTGCATTGCATCTCAGTGTGCATCTCAGTGTGCATTGTATCTCAGTGTGCATGTCGGTGTGCATTTCAGTGTGCATCTCAGTGTGCATCTCAGTGTACATCTCAGTGTGTATTGCATCTCAGTGTACATTGCATCTCAGTGTACATCTCAGTGTACATTGCATCTCAGTGTGCATCTCAGTGTACATCTCAGTGTGTATTGCATCTCAGTGTACATCTCAGTGTACATCTCAGTGTACATTGTATCTCAGTGTGCATGTCAGTGTACATCTCAGTGTGTATTGCATCTCAGTGTACATCTCAGTGTGCATCTCAGTGTGCATCTCAGTGTACATCTCAGTGTGCATGTCAGTGTGCATGTCAATGTGCATCTCAATGTACATCTCAGTGTGCATCTCAGTGTGCATCTCAATGTGCATGTCAGTGTGCATCTCAGTGTGCATCGCACCTCAGTGTGCATGTCAGTGTGAATCTCAGTGTGCATCACAGTGTGCATTGCATCTCAGTGTGCATCTCAGTGTGCATTGTATCTCAGTGTGCATGTCGGTGTGCATTTCAGTGTGCATCTCAGTGTGCATCTCAGTGTACATCTCAGTGTGTATTGCATCTCAGTGTACATTGCATCTCAGTGTACATCTCAGTGTGTATTGCATCTCAGTGTACATCTCAGTGTACATCTCAGTGTACATTGCATCTCAGTGTGCATGTCAGTGTACATCTCAGTGTGTATTGCATCTCAGTGTACATCTCAGTGTGCATCTCAGTGTGCATCTCAGTGTACATTTCAGTGTGCATCTCAGTGTACATCTCAGTGTGCATCTCAGTGTGCATCTCAGTGTGCATCTCAATGTGCATTGCATCTCGGTGTGCATGTCAGTGTGCATGTCAATGTGCATCTCAATGTACATCTCAGTGTGCATCTCAGTGTGCATCTCAATGTGCATGTCAGTGTGCATCTCAATGTGCATGTCAGTGTGCATGTCAGTGTGCATCTCAGTGTGCATCTCAGTGTGCATCTCAATGTGCATCTCAATGTGCATCTCAATGTGCATCTCAATGTGCACCTCAATGTGCATCTCAGTGTGCATGGCAGTGTGCATGTCAGTGTGCATTTCAGTGTGCATCTCAGTGTGCATCTCATTGTGCATGTCAATGTGCATCTCAGTGTACATTGCACCTCAGTGTGCATGTCAGTGTATATCTCAATGTACATCTCAGTATGCATCTCGATGTGCATCTCAGTATGTATGTCAGTGTTCATCTCAATTAGCATGTCAATGTACATCTCAGTGTGCATCTCAGTGTGCATCTCAGTGTCCATCTCGGTGTGCATCTCGGTGTGCATGTCAGTGTGCATCTCAGTGTGCATCTCAGTGTGCATGTCAGTGTGCATCTCAGTGTGCATCTCAGTGTACATCTCAGTGTGCATCTCAATGTGCATCTCAATGTGCATGTCAGTGTGCATGTCAGTGTGCATCTCAGTGTACATCTCAGTGTGCATTGAATCTCAGTGTGCATCTCAGTGTACATTGAATCTCAGTGTGCATGTCAATGTGCATTTCAGTGTGCATCTCAGTGTGCATCTCATGTGCATTCAATGTGCATTGCACCTCAGTGTGCATCTCAATGTACATCTCAGTATGCATCTCATGTGCATCTCAGTGATTCAGTGTCATCTCAATGTCAATGTACATCTCAGTGTGCATCTCAGTGTGCATCTCAGTGTCCATTGTGCATCTCAGTGTGCATGTCAGTGTGCATCTCAGTGTGCATCTCAGTGTGCATTCAGTGTGCATCTCATGTGCATTGCATCTCATGCATCTCAATGTGCATCTCATGTGCATGTCATGTGCATGTCAGTGTGCATCTCATGTACATCTCATGTGCTGAATCTCAGTGTGCATCCAGCATCTCAGTGTGCATCTCAGTGTGCATCTCAATGTGCATTGCATCTCAGTGTGCATCTCAATGTGCATGTCAGTGTGCATGTCAATGTGCATCTCAGTGTCCATCTCAGTGTGCATCTCATGTGCATTGCATCTCAGTGTGCATCTCAATGTGCATATCAGTGTGCATCTCAATGTACATCTCAGTGTGCATCTCAATGTGCATCTCAATGTGCATGTCAGTGTGCATGTCAGTGTGCATCTCAGTGTACATCTCAGTGTGCATTGAATCTCAGTGTGCATTGAATCTCAGTGTGCATCTCAGTGTACATTGAATCTCAGTGTGCATGTCAATGTGCATCTCAGTGTGCATCTCAGTGTGCATCTCAGTGTGCATCTCAATGTGCATTGCATCTCAGTGTGCATCTCAATGTGCATGTCAGTGTGCATGTCAATGTGCATCTCAGTGTCCATCTCAGTGTGCATCTCAATGTGCATTGCATCTCAGTGTGCATCTCAATGTGCATATCAGTGTGCATCTCAATGTGCATCTCAGTGTGCATCTCAGTGTACATCTCAGTGTGTGTCTCAGTGTGCATCTCAGTGTGCATCTCAGTGTGCATGTCAGTGTGCATCTCAGTGTGCATCTCAGTGTGCATCTCAGTGTACATGTCAGTGTGCATCTCAGTGTGCATGTCAGTGTGTATGTCAGTGTGCATCTCAGTGTGCAGCACATTCTAAGTCAAAACATAATCGAGCTTTAAAAGTCGGTAAATAGATCTTTCTTTATTTATACTGATGCTGTTCTGTACATTGTTTTTGTAGGTAGAAGAACTGGAAACAAAGATGAAGGAATTAGAAACAGAGAGAAAGAATGAAAAAGAACATTTTGAGAAGGAACGGGAAGGTTTTGTTAGTCCAGGTGTGTAGCATTTCTGTTTAGTCCATATCTTGTTAGTCCATGTGTGTATCATATCTTGTTAGTCCATGTGTGTATCATATCTTGTTAGTCCAGGTGTGTATCATATCTTGTTAGTCCAGGTGTGTATCATAACTAATGGTGGTCTCAACAACTGTCGGTGGAAGGGTCCAGTGAACAAAGGGGTCCAGTGAACAGAGGGTTCTAATGAACATAGGGGCCCAGTAAACAGATGGGTTCAGTGAATCGAAGGGTCCATGGATGAACAGAGTGGTACAGTCAACAGAGGGTCCAGTGAACAGAAGGATCCAGTAAACAAATGGATCTAATGGACAGATAGTGTTGTATAATATCTTAACCCATACGACCATATAGAGGTGATAGCTATTATGTTACGGTATGTCCATTTATATGGCAGCCATATACTGGAATCATGAACCTCTAATAAATAACCTGTATTTTTGTTATGAAAGTTGTTATGTAACATTAAGGTATATTAGCAACCAACAGATCTACCCTACTTTCAAATAAAGGTGTTCAGTGTTTCTGGTTGTTTGACTACTAATGTGCCAATGTACTATTGGTAATGTTGTCGTGAGGAATTTCCTTGTGTGAGAATGGATAATGGCGTAGAGAGAAGAGGTAATAGTGTCTTGCCTCAGGAGAGCAACAATGTGGTGCTCGTAGGGCTCAAACTCCCAACTCCCAACTCACTGTATGCATCACACCATGACTGCTCTGTGTGTACTTGTGAATGTTGCTGATGAGCTTGCAGTATGTGGAAGTGTCCTCGACTGCTCTGTGTGTACTTGTGAATGTTGCTGATGAGCTTGCAGTATGTGGAAGTGTCCTCGACTGCTCTGTGTGTACTGGTGAATGTTGCTGATGAGCTTGCAGTATGTGGAAGTGTCCTCGACTGCTCTGTGTGTACTTGTGAATGTTGCTGATGAGCTTGCAGTATGTGGAAGAGTCCTCGACTGCTCTGTGTGTACTGGTGAATGTTGCTGATGAACTTGCAGTATGTGGAAGTGTCCTCGACTGGAACTGATAGTGACACCTCACATGAAAGATAGTTAGGATCTTTCTATTACGTCTCTTGACAGATGCACTCCGATTAATCCCGGAATGTATATTGTTCCTTTTAGTTGGTATCCTTTGTTTTTACTGTTGTTCCCTAACCAAATGTTGCGGTATGATCAATGTGAGTTTATCAAAATCATTTACAAGATTTTTTTTATTTTACATATAACATTTGCGAAGCAAGTTTTAACAACTTATATTAATCACTCTCGTTAGCGCGGATGAAAACCCACCTGTCCGATCTGGCGACCACCGTACCATCTCACATACCTCCCTGACCGAGGATCAAACCCGGTTTGCATTAGTGAGAAGCAAGCGCGCTAACCACTGCACTAATTGGACGGACAGCCAAGATTTAAAAATTTTAAGATGAGAAAACGGATAGCATGTGGTGAAATGGAAACAATGGTAAAAACAGAGGAAACCAATTAAGAGAACTAATCTATTTATAGGAGTATTCAGATCAGTAACTGGCTCATGTCTCTCCATAGCCTGTATTCATTGATGAAAGACATCATCAAACCATATATAAAGTAAAGTTTGTTTGTTGTGTGACTAAGGGTAGACTTTTGTTCTCTCTGTGTTTAGAGATATACAACACTTTCATAAGCTCACTAGTATCTCCAGTCACAATACAAGGTAAGTAAACAATGGGACACTCGGGATCTATATATCTACTTATCGGGCTCTGTAGAATATAAAGCCTATGTAAGGTGGTAAGGTGTTATTATATGACTTCCTATTAATAAGTTCTACTGAACATTTTAGGTGATTAGTACTTTTTTGGATGTATTTAGATGGTCCCTAGTGCTTTACGGTCAGTGGGTTATGGTCAAGGTCAGTCACAATGATCTATATACAGTAGAAAATATGTCCAATCAATAACATGACCCCTTGTTCATGAAACTTGTAGGGTGGTTGATGGTAACTAACCACTTGGTTGCTTGCCCCTGTTGATATTGGGAGGTAAAGGTCATTGCATCATTTGGGTCATACATAGTGTACAAATTCACTGAATTTGCTTGTTTTTCTGTAACTTATAACTGTTATAATGCATGCAATGGGGTGATTTCAATGAAATGTCAAGCCCTACTTTCTAGGAGAAATAAGAAAAATATTACATTTGTTATCTGCTCATTTCACCTGCAACTTGATACAAAATGTCAGCTTTTGAATCCCTCATCATTGACAAGCCACTCGAGGAAATCTCACAAGCGATCGGTGCAAGCCACTCGGGGGGAATCTCACAAGCGATCGGTGCAAGCCACTCGGGGGGGGAATCTCACAAGCGATCGGTGCAAGCCACTCGGGGGGAATCTCACAAGCGATCGGTGCAAGCCACTCGGGGGGGGAATCTCACAAGCGATCGGTGCAAGCCACTCAGGGAAATCTCGCAAGACGATCGGTGCAAGCCACTCAGGAAATCTCACAAGCGATCGGTGCAAGCCACTTGGGGGGGGGGGGGAATCTCGCAAGTGATCGGTTTGCAAGCCACTCAGGGAAATCTCGCAAGCGATCGGTGCAAGCCACTCGGGGGAATCTCACAACGCGGATCGGTGCAAGCCACTCGGGGGGGGGAATCTCACAAGCGATCGGTGCAAGCCACTCAGGGAAATCTCGCAAGCGATCGGTGCAAGCCACTCGAGGGGGGGGAATCTCGCAAGCGATCGGTGATACTAATTTGCAAAAGATGAATTCTTTTATGAACTTATTTAAATTAAATTCACGAGGTTAGAATGTGAATAGCTGTGGACAAAGCCGAACGACTGTCGGTCAAATTCGAGGATACATATTTATCTAAAGCAGACGGATTAGTATAGTTTTATAATGATAAAAAACTTTTTAGAAATTGTGACAATCATTTTGAATACATGTATGACTAGGGTTTATTCACGAGTGGAAAAGTGCCAGGGTGCATTTTGAGCGACGAAGGGGGTAGGTGCGGGAGGGGTATTTGGAGGTTACACCCTAGAAAATGTTCGAGCTTACAGTGATTGTCAGCTAATTATGCTTGATCAAAGAGGCAGTAGGGCAGTACATATCAGTCAAAATTGCAGACAAGTTCCAGTTTATAAAGGTCTGCCCGCCCGAAGGCACTCACCTGTTCAATTTTATATTATATAAAACACATTTTTATTTAAAAACATTTTTTTTAAAAGGCAAAAAGGTGGACATAAAGGACAAAAAGACGGGGCTAAATAGGGGTCGGTGGGGTGCCCTATCATTCTGCTCTAGAAAAAACCCTATATGACTGTATCAATGTAATCCTTGCATTAAAGGTCTGGAGAAACCCGGGCGGTAATGAACTCCCGGGTAGCACCTGGCAACTGTGTATCAAACATCATTAGAGATAACAAAACTTATATTTAACATTTCTTATTATCTACCTTTTAAAGCTGTAGAAGAGGGAGATGGGGAGTCATTATCTCCCTTGATGAAAAGTCTTGTTTCGCCGAGATGTAAGTTAGGTATTTGGGATTGGTAGACTGGGTTACAATGTTCACTAATGTGTGTCCTACCGATCAGCTCTACCTTATTTTTGAAGCCCTATTCCGTACATTTCATTATATCTATATAACCAGTTTTGAGAAAAAGTTTTATGTTCTTTCGAGTTATCTCAAATTAGTTTCTCTATAATGCAAAACTGACTTTGTCACTGTACATTATTGCCTACTTGTACATAATACACAAACTATGGGAGAAAATGAGCAAATATTGTAAATATTTTCTGCCAATCACATGCAGAACGTGCATGCTGATCAGGCTCTATGCCGTTTGCCATTCGGATAGTGGAGCTAAAACACTTGGCTGAATAGCAAACAACATAGATCCTGATCAGTCGCGGTGTTAACATTTATGAGAAATTGTGTCAAATTTGGCTTCATAAATTAGGTGAAGTGGTTTGGTGGGACTGACTACCGCTGCCATAAATCGACCTCTAAACAATTATGTAGGATGTATCTGTAATATGTGGCATCCGTTGTCCATTGGTAGAGCATCGGATTTATAATCAAATGGTCCTGAGTTCGATACTCGGTCAGGCAGACCACGTATGTAGTATCATAGAGCAAGGAACCTCACACACATTGCTTAGTACTTGTTAACCGCTTATGTCGGCAAAGCCTGCTCAGGAAAACATGTCTAGATCTCCGCAAGGGCTTGACATTAATGGAACATACATATAAAATGGGGATGTCAATGAATATTCAAATATTCCCTCGGACGTCCGAATATCCGAATACTATTCCAGTATTCAAATATTCGGGGAAAAATATAATATTTGCAAAAATGAAATAAACTCTCATAAATCCGATGCGTTGCTTTCTTTTACAATTTGAAGCCATCATAAAACCTTCCAATACAAAAGAAATTGAATAAACAATGTTGTGGTCGCATCCATGGCAAGTGTTAATTGACACTCTGTAGGGTTTAATTATGATGTAAAAACTGTTTCGACGAGAAAATTCCTTTGAAATATTACAGACACGCTGCAACATCCACCCCATGTTTCTTAAAGTTAATAATCAACTGCTCAATATTACAGACACGCTGCAACATCCACCCCATGTTTCTTAAAGTTAATAATCAACTGCTCAATATTACAGACACGCTGCAACATCCACCCCATGTTTCTTAAAGTTAATAATCAACTGCTCAATATTACAGACACGCTGCAACATCCACCCCGTGTTTCTTAAAGTTAATAATCAACTGCTCAATATTACAGACACGCTGCAACATCCACCCCCGTGTTTCTTAAATCTAATAACCAACTGCTCAATATTACAGACACGCTGCAACATCCACCCCGTGTTTCTTAAAGTTAATAATCAACTGCTCAATATTACAGACACGCTGCAACATCCACCCCCGTGTTTCTTAAATCTAATAACCAACTGCTCAATATTACAGACACGCTGCAACATCCACCCCGTGTTTCTTAAAGTTAATAATCAACTGCTCAATATTACAGACACGCTGCAACATCCACCCCCGTGTTTCTTAAATTAATAACCAACTGCTCAATATTACAGACACGCAAAACCAACTGCTCAATATTACAGACACGCTGCAACATCCACCCCCATGTTTCTTAAAGTTAATAACCAACTGCTCAATATTACAGACACGCTGCAACATCCACCCCGTGTTTCTTAAAGTTAATAACCAACTGCTCAATATTACAGACACGCTGCAACATCCACCCCGTGTTTCTTAAAGTTAATAACCAACTGCTCAATATTATCCAAAAGTACAATTTAAAATACGATTTTTATGATCACCTCAAAAATGCCACCCACTCAGTCATGCGTTTGAAAAGACTACACTCGCGCAGATAATAAGAAAACTGCTAGGTGTAATCTATGCAAATTAGATTCAACACATTCGAGTACAATATCAATTTGAATAATCATTTGAAAAACAAAACGGAAAGCAATTCAAGTGACATCGGTTTCATTTGTGCCCATGAATGTACAGTGCTAATAACAATAACTGAATGAGTCATCGTCACATTTGCATGGCAAGAGGATGACGATATTTACAGGAATAAGATGACGTTTAGTAAAGTAGCTTAATTTGGCATTTTTTGTAAGTGTTTGAGTGATTTTGAGTTTTTGATAGAATTATATTGAATATCCAACCGAATATTCAAATAGTAAAATCGCTATTCGTTGCCATTCATACATAAAAAGGTCAATGATTTGTGGTAGTTTTATTTCATGTATATGTTGTATTGTGTGGGGGAACTGGTGTATATCTCGTACATGTGAACCATTTGGGCGGGGCGTGGGGGGGCGGGGCATTTGAAATATTTATATAGCACAAAGCAGAAACTAATGAATAGCAAACCACTGCACTGGTATTTGTCTGTCTGTCATTAGGATGACTAAAAATGTTGTTGATGGATTTGGATGGAACTTTGTAGATATATAGAGGGTCTAGTGTCGCAAACTCTCCTTTTTCTTCTCGTAATAATATGTCTCGGTTGCTACGGCTCTTACCAGGGTCTATCCTATTGTAGACTCGCTGGAGTTGTCTAGGGGGTTTCTTCGTTATTATATGTATTAATGATAACTCAACACAGTATTACATTTCTTCTATATAATATCTTGTTTAAATTGGCATCAGAAATATCCATATATATATAATCAGTGATCTATATATATATACATCGTATCATTAAAAGCTTATTTAACAATCCATTTGTGTGAGCCGACTATGCGCTTACACAATATATTTAACATCCAATCTTTCTAATCCGTCATTACTCAATATCACTATAATCTAATCACTGTTTCTGATTAGATTAACTTTTAATCACCTCTGGTGGTTCGCCGAAACTCTGTTTCTTCTATGGCTGAACAATTTAATTATTCGACAAATCTTTATAAGTTATATTTCTTATAATGTCCATAATATCTAAGTATCATAAATACAGTTTATATGTTCTATATACTAGATTGAGATCACGACCTTTCTCGCTCCTGGAGTTAGGCTCTAGTGTGTCTGATTTATGTTAATAAAATCCATTTCTTATATACATATTGAATCAGTGTATATATGATATAACAATTCCTAAAACATCTGTTATTCCTAAACATCTGTTATGTTATCTAATATTACACCATCAAACCAGTTCGGTGCCTTTGTATTACATAACTGGACACCTGCAACCACGGCCTGTTATCTAATATTACACCATCAAACCAGTTCGGTGCCTTTGTATTACATAACTGGACACCTGCAACCACGGCCTTGATAAACTGAGATTAGGCCTAACATCTTAAGTCATTTCCCGCGCGAAGCGAGATTGATAATTTTAGGCGCGAAAATAATAGCAGACGATTATGCATAAAACAAATATATATATATTACATGGTAAACATTTGGCCATATATAGAAACAGTTTAATGTATTTATATAATACATTATTATTTATATATAACAATAATAAATATTTCGTGCAAATTGGGGTTTTGCACACTAGGAGGAAGTGTTATCCACAAAGTTTCATCAAAATCTAAGAAATCAAGAACTTTTCGAGTTATTCTATCAGACAAATAAGCACAGAGACGCAGCCAAACACAATAACCCCTGTTTTTTCCAGCAGGAACTTAATGGGCATGTTTTGTATTTTGGTGAAATATGTATTTTTAAAGAATTTTGGACCGTTTCCCCTTGTATGCACTAAAATAACTTGGAGGAGGATGATGAATGTGTTGCCATGTTATTTTCACCATTGTAATGTAACCCAGTGCAGCGTTACTCTCTCAACAATGATTTAACAGGGGGCCTCTGTGGCTGAGTGCTTATAATGAAATCAGGGGGCCTCCGTGGCTGAGTGCTTATAATGAAATCAGGGGGCCTCCGTGGCTGAGTGCTTATAATGAAATCAGGGGGCCTCCGTGGCTGAGTGCTTATAATGAAACCAGGGGGCCTCCATGGCTGAGTGCTTATAATGAAACCAGGGGGCCTCCATGGCTGAGTGCTTATAATGAAACCAGAGGGCCTCCATGGCTGAGTGCTTATAATG
The DNA here is from genome assembly GCA_014843695.1 of Archivesica marissinica. Taxonomy (NCBI): domain Eukaryota; kingdom Metazoa; phylum Mollusca; class Bivalvia; order Venerida; family Vesicomyidae; genus Archivesica; species Archivesica marissinica. The sequence goes on from CM026401.1 coordinate 16,115,709, forward strand.
AAACCAGGGGGCCTCCATGGCTGAGTGCTTATAATGAAACCAGGGGGCCTCCATGGCTGAGTGCTTATAATGAAATCAGGGGGCCTCCGTGGCTGAGTGCTTATAATGAAATCAGGGGGCCTCCATGGCTGAGTGCTTATTGTCGTTGACTTTAAATCGCTTGCCCCTCACCGCTGTAGGGTTGAATCCCAGTGGGGGTGTTGAATTCTTTCCAGTGAGAAACCATCCAGCTGGCTTGCAGTAGGTCGGTTGTTCTACCCGGGTGCCCGTTCGTGTCTGAAATACTGTTCGGAGTGGCACCCTGGGTCTTCCTCCACCAATAGTTGATGGAGAGTCACGGCATGACCCTTATATATATCCCCTCCCAACAAACAATGATATCATGTTATAGTGCATTCATGTGGTTATTGTGTGTTGTATGATGTTTTCGTTGTACTGTGCTGTGTTGTTTCCGGTAGAGTAAAAGGGTGTCAGATTGTAGATCACCATGTCTTCTCACTCCAATACCATAGTGTCCTTATTGTATGCGTCTGGGAGTGTTGCCAATCACAATATAAACTGGCATTGTATTATCGAGGGGAGGGAATATTCCTTTGTCATCCTTATCCACAGACAATTAGATTGTAATATGTCACTTTAATAGGTTAATAGTTTCCATCAGGATATGAACTATATTGGGTTTGTTGAAAATGTGTCTAGGCCACAAACCATGTGATTCATTACTTATATTTACATTAATTATTCTTTTCAGTGACACGGATAAAATGATCACACTTTGCATTTAAAATGTATTTATGTCAGATTTGTGACTTGCTATATGCCGGACCTGGTAATTAGATCATTCTTGGAACAGCATAAACTTTAAGACACACCTTTATTATCAGAGAAATGCTGCCCAACACAGTGAATGCACATGCCCGTAGCTGCGAGTGTGCATGTCAACTGCATAGCTTTAGTGAGGAAATTCATATATAAATAGATACAAACAGGGTATTTATGTTCATCGAAAGAAATGCAATAGCGGTGTAAATATTTATTATTAGCAATTAATCTTGCTACCTTAGCACAAAAATAAGTTATAGCTACCATTTCCAAAATATAAACCTTTGCACAAAAATAAGTTATAGCTACCATTTCCAAAATATAAACCTTTGCACAAAAATAAGTTATAGCTACCATTTCCAAAATATAAACCTTAGCACAAAAATAAGGGAGTTATTCTGATTGAATCTGTTGTACAACACCTTGTTGTTACAGCCCCTACCAAGTCCACACTAACCACCATTAATTACTATTTTGCCTTTCTCCGTTGTAAAAACTTGTTTCGCAATCGAGCTAAAATAAATTTGTATAAACTATGTAACTTGAGTAATGTAGTAATTTGATATATGTGTTAAATAATAAAAAACATTGACTTTTATTGTCCAACACACTTCTAATGACATATTTGATGTTTATTGTAACAACACACTTCTAATGACATATTTGACTTTTATTTTCACCGTGCAAAGAGTGACAAAGTTGTACTGTAACTTTACATGTTTACATGGGTGGATGAATGGGCATATATTTACCACAGACATATATTATCTAGTAGCTTCGGGTTAGTGCTCCTGTTGGGTATATCTTCCCTTGTTTGGTACTGTTTAAATACTCAATAGTATGCCCGTTCATAGAGACGTCAATGTTTGCTGGTACTGTTTCACTTTCTAAGAATATGCTGGCGACTAAGTACATATATAAAATGCATTAAATGTTCTGCAGATAGAGTCGGATGGTGTCGCCATTTCCTGTTGAAAGACAAAAACATTCTGCTGACTAATTTTAAATTCAGTTAAAGGTCGTCCATATTTTTAATATGTTTGCTACAATTTGTTTGACCCTGTGTTAAGATTAACTATTTTAATTACATAACAGATCCTAGAGCATCACCACGGCAACGACCTCCAAGTCCAGCAAGATCACCTAACGATGTTGCTATACGACAGATCATCGCAGAGAAAACAAAGTTGGAAGGAGAAACCCTTGGGTACAAGTCCAAAATAAAAACACTGGATAGCGAAATAACAACACTGAATGATAAGGTAAACATATTGGATAGGGAATTTACAATACTGAAAGATACGGTAAACATATTGGATAGGGAATTTACAATACTGAATGATAAGGTAAACATATTGGATAGGGAATTTACAATACTGAAAGATACGGTAAACATATTGGATAGGGAATTTACAATACTGAAAGATAAGGTAAACATATTGGATAGGGAATTTACAATACTGAAAGATACGGTAAACATATTGGATAGGGAATTTACAATACTGAAAGATAAGGTAAACATATTGGATAGGGAATTTACAAAACTGAAAGATAAGGTAAACATATTGGATAGGAAATTTACAACACTGAAGGATAAGGTAAACATATTGGATAGGGAATTTACAATACTGAAAGATAAGGTAAACATATTGGATAGGGAATTTACAATACTGAAAGATAAGGTAAACATATTGGATAGGGAATTTACAATACTGAAAGATAAGGTAAACATATTGGATAGGGAATTTACAATGCTGAGATAAGGTAAACATATTGGATAGGGAATTTACAATACTGAAAGATAAGGTAAAAACACCGGATAAGAGAAATAGCAACTCTAAAATAAGATAAAAACAAAACACTGGATAGCGAAATAGCTACACTGAAAGATTAGACAAAAGCTCTGGATAGTGAAATTACATTTGCAGATTAGGTAGGCACACTGGGTAGTGGAATAGCAATACTGGAAGAAAAGGTAAGTACACCAGATGGTGATGGAATACTGAAAGATAAAGTATAACACTGAATAGTTAAATAATAACACTGAATGATTGGGTAAGAGAACTGAAATGCAAAATAATAACATTACAAAATAGGGTGGAATCACTGGATAGTGAACTAACACCAGAAGCAAAGATAAAAACATATGAAGGAATTTACTGTTAGTATTGCCAGGTAAAGTAAAACCATCACCAAGTAATAAATCAATCTGGTTTTAAGCATATTTGATCCTTGCCTCTTTAAGATCTTGTGTGATCGTATCCCACTATATTTGTATAATTTATGCAGTCTAGCGATAAGCTCCTGCTGAGGGATCGGAGCGACAACAGCATAGGCAGTCGAGTGATTAGCTCCTACTGGGGATCAAACCCACGGTAATCCAGAGTGTAACATGCAAACTTGCGCACCATTTCAAGTCTGTATTTTGGTTTGTGTAGTGCTATATATTAAAATACTGAACTGTAAATCTGTAGATTAACATGATGGAGAAGGAATCAGAGCAATCGCAGCTGAAGTTATCACAACTGCAGATGAAGAACAAGGGCTTAAAGGCGGAGCTCGAGGAAATTGAGCAACAGCTCGATGATACGGAGGTGAGTACAATCTGTTTATACTTTGTCACCTATACCTTTCAGACTAGCACATGGTTATTATAATGAGATATGTTTAGTTTCCAACATGGGCTATATAGATGAATGATTCTGAGAAACTGATGATTCTTGCTGTAGTTTGTAAATAACGAGTCGTGAAGCCTGGGATAGATTTAGCAGCAACCTGTCAGAAGTTCTTGCCGGTTGTTATCATGTAATTGTACTTGTTACATGACCGGTTGTTACATGACCAGTTGTTACATGACCGGTTGTTACATGACCGGTTGTTACATGACCAGTTGTTACATGACCAGTTGTTACATGACCAGTTGTTACATGACCAGTTGTTACATGACCGGTTGTTACATGACCGGTTGTTACATGACCAGTTGTTACATGACCGGTTGTTACATGACCAGTTGTTACATGACCAGTTGTTACATGACCGGTTGTTACATGACCGGTTGTTACATGACCGGGTAACAACCGGTTGTTACATGACCGGTTGTTACATGACCGGTTGTTACATGTTACATGACCAGTTGTTACATGACCAGTTGTTACATGACTGGTTGTTACATGACCAGTTGTTACATGTTACATGACCAGTTGTTACATGACCAGTTGTTACATGACCGGTTGTTACATGACCGGTTGTTACATGACCAGTTGTTACATGACCAGTTGTTACATGACCAGTTGTTACATGACCAGTTGTTACATAACCAGTTGTTACATGACCAGTTGTTACATGACCCATGACCAGTTGTCACATGACCAGTTGTTACATGACCAGTTGTTACATGACCAGTTGTTACATGACCAGTTGTTACATGACCGGTTGTTACATGACCGGTTGTTACATGACCAGTTGTTACATGACCAGTTTACATGACCGGTTGTTACATGACCAGTGTTACATGACCAGTTGTTACATGACCAGTTGTTACATGACCGTTGTTACATGACCGTTGTTACATGACCGGTTGTTACATGACCTTGTTACTGACCAGTTGTTACATGACCAGTTGTTACATGACCAGTTGTTACATGACCAGTTGTTACATGACCAGTTGTTACATGACCCATGACCAGTTGTTACATGACCAGTTGTTACATGACCAGTTGTTACATGACCAGTTGTTACATGACCGGTTGTTACATGACCAGTTGTTACATGACCGGTTGTTACATGACCGGTTGTTACATGACCAGTTGTTACATGACCAGTTGTTACATGACCGGTTGTTACATGACCAGTTGTTACATGACCGGTTGTTACATGACCAGTTGTTACATGACCAGTTGTTACATGACCAGTTGTTACATGACCGGTTGTTACATGACTGGTTGTTACATGACCGGTTGTTACATGACCAGTTGTTACATGACCAGTTGTTACATGACCAGTTGTTACATGACCAGTTGTTACATGACCAGTCATGACCAGTTGTTACATGACCGGTTGTTACATGACTGGTTGTTACATGACCGGTTGTTACATGACCAGTTGTTACATGACCAGTTGTTACATGACCAGTTGTTACATGACCAGTTGTTACATGACCAGTTGTTACATGACCAGTTGTTACATGACCAGTTGTTACATGACCAGTTGTTACATGACCAATTGTTACATGACCAGTTGTTACATGACCGGTTGTTACATGACCAGTTGTTACATGACTGTTGTTACATGACCAGTTGTTACATGACCAGTTGTTACATGACCAGTTGTTACATGACCAGTTGTTACATGTTACATGACCAGTTGTTACATGACTGGCTGTTACATGACCAGTTGTTACATGACCGGTTGTTACATGACCAGTTGTTACATGACCGGTTGTTACATGACCAGTTGTTACATGACCAGTTGTTACATGACCAGTTGTTACATGACCAGTTGTTACATGACTGTTACATGACCAGTTGTTACATGACCAGTTGTTACATGACCAGTTGTTACATGACCAGTTGTTACATGACCAGTTGTTACATGACCAGTTGTTACATGACTGTTACATGACCAGTTGTTACATGACCAGTTGTTACATGACCAGTTGTTACATGACCAGTTGTTACATGACCAGTTGTTACATGACCAGTTGTTACATGACTGTTACATGACCAGTTGTTACATGACCAGTTGTTACATGACCAGTTGTTACATGACCAGTTGTTACATGACCAGTTGTTACATGACCAGTTGTTACATGACTGTTACATGACCAGTTGTTACATGACCAGTTGTTACATGACCAGTTGTTACATGACCGGTTGTTACATGACCGGTTGTTACATGACCAGTTGTTACATGACCAGTTGTTACATGACCAGTTGTTACATGACCAGTTGTTACATGACCAGTTGTTACATGACCAGTTGTTACATGACCAGTTGTTACATGACCAGTTGTTACATGACCAGTTGTTACATGACCAGTTGTTACATGACCAGTTGTTACATGACCGTTGTTACATGACCGGTTGTTACATGACCAGTTGTTACATGACCGGTTGTTACATGACCGGTTGTTACATGACCAGTTGTTACATGACCAGTTGTTACATGACCAGTTGTTACATGACCAGTTGTTACATGACCGGTTGTTACATGACCGGTTGTTACATGACCAGTTGTTACATGACCGGTTGTTACATGACCGGTTGTTACATGACCGGTTGTTACATGACCAGTTGTTACATGACCAGTTGTTACATGACCAGTTGTTACATGACCAGTTGTTACATGACCCATGACCAGTTGTTACATGACCAGTTGTTACATGACCAGTTGTTACATGACCGGTTGTTACATGACCGGTTGTTACATGTTACATGACCAGTTGTTACATGACCAGTTGTTACATGACCAATTGTTACATGACCAGTTGTTACATGACCAGTTGTTACATGACCGGTTGTTACATGACCGGTTGTTACATGACCGGTTGTTACATGACCAGTTGTTACATGACTGGTTGTTACAGTGAAATTTTTAATAACTGAAATAGCACGTTAAGCATTTGTTTGAAAGATTGGCCCGAGATTGTAATTGTTAATATTTAACCATATGTGCTCAATGTTATGTAATTTATGTATGTCATCAGCTTCAGTGACAATAAATATATATTATTGCATACGTTAATATAAATAGTAACAAATTTAATGGTAGAAAAGCAAAATATCTGGTCGACGCGAGCAATATATTTCGATTTTCGGCTCTGCCGGGCCAATATCCGATATTGGCCCGGCACACGCCGAGAACGAATCACGAGCATGTGTCACAGGTAGCAACAACATAGTAACTACATTGTGTAAACATGGCCGCTGAAGCAACACTAAAGTCGTTGTCTGACAGATTGTTGTCTCTTGACGGTAAAATGGCTGAGCGAAATAAGCAAATAACAGCAGAAGAAACATACGGCTATGTATGCAATAAAGAAGTTATTAAACGGCTGCGGTGGGCCATTTGTGGATATTGGCGCACCTAACCGATATTGGACCTCGGGCCAATATCTCCATAGGGTGCTTACCCGCTAGACAAACACTAGACCCTCACACTCACGTTTTTTCTTCGAAATACCCTCTTGGAAACCTTTCTCCAAAATACCATCAGACAAGTATGTTTAAAGCCCCCTTCCTCTGCTCTGCACTCTTGAATATGCGTCCCGGTTTTAGACGCCTCCCCCATGATAACTTCTGTCTTCAAATACTTCCCTGAACAACCTTTATGAATATACCTCCCTTAAATATCACCTTACAACCCCAGAACAATATAAAGCAAGGAATATTCAATGTAGGGTGCATTGATTATTTATCTTCTGGAATAACGCATTGTTATGTATCTGTGATATTAAAGTCATGTATGATATTTTATTATTGAAGCTATAATACAAAGCTTTTATGTGTTCATGTTAGCCTGGGTGCCAGTCTGTCGATTTTTCACTTTTTAACTTCTGGTAAAATGACAGCCTGGGGAAACTTGATTTCCGATCATAGCGCCATCTACTTAAACGAGGGTGTAGATTTGAAGAACAACATCTCTTCTATACAAGATAATATCGCTAAATATAGAAATGGAATTTTATCGGAAATCGCCAAACAGGCACGATTATACACGATCATTTCCGAATATACACGAATGCTCCCGTAGACTCATTTACATTGCAAACATATAATTTCCCGTTTCTGTGTTATATCGATATAAATATTCCGTTTAGATGGTAATGGTCGATTTGGCGTAATTGAACTAAGGACGACTTAAATATTGAGTAAATATGTCAAATCAGACGCACATTGTACTTTTTAATACTATTTATCTTTCTGTTGACCCATAAACAATGGCGGCCAATTATAAAGTTTTATCATCATTGCAGTGCCTCGCTTTCGATTCAAGTACGTCATTAATTAAGTCACATGCTAATAGGCCTATTAATAGGATTACTGCGATTCAATAATTACACGGACAATCCCCCAAATTTCCCCAGGCGTTGATATGATCAGAAACTCTTTACCGCCCAATTAATAGCCAGTGTTAAAATATATTTATGTGACTGACCAGGCAAAATATATCGACACCTGTTCCCAAGCTATGTTCATGTATCAATGTACTATACTATTGTCTGTTGCATCTTCATCTCATTTGCATATTCTGTTGTTCTTGTTGCTGGTTGGTAGATTAAGGTAAGCGTGTGAGCCAATTAAATTGGTTCTCTCAGAATAACCAATTAATTCAAAAAAAAATTGTAACTAAAAATAACCAACCAATGAAGTCTTTATATACATTTAATTAATAGTCTTCTGCTGTAGTTAATAAATGGCATGCTTATTATTGTGTAACTAGGCTGTATATACATGTAGAATAGACCAGAATCTGAAAATATGTTTGATGACATTTTTTTTTTTTTTTTAAATTTAAAGCATTATTTTTACTTCCAGTTTTGATAATTTATTTTTCATATTGGTGTTGCTTATGATTAAAAAAATAGAATGATGTGTGGGTACTCAAAGGTCGTAGCTACCCATTTGACAGTAAGCTGTTAATATGGTTTTTTAAAATTTATGTCAATAAAGGTTTCATTTTACCTGGATTTTGATTAAGTACAATGTAATGTTTTTATCCCATAATCAGATAAAATAGCGTCCGTATTCGGACATGCCTCATACGAAATACTTACCAAATACTTGAAATTAAAGTAAACGGACGTTCCCATGCAATGTACTTCTAGCCAAGAATCAAATGATTGTCTTTGAGTACTCGATTGTAAATGTGTCCGAGTAGCCGAGTATCATGTTCATGATTAAAGTTTGAACATGTAAACTTGACATAGGAAACAATGTGGTCTATATGCAAGTATTTACAGTATTTTGAAACGTATTTCAGATTCTGGTATTTTATTATGTGTCAGTTGCATTATAAAGCGACATTACATCGTAAAAAGCCAAAAATACATATTTTATTAAATATCATTGCTACTACAAATTCTTCCAAAATAATGCGAACACTAACTTTCAATCAATAAATAGTGTTTTAGCAGTCTACAAACTCAAAAAGTGACAGTAGGATTCACATAATGGTCAGCCACACTCCTGAATTGACGTTTGTTTATTATTGGAGTCTATGCTAAATGCGTGATCCTGTTTATTTAGAGATAATTAAAATCTGATCAGACTAAAAATAAATATGCATAAACACAAATGTAAGATAGATATCAGGGATCATTCTAGAGGGCGATGTGGACGAAATAGTCGCCGTAGGGACCCTGACTTCGCCCTCTGGGGGCTCCATTTCTCCCTAAAAATAATAATTATTTTTTGGTTTTTACAATTTTCAAACAAAATTTTGTCTAGTAAGATACACTGGCCCATTATAAAGCACGCCTTCTATTCAAATGTTGTATTTAATGGTTGTACTGTGCATTTTAACCCTATTTTGCAGAAGTATATTAAAGAACACCATTTAAGGAAGTGATCACACGCTTTCTCACTTCTCCCAAAAATTCTGACCTAGAATGAACCCTGGATATAATGGTAAATCTCTACCATAAAATTAATCTTGTTATTTGGAATATACGCATTGTATTATGCATGGTTATTGATTTTGTTATGTCAATAAACATATACAATGCCTGTTTATTAGTTGAAATACTCAGAATCTGTGACAAATATTTTTGAAACAAATTATACCATAAAATAGGAAATTACATTCTGTAGAAATTTGCTTTTTTCACTGTTGTAGTGTCGCTTTAATCATATGCTTCAAATATATATATAGAGATAAATAGATTAATATATATATATTTGTTATGTGTAAATATGCCTGATGTGCAATGCATGGTCTGTGCTGCTAGTCTAACTTCATCTGTTAACTAATGCTACATCCCGTAAACCTGTTAACTAATGCTACATCCCGTAAACCTGTTAACTAATGCTACATCCCGTAAACCCGTTAACTAATGCTACATCCCGTTAACTAATGCTACATCCCATAAACCCGTTAACTAATGCTACATCCCGTAAACCCGTTAACTAATGCTACATTCCGTAAACCCGTTAACTAATGCTACATCCTGTAAACCCGTTAACTAATGCTACATCCCGTAAACCCGTTAACTAATGCTACATCCCGTAAACCCGTTAACTAATGCTACATCCCGTTAACTAATGCTACATCCCGTAAACCCGTTAACTAATGCTACATCCCGTAAACCCGTTAACTAATGCTACATCCCGTAAACCCGTTAACTAATGCTACATTCCGTAAACCCGTTAACTAATGCTACATCCTGTAAACCCGTTAACTAATGCTACATCCCGTAAACCCGTTAACTAATGCTACATCCCGTAAACCCATTAACTAATGCTACATCCCATAAACCCGTTAACTAATGCTACATCCCGTAAACCCGTTAACTAATGCTACATCCCGTAAACCCGTTAACTAATGCTACATCCCGTAAACCCGTTAACGAATGCTACATCCCGTAAACCCGTTAACTAATGCTACATCCCGTAAACCCGTTAACGAATGCTACATCCCGTAAACCCGTTAACTAATGCTACATCCCGTAAACCTGGCATTGCTCATGTATTGAAGTGTCACAGTTTGTCCCACCACCTGTAAACCTAGCATTGCTCATGTATTGTAGTGTCACAGTCGTTCCCACCAAGCCTGTAAACCTGGCATTGCTCATGTATTGAAGTGTCACAGCCTGTCCCACCAAGCCTGTACACCTGGCATTGCTCATGTATTGAAGTGTCACAGTCTTTCCCACCAAGCCTGTAAACCTGGCATTGCTCATGTATTGAAGTGTCACAGTCTTTCCCACCACCTGTAAACCTGGCATTGCTCATGTATTGAAGTGTCACAGTTTGTCCCACCAAGCCTGTAAACCTGGCATTGCTCATGTATTGAAGTGTCACAGTCTTTCCCACCAAGCCTGTAAACCTGGCATTGCTCATGTATTGAAGTGTCACAGTCTGTCCCACCAAGCCTGTAAACCTGGCATTGCTCATGTATTAAAGTGTCACAGTTTGTCACACTAAGCCTGTAAACCTGGCATTGCTCATGTATTGCAGTGTCACAGTCTTTCCCACCAAGCCAGTACACCAGGCATTGCTCATGTATTGAAGTGTCACAGCCTGTCCCACCACCTGTAAACCTGGCATTGCTCATGTATTGAAGTGTCACAGTCTGTCCCACCAAGCCTGTAAACCTGGCATTGCTCATGTATTGAAGTGTCACAGTCTGTCCCACCAAGCCTGTAAACCTGGCGTTGCTCATATATTGAAGTGTCACAGTCTTTCCCACCAAGCCTGTAAACCTGGCATTGCTCATGTATTGAAGTGTCACAGTCTGTCCCACCAAGCCTGTAAACCTGGCATTGCTCATGTATTAAAGTGTCACAGTTTGTCACACTAAGCCTGTAAACCTGGCATTGCTCATGTATTGCAGTGTCACAGTCTTTCCCACCAAGCCAGTACACCAGGCATTGCTCATGTATTGAAGTGTCACAGCCTGTCCCACCACCTGTAAACCTGGCATTGCTCATGTATTGAAGTGTCACAGTCTGTCCCACCAAGCCTGTAAACCTGGCATTGCTCATGTATTGAAGTGTCACAGTCTGTCCCACCAAGCCTGTAAACCTGGCATTGCTCATATATTGAAGTGTCACAGTCTTTCCCACCAAGCCAGTAAACCTGGCATTGCTCATGTATTGAAGTGTCACAGTTTGTCCCATCAAGCCTGTAAACCTGGCATTGCTCATGTATTGTAGTGTCACAGTTTGTCCCACCAAGCCTGTAAACCTGGCATTGCTCATGTATTGTAGTGTCACAGTTTGTCCCACCAAGTCTGTAAACCTGGCATTGCTCATGTATTGAAGTGTCACAGTTTGTCCTACCAAGCCTGTAAACCAGGCATTGCCCATGTATTGAAGTGTCACAGTTTGTCCCATCAAGCCTGTAAACCTGGCATTGCTCATGTATTGCAGTGTCACAGTCTGTCCCACCAAGCCTGTAAACCAGGCATTGCTCATGTATTGAAGTGTCACAGTTTGTCCCATCAAGCCTGTAAACCTGGCATTGCTCATGTATTGAAGTGTCACAGTTTGTCCCACCAAGTCTGTAAACCTGGCATTGCTCATGTATTGAAGTGTCACAGTCTTTCCCACCAAGCCTGTAAACCTGGCATTGCTCATGTATTGAAGTGTCACAGTTTGTCCCACCAAGCCTGTAAACCTGGCATTGCTCATGTATTGAAGTGTCACAGTCTTTCCCACCACCTGTAAACCTGGCATTGCTCATGTATTGCAGTGTCACAGCCTGTCCCACCAAGCCTGTACACCTGGCATTGCTCATGTATTGAAGTGTCACAGTCTTTCCCACCAAGCCTGTAAACCTGGCATTGCTCATGTATTGAAGTGTCACAGTCTTTCCCACCACCTGTAAACCTGGCATTGCTCATGTATTGAAGTGTCACAGTTTGTCCCACCAAGCCTGTAAACCTGGCATTGCTCATGTATTGAAGTGTCACAGTCTTTCCCACCAAGCCTGTAAACCTGGCATTGCTCATGTATTGAAGTGTCACAGTCTGTCCCACCAAGCCTGTAAACCTGGCATTGCTCATGTATTAAAGTGTCACAGTTTGTCACACTAAGCCTGTAAACCTGGCATTGCTCATGTATTGCAGTGTCACAGTCTTTCCCACCAAGCCAGTACACCAGGCATTGCTCATGTATTGAAGTGTCACAGCCTGTCCCACCACCTGTAAACCTGGCATTGCTCATGTATTGAAGTGTCACAGTCTGTCCCACCAAGCCTGTAAACCTGGCATTGCTCATGTATTGAAGTGTCACAGTCTGTCCCACCAAGCCTGTAAACCTGGCGTTGCTCATATATTGAAGTGTCACAGTCTTTCCCACCAAGCCTGTAAACCTGGCATTGCTCATGTATTGAAGTGTCACAGTCTGTCCCACCAAGCCTGTAAACCTGGCATTGCTCATGTATTAAAGTGTCACAGTTTGTCACACTAAGCCTGTAAACCTGGCATTGCTCATGTATTGCAGTGTCACAGTCTTTCCCACCAAGCCAGTACACCAGGCATTGCTCATGTATTGAAGTGTCACAGCCTGTCCCACCACCTGTAAACCTGGCATTGCTCATGTATTGAAGTGTCACAGTCTGTCCCACCAAGCCTGTAAACCTGGCATTGCTCATGTATTGAAGTGTCACAGTCTGTCCCACCAAGCCTGTAAACCTGGCATTGCTCATATATTGAAGTGTCACAGTCTTTCCCACCAAGCCAGTAAACCTGGCATTGCTCATGTATTGAAGTGTCACAGTTTGTCCCATCAAGCCTGTAAACCTGGCATTGCTCATGTATTGTAGTGTCACAGTTTGTCCCACCAAGCCTGTAAACCTGGCATTGCTCATGTATTGTAGTGTCACAGTTTGTCCCACCAAGTCTGTAAACCTGGCATTGCTCATGTATTGAAGTGTCACAGTTTGTCCTACCAAGCCTGTAAACCAGGCATTGCCCATGTATTGAAGTGTCACAGTTTGTCCCATCAAGCCTGTAAACCTGGCATTGCTCATGTATTGCAGTGTCACAGTCTGTCCCACCAAGCCTGTAAACCAGGCATTGCTCATGTATTGAAGTGTCACAGTTTGTCCCATCAAGCCTGTAAACCTGGCATTGCTCATGTATTGAAGTGTCACAGTTTGTCCCACCAAGTCTGTAAACCTGGCATTGCTCATGTATTGAAGTGTCACAGTCTTTCCCACCAAGCCTGTAAACCTGGCATTGCTCATGTATTGAAGTGTCACAGTTTGTCCCACCAAGCCTGTAAACCTGGCATTGCTCATGTATTGAAGTGTCACAGTCTTTCCCACCACCTGTAAACCTGGCATTGCTCATGTATTGCAGTGTCACAGTCTTTCCCACCAAGCCTGTAAACCAGGCATTGCTCATGTATTGAAGTGTCACAGTTTGTCCCATCAAGCCTGTAAACCTTGCATTGCTCATGTATTGAAGTGTCACAGCCTGTCCCACCACCTGTAAACCTGGCAATGCTCATGTATTGAAGTGTCACAGTTTGTCCTACCAAGCCAGTAAACCTGGCATTGCTCATGTATTGTAGTGTCACAGTTTGTCCCACCAAGCCTGTAAACCTGGCATTGCTCATGTATTGAAGTGTCACAGTTTGTCCCACCAAGCCTGTAAACCTGGCATTGCTCATGTATTGAAGTGTCACAGTCTTTCCCACCAAGCCAGTAAACCTGGCATTGCTCATGTATTGAAGTGTCACAGTCTTTCCCACCAAGCCAGTAAACCTGGCATTGCTCATGTATTGAAGTGTCACAGTTTGTCCCATCAAGCCTGTAAACCTGGCATTGCTCATGTATTGAAGTGTCACAGTTTGTCGGGGTATAAATGTATACATTCATCCATGCAATTGTTATGGGGGTATATATGTATACATTCATCCATGCAATTGTTATTGGGGTATATATGTATACATTCATCCATGCAATTATTATTGGGGGTATATATGTATACATTCATCCATGCAATTGTTATTGGGGTATATATGTATACATTCATCCATGCAATTATTATTGGGGGTATATATGTATACATTCATCCATGCAATTGTTATTGGTGTATATATGTATACATTCATCCATGCAATTATTATTGGGGGTATATATGTATACATTCATCCATGCAATTATTATTGGGGGTATATATGTATACATTCATCCATGCAATTGTTATTGGGGGTATATATGTATACATTCATCCATGCAATTATTATTGGGGTATATATGTATACATTCATCCATGCAATTGTTATTGGGGGTATATATGTATACATTCATCCATGCAATTGTTATTGGGGTATATATGTATACATTCATCCATGCAATTGTTATTGGGGGTATATATGTATACATTCATCCATGCAATTGTTATTGGGGTATATGTATACATTCATCCATGCAATTGTTATTGGGGGTATATATGTATACATTCATCCATGCAATTGTTATTGGGGGTATATATGTATACATTCATCCATGCAATTGTTATTGGGGTATATATGTATACATTCATCCATGCAATTGTTATTGCATATTATGATAAGCTGAATGAGAAAGTAAAATACTATAATAAATATTATTATCTCTTTGTTTAATATGCTTCATATTTTGGTTATGTAGATGGTAAGTTAGATAATTTGACTGGTATCTGGAAATCAACTTGCTTCAGTTGGTATTTGATACAGTAAAACCACACTCGACCGAACAACCACCAGACCAGATGAAAGGTTCGGCTTGGGTTCAGAGGGAGTCATCATAGTGCTGAGATTTCTTGCAAGTTGCAACACCTAGAACGAGGTTGATACATGTTTACTTGTAGTGAAGAATTGATTCATCTTAGATGTTCTTCAGGTATCAAGACAAGCGGCCATTCTGTATACAGACCTCAAGGACTACATACTGAAATCCCCCCCAGTTTCAATGAAAAATTGAATATGGATGACAATACTAAACAATTAGAAACAAAGTTTATTTAATCCTTCATCTCTTTGAAATGCCAAACAACCACCCCCAACATGTATGCTAAACAACCACCTCCAACATGTATGCTAAACAACCACCCCCAACATGTATGCTAAACAACCACCCACAGCATGTATGCTAAACAACCACCCCCAACATGTATGCTAAACAACCACCCACAGCATGTATGCTAAACAACCACCCACAGCATGTATGCTAAACAACCACCCACAGCATGTTGCTAAACAACCACCCCCAACATGTATGCTAAACAACCACCCCCCAACATGTATGCTAAACAACCATCCACAGCATGTATGCTAAACAACCACCCCCAACATGTATGCTAAACAACCACCCACAGCATGTATGCTAAACAACCACCCATATCATGTATGCTAAACAACCACCCACAGCATGTATGCTAAACAACCACCCCCAACATGTATGCTAAACAACCACCTCCAACATGTATGCTAAACAACCACCTCCAACATGTATGCTAAACAACCACCTCCAACATGTATGCTAAACAACCACCCACAGCATGTATGCTAAACAACCACCCACAGCATGTATGCTAAACAACCACCCCCAACATGTATGCTAAACAACCACCTCCAACATGTATGCTAAACAACCACCTCCAACATGTATGCTAAACAACCACCTCCAACATGTATGCTAAACAACCACCCACAGCATGTATGCTAAACAACCACCCACAGCATGTATGTTAAACAACCACCCACAACATGTATGCTAAACAATCACCCCCAACATGCATGCTAAACAACCACCTCCAACATGTATGCTAAACAACCACCCCCAATATGTATGCTAAACAACCACCCCCATCATGCATGCTAAACAACCACTCCAACATGTATGCTAAACAACCACCTCCAACATGTATGCTAAACAACCACCCCCAACATGTATGCTAAACAACCACCCCCAACATGTATGCTAAACAACCACCCCCAACATGTATGCTAAACAAGCACCCCCAACATGCATGCTATAGCCATAAAAATGGTTCTGAGAACCCCATGTCGATTATTTCATGCAAAATCGTACAAAATGGACACAAGTAATCATTAATGTTATAAACTATGTCTGATTAAGTATGTAGCACCTCTCGGACAACAGAGTGAGTATTGAACATCGGTTCTACTCAGTACTGTGTTCAATATTTTGATGACAAAATTCTAGTTGAAGAGGTGGTATTATATCAGAATCAGTGATGACATGTCCAGTTTGTTGTGGCACTTTTTTAGTATTAATGAGTGCATTTTGTTTATTTTATTATGCAGTCGCAAATAGAAGACCTTAATAACGAAAAAATGGAGCTCCAGAACAAGTTGGATTCTATGACATCCGAATTCAGTACATTAAAAACAGAGAGTGCCAAATATAGTGAAGCTCATCAATCTGTCAATAAACTCAGTTTTGAGAACAAAGAATTATCCGCCCAAGTTGAGTGCTTAAAATATGAAATGGATAAAGTTATTGCAGAAAAAGATGAAGTTGAAAATGAAAAATTGGAGTTAAGTAAAACTGAGATAAAGTTGAGCCATGAAATCCAGGAATTAAAAAGTGAACTGTATACTATAAAAACTGCAAAAGAGGACTTTTCAGAACATAAAAATCAGTTATTAGAAACTCAGACAATGTTAGATTCAAAGACTTTAGAGTTTGATCAATCATTCAATAATTGCGAAAAGTTAAATAAGGAGAATAAGGAACTGCTAAACAGGCTAGAAGTTATGGAAAATGAACTGGACAATACAAAGAAGGAGTCACAAGGTGTAGCCAAACAAGAGGTGAGTAATACGCTACAATGTTTTGAAAACATATTGAAAATTATTATGTTGTCTCAAGGCCAAGACAGGCAAGGTCGGTTATATTTTTAATGGATGCACAACACTCTAATCCAGGCAACAGTTGTTTCAGAAAACTTGTATATGTATATTAGACGTGCATAAACATTTATGGTTCATTTTCCAATTTAAATTTAAGCTGATGCGGCATAATACAAAAAAAGTCACAAAAGTTATGCACATATTTTCATTACAATTATTTCGAATGTTTCGAATACTATGATATTGCATTCTGTTTTATGATCAATTGTTGTGGGGTCTTTCATATGATATTGCATTCTGTTTTATGATCAATTGTTGTGGGTCTTTCATATGAAATTGCATTCTGTTTTATGATCAATTGTTGTGGGTCTTTCATATGAAATTGCATTCTGTTTTATGATCAATTGTTGTGGGGTCTTTCATATGAAATTGCATTCTGTTTTATGATAAATTGTTGTGGGATTTTTCATATGATATTGCATTCTGTTTTATGATAAATTGTTGTGGGATTTTTCATATGATATTGCATTCTGTTTTATGATTGTTGCGGTGTCTTTCAGCTCATTGCTAGCCATATGAGGGATCAAAATTCCAAGTTGTCAAAAGATGTGGAGGAGCTTCAAGAGCAACTCAAATCTAAGGTAAGTGCATGTAGACATTTAGGATTGTGGTAAATACGGTATATAACCAGTATGGATGCTTAAAACTGTTCTTCAATCTGTAACCTAGTTTCTAGTGTTCTGCAAATCAATTGAGTCTCTAGCTTTCTGATATTTTGAGCATAGAGAAAATCCCAGACTCAGTCAATAAAATGACTTACGGTTGAGTCTAAGATAGCGTACCGTACCTATAAAACAAGTTTTTTATCACCAGATTATGGCCCCAAAGTGGCTTCCCGTCTTATAAGTCAGTGCTAAAAAATGGGGGGGGGGGGAATGGGAACAACATGGAAAACAAAACATTTTAAAAAATGTGTTAAATGATATCCATAATTACGTTTTAGAGAAAAGAAAACACACTGACACTGAACATTTCTTCAACTTGCACTGGCCAAACATGCAATTTATACTTGTGTCTGGTGTCCATTTTATCAACCCGTCTTATATACGAATGCATGCCAAAACTCACAAATTTCAGGAACAAAGTAGGGAAATCGTCTTATGGATGGTACACATTTATGACCCCCATGTCTGATTATGAATTGTGCGTGGGATATAGCAGTAGGGCTGTGTATTACTCTGTCCGTGTTTGACTTGTAGTGTATGTTTGACTTGTAGTGTATGTTTGACTTGTAGTGTATGTTTGACTTGTAGTGTATGTTTGACTTGTAGTGTATGTTTGACTTGTAGTGTATGTTTGACTTGTAGTGTATGTTTGACTTGTAGTGTATGTTTGACTTGTAGTGTATGTTTGACTTGTATGTTTGACTTGTATGTTTGACTTGTAGTGTATATTTGACTTGTATGTTTGACTTGTAGTGTATGTTTGACTTGTAGTGTATGTTTGACTTGTTGTATGTTTGACTTGTAGTGTATGTTTGACTTGTAGTGTATGTTTGACTTGTAGTGTATGTTTGACTTGTATGTTTGACTTGTAGTGTATGTTTGACTTGTAGTGTATGTTTGACTTGTAGTGTATGTTTGACTTGTAGTGTATGTTTGACTTGTATGTTGACTTGTAGTGTATGTTTGACTTGTATGTTTGACTTGTAGTGTATGTTTGACTTGTATGTTTGACTTGTAGTGTATGTTTGACTTGTATGTTTGACTTGTAGTGTATGTTTGACTTGTAGTGTATGTTTGACGTGTAGTGTATGTTTGACTTGTAGTGTATGTTTGACTTGTAGTGTATGTTTGACTTGTAGTGTATGTTTGACGTGTAGTGTATGTTTGACTTGTAGTGTATGTTTGACTTGTAGTGTATGTTTGACTCCGTATAGACCTAGTCACCATTGGGGAGATTATGTGTAGGCGACACAGCTAGCTTAATTGGTAGAGCATTCACCTGTAAATGAAAGGTCCAGGGTTTTAGCCCACATTGGGCTCCAAATGGCACAGGGTAAGAAACGGTGCAACCAACCTGGGACATTTCGCTTGCAAAGCAAATGGTCTAGCGACTGAGATGCCAGACTGCCTACACACTCTCTGATGGTGACTAAGTGCTTACAGAGACAGGTTTATTGCTTTGTTTCATGGTTGTGACAGTTGATCTTTCCTCATCCTCCTCCAGTATGTTCACAAATAATTGTCCATATTTGAGTACCATGCTATATTATATCTGATTAAACCATTTCATTCTTGTAACGCAGTTTATGCTTTGCATGAAAGTAACAGTAATTAAATGTTGTTTGTGTATGTTGCATGATACAGTAATGCTTGAACTATTTAGTATGTGTGTTTGTCAATTAGCAAAGGACTAATGGTAAGATGATGTGATGTTGTCATTATATAACATTTAAAGACTTCAACAACATGTGGGTGTGAGTTAGTGAACTTTATTTGATTGAGTACAGGCCTGGAGGTTATAAAACTTTTCTCAGATTTCAATCTCAAGTTCAAATTATTTCATTGGTTGAGTCTGATATTTACATTCAACTGAACCAATCAGAAGCTTGAAACTCAGTTTGAGAATCTATTTTTAGTACATTTATTGCATAAAACATTGTCACTATGCAAATACACAACAGTCCGCCTCTGTGGTCACGGTCGCTGACTTGTATACCACTGTAAACTATCATCTCTGATGGTCACGGGTTCGAGCCCCGCTCAGACCGTGTCTCATTTATATGAAAAAGTTGGCAGTTTCTTACGGAGGTTGGTGCACCAAGTACTGGTTAACCGCTGGAGCCTGCCCAGGAAAGTGTAACATAGTTACCTTTTGCCTTACGCCTATATACATGTGTAGTGATTAATTACCGTATTACCTTAACCGCTCTACTCTGACGAAATAGGCTTTGTATATACAATCTACATCAGTTATCTCAAAGTCGGTTATGTCAAATTCACCGGTTATGTCAAAGTCTGGTCAACGTTCTATTTCAAATACTACCATTTTACATATAACTGGCTCCATTTATGTCAAATTTCGCTAAGTCAAATGTTCCATTATATCAAATTCATTATTTGTTCCCTTCAATATAAATAGGCAGTATTTCATAAAATAAAATTGGATTCAGAACATAATATTATGCATATTTAAAGCGACACTACATCAGTGAAATCGCAAATTACTACAGAATGTAATTTTTTATTAAATGGTATCAATTTCCCCCAAATATTTGTCTCAAAAACAGAGTATTTCAACTAATAAAGAAACGTCATATACGCGGTTTGGTGACATAACAAAATAATGTAAATAGTGTCAACATCCATACGTAATACAACGCGTGTATTTTGAATAACACATGTATATGAATATGGTACAGATTTACCGTTATATCTTACACGTGTGCCTATGCATATTTATGTTTTGACTAATCTTAGTTGAATTATCTCTAGACGACAGTATGACGCAATATGACTCCGATGACAAACAAACGTCAATTCAGTAGCATGGATGACAGTTATATAAAATCCTGCTAGACCACAAAAACACTGTTTATTGATTCAATGTTAGTGTTAGTGGAAGTCGTGATAGCGCAGTGGATGCGCGTTCGCTTCAGGTGCGAAAGGTCTGGAGTTCGAGCCCCGCTGGAGCCGTTACGATTGTGCATCAAAATGACTCTCTTAATTTAATTATTTAAACATGTATGATTATATTATAGGACAACAGTCTTTTCAGTGTGTGTATGTGTCCTGTGTTGGGGACATATGATATACATGTCTGCACTTGATAAAATGGATGGTGCATACCATTGTTTGGATCACGCAACCATCATATGGGATTTCGCCAGACATGTGGTGATAGAGTGCTTACTAAGCAGCGTACACACAATGAATTGACTGGTGCAAGCCGGAATTAATGCATGGTTTGCAGAGGTGTTGCACTCTCTCTGGCAGTAGACACGGACGGGGTCACAGGGTCATGGAAACGCATGATCGTGTGATCAAGTCTATTTGATATTCCATGCCAAATTGTCAACAATTGAAAAGCTAAATGAATTTGATTAGTTAAAAGAATAGCTCTCCTCACAATTGTCTATAAAACCATCTCGGACAGCTTTAGAGAGGGAGAGAGCCTGGTTGGTTACTATTGAGACTACTAGCGTCTCTGTGTTGGTTATAATGTCAGCTCTTAGATGTAATTAAATACTATTAAGACTTTGTTGTTGCTGTGATTACGTCCAGAGAGCCTCGCCGAGTCCACATCGTAACAAAAGGTGTTGTTAGCTAAGCTGCCCGTCGCTCAAATGGGAAACCGGTAGCGACGTTAAATAAACTTAAATTAAAAAAATACAAAAAATACACAAGATACAAGAGTAGACAGAGAAAAGTAAGAAAAGTAAATACATTTAGTGATACGTTGATTGCATGACTTGTCTCATTAAATAAAGTTAATAAGTTATTAGAATAATTATTATTATTGACCCTTTCAACACTACAGGCCTCTAAATAGACTTACAAAAAGTGTAGATCTGCATTTTTTGCCAGTAATAATTATTACTATTTTTAGATAAAATTACCCATTTTGATAAATGAACTGGTCCAACGGTAATTTTCTTATTAATTTATTGGTCTAAAAATATGATGCACCAGTCCATGTCAGTTACTTGGGGTTGAATGGGTTAAAGAAAGACCTTGACAAATATATTAAAGAAGCAATTGCAATATGTGAACATACCCTACCAGGCTAACTGTTCCGTAACTGAATAGTTTGTCTAATTTTAATATATTTTGTCTATAATAATTACAAATTATGTTTGTAATATATTTATTTCTTTGCCATATTTAAACTACTATTTGTTGATTGTACCCGGAGAAACCCACCTGTCCAATCTGGCGACCATTGTACCATCTCACAATACTACCGATTTGTACATACTGTAATATTATAGTATTTGTTGTGGTTTCTTCCGGGTTCTTTTTGGTGAAGCCATGTATTGCTAAGCTATATAAGAAAACATGCTCAATTAATGTTGCCAAAAATAATCTTTTAGTTTATACAAATTTATTTTAGCTCAATTGCGAAACAAGTTCTTATAACGTATACTAATCACTCTTGAGACCTCATTCCTGATGGAATCCATCGCCACAAGGGAGAGAGAAGAGGCATGTGGAATTTAAGCGCCTTGCCTAAGGACACAATCGTAACGGCTCCAGCGGGGCTCAAACTCCGGACCTTTCGCACGTGAAGCAAACGCTGAGCTATCACGACTTCCACAAATAATCTTTTAAACATGCCATCCATTTACTATCCAATAGATATTTGTGTAGAATGCAAAATTCATACTTAAACAAAGCGTATAATATATATTAACTGCTCTAGTGGAAGTCGTGATAGCGCTGTGGATGCGCTTTTGTTTCAGGTGTGAAAGGTCCGGAGTTTGAGCCCTGCTGGAGCCGTTATGATTGTGCCCTTAGGCAAGGCATTTAGATTCCATGCTCCCTCGTGGCGATGGATTCCATCAGGAATGAGGTCTCGAGAGTGATTAATATAAGTTGTAAGAACCTGTTTCGCAATCGAGCTAAAATAAATTTGTATAAATTAACCGCTCTACTCTGACGAAATAGGCTTTGTATATACAATCTACATCAGTTATCTCAAAGTCGGTTATGTCAAATTCACCGGTTATGTCAAAGTCTGGTCAACGTTCTATTTCAAATACTACCATTTTACATATAACTGGCTCCATTTATGTCAAATTTCGCTAAGTCAAATGTTCCATTATATCAAATTCATTATTTGTTCCCTTCAATATAAATAGGCAGTATTTCATAAAATAAAATTGGATTCAGAACATAATATTATGCATATTTAAAGCGACACTACATCAGTGAAATCGCAAATTACTACAGAATGTAATTTTTTATTAAATGGTATCAATTTCCCCCAAATATTTGTCTCAAAAACAGAGTATTTCAACTAATAAAGAAACGTCATATACGCGGTTTGGTGACATAACAAAATAATGTAAATAGTGTCAACATCCATACGTAATACAACGCGTGTATTTTGAATAACACATGTATATGAATATGGTACAGATTTACCGTTATATCTTACACGTGTGCCTATGCATATTTATGTTTTGACTAATCTTAGTTGAATTATCTCTAGACGACAGTATGACGCAATATGACTCCGATGACAAACAAACGTCAATTCAGTAGCATGGATGACAGTTATATAAAATCCTGCTAGACCACAAAAACACTGTTTATTGATTCAATGTTAGTGTTAGTGGAAGTCGTGATAGCGCAGTGGATGCGCGTTCGCTTCAGGTGCGAAAGGTCTGGAGTTCGAGCCCCGCTGGAGCCGTTACGATTGTGCCCTTAGGCAAGGCATTTAAATTCCACATTGCCCCTTCTCTCTCCCTCGTGGCGATGGATTCCATCAGGAATGAGGTCTCGAGAGTGATAAATATAAGTTGTAATAACTTGTTTCACAATTGAGCTAAAATAAATTTGTATAATGTTAGTGTTCGAATGTATTCAGAAGAATGTGTAGTAGCAATGCATTTATACGTGAACAAATGCATTTTTTTTGGCTTTTTGCGATAAGATGTATTGAAATATGAAATGAAACCGAACTTTACACACAATGTGCCATGATGAATTAAGTGATGAATTTCATTTGAACAACTGCTATGTGTTTGTAGCGTATAGAAAATTTATCTTTATTTCATGTTTTTCAGGTTGAAGATCTCGAAGAAACTGAAAACGGGTAACTGACTGTTCATAGATTCATATAAAAAATCATTGATTTGTATAATAATTGTTAATGTGATAACGAGAGACATCGGTCAGTTACTGCCCCTGAATACTGTCTTAACAGTATGTAAGTCCTCTTAGGTGGTTTCCTCTGTTTTTATCATTGTTTCCTTTGCACAACATGCTATTAATTTTCACCCACTTTCACATCTTATGATTATTAAAATACTATAATATTATCTCGACAGATATTCTACTGTATATTAGTCTGCCCGAAAACCCAAATTTAGGGTCAACAAAATGTTTTTGCACAATTTGTTCTACAACCTGTCCTTTAAGAGAAACTAAATGATGCCACCTTGACATCATAGAGATATTTGAAATATACAAGATGGCAGAAGGTAAAAATGGTCACCAAAATCAAAAATATATGAGAATTTAATGGATGGGTACTACATAGCAGAATTAACTATAGCATAAAAGTGGTGTGTAATGAATATTGTGAACATGTACCCAAAAAATGGCATGTTTGGGTGGCCATATTGTTGAGAACACATTATTTTATGCAATAAATTACAACATTTTGTGCATATGCTAAATTTTGGTTAGGGCTTGATTGTATTGTTGTATGTTGCATCTATCTGTAATAATACAAATTGCCATTTGGCTACTGCACGATCAAAAGCTATTCATAGTTTATGTTAATTGTATGTACCATGCGAACAGTTAATAAAATATGATGCTGCTTATGTAAAAAAATCTTATCAATTAATTAACCTGATTTTGATGAAATCACATTTATAATACAGCAACATCTGGTTAGGGAACAACAGTAAAAACAAAGGATTCCAACTGAAAGGACGGCTATACATTTCTGGATAAATCAGACTTTATCTACCAAGGGAGGTAATAGAAAAGCCAGGACTGTTGCTCATACTATGTATGTATGGAGTGCATATAAAGTAATCTGAAAAGACGGATCTGTAGTCCTGTGGTAACACGCTGGACTGGTAATCTAGGTATCACAGGTTCGATCCCCCATCTGACCATAATAAAATTAGCAGTCTCTCATGGGCAACCAGTAGTGACGACAAATAAGCGTAAAAACACAAAGTAATCTGAATAAAGAAATGTGTTATGCGACTCCATAAGTCATCAGATTCTGTATAAACTGCTACGTTACCGAGGCAGATTCTGTATATTCAACCGCTACGTTACCGAGGCAGATTCTGTATATTCAACCGCTACGTTACCGAGGCAGATTCTGTATATTCAACCGTACGTTACCGAGGCAGATTCTGTATATTCAACCGCTACGTTACCGAGGCAGATTCTGTATATTCAACCGCTACGTTACCGAGGCAGATTCTGTATATTCAACCGCTACGTTACCGAGGCAGATTCTGTATATTCAACCGCTACGTTACCGAGGCAGATTCTGTATATTCAACCGCTACGTTACCGAGGCAGATTCTGTATATTCAACCGCTACGTTACCGAGGCAGATTCTGTATATTCAACGCTACGTTACCGAGGCAGATTCTGTATATTCAACCGCTACGTTACCGAGGCAGATTCTGTATATTCAACCGCTACGTTACCGAGGCAGATTCTGTATATTCAACCGCTACGTTACCGAGGCAGATTCTGTATATTCACGCTACGTTACTGAGGCAGATTCTGTATATTCAACCGCTACGTTACCGAGGCAGATTCTGTATATTCAACCGCTACGTTACCGAGGCAGATTCTGTATATTAAACCGCTACGTTACCGAGGCAGATTCTGTATATTCAACCGCTACGTTACCGAGGCAGATTCTGTATATTCAACCGCTACGTTACCGAGGCAGATTCTGTATATTCAACCGCTACGTTACCGAGGCAGATTCTGTATATTCAACCGCTACGTTACCGAGGCAGTTTCATAGTTAGTCTTCAGAGTTTGCAATGACAGCAATTTCGAATCTAGATTGTAGGTTATTGATCACATAATACATTATATTCGAAATAGATGAAAGTACTTATTTGCAACCAGAACATTTATTTTGATATAGAATCATGCATTTTACGATCAATCACCGACGTACAGTTGGTTGGTATACCCGTATAATGATAAATGTTGTAAGCAATATCCAATAGCACAATTAATATTTACAACAATATTAAATAAATTTTATAAAATCAAAAGGGTGACAACACTCTATTTTTCTTCCAGTTCAAATGAAAGAATTTCAAAGAAATTCACTCGTAAATCACGCTTAAAAAATGAGGTTTACAGATAGATGCAACATACAATAATACAATAAGCCTGTCAAGACCGCCTCTGAATATAGAATACCCACCATTCTATAAATATCATCACTTTTACCTTCGAGCCAGTGTCAATGCATTTTAAGTGGTTAACAAATTGGACTTGTCCTCTGGAGTCCCACAGGGATCCGTACTTGGACCCCTGCTTTTCCTAGCCTACATAAACGACCTCCCACAAAACATCAGTTCCAAAGTCTGTATCTTTGCAGATGATACAGCAGTCTATCTATCACTGACATCTGCAAATGAATCGGTCACACTCCAAAACGATCTTAAGAGATTAGAAGAGTGGGAGTTGGAGTGGGACATGGAATTTAACCCCTCCAAATGTCAAGTTATCCACGTCACCAGAAGGAAACATCCTATTCCCAGTCAATATAAACTCCATGGAGTCCTACTTGAGTGGGTCACCTCAGCCAAATACCTTGGCGTGGATATCTCAAATAACCTGTCATGGGACACTCACATAAAAATGTCAACTAAGAAAGCAAACCAAACATTAGGATTTAGGATTTCTACGTAGAAACCTCCAGGTCAAATCCGAACCCCTTTAGTCCATGGCTTACCAGACACTAGTGAGACCCCAGCTTGAATATGGCTCCGAGATCTGGTCGCCCCATACCCAAACATTGATAGACCAAATTGAAGGTGTCCAGCGAAGAGCAGCCCATTGGATAAAGGCTGACTTCTATCGTACCTCTAGTGTTACAGACATGCTACATTCCCTAAATCTACGCAGACTAGATCAACGGCGTATTGACAATAGGTTATCCCTTATGTATAAAATTCATAATGATCTTGTTGCTATTCCCATTGAAAATTACCTAGTTCCCCTCTCCCGTCCTGCTCGCCATTGCCATTCCTTAAGCTAGAGGTTAATTACAGCAACAACAGACTACTACAAGTTTTCCTTTTTTCCAAGAACAATCTACCATTGGAACCATCTCCCTCCTGACATTGTCCATCTCCCTACCATAGAGCAATTCAATACGGCAGTTTGCTATATTGATCATGCCAGTTCCTAGTTGTTCTGCGCAGCTGCTTTTAAACTTTTACCACAACTTATTTTCACTACTTTCTTAAATTATACTTTTAACTACTGATACTTTTAACTTCTTTGCGGTTTTTGACGCGCAACATGTCTACGTCCCCGCGAGGGGTTCGACATAAAAGGAAGATAGATAGATAGGACTGCGAATCCAGGGATTATTATAACAGTCTACAGATCAGCTACCAACCAAGGTCTTATATATGTATCGGTGCTATACATGGGGCATGTAAAAGAACCAGGCATGCTTCTACAGTTGGAGCATCTTCTGTATCACTATCCTCTAAAAAGTCAAATCACGAATATTCTTATGAAGGCGTCGCTCGATTAACCAGGGGACGACGATATATAAGTATTTTAAAAAAAAAAAATTTAATCTCTGAATAAAGACCACCTGTTAGCAAAACTGCTTTTTTCCACAATGATATGGGTGGTCTATATAGACCGGTATAGCTACTAATCATACATGTGTATTCATTTTATTCAGACACAAACGAGAAATCGAGGACTTAAAAGCCAAGCTACAATTAACATTAAATGAACTTGGCAAAGCCAAAGCAGTGGTTGAACAAGAACGAGGTGAGAACACCGAACTAACCACCCGCGTGTTAGACCTAGAACAGCAAGTCGACGATGTGTCTCGCACTTCCGATTCTAAGGCTAGTTCTGTAACAGAAATGGGAAATAAAATAGCCGAATTAGAAAAACTTTTATCAGAGAAAGCGACTGCGGAAGATGATTTAGCACAGCAGAAAAAGTTTACTGAAAGGCTACAGTATGAAATTGATGAACTAGAAGCAGTGAAAATCGAGTTGGAAGATTCTCGTGATATGTTTGATAAAGAAAAGCAGACTCGTTCTCAGTTGGAGCGGAGGTTCCGCGATCTGGAACAGCAGTTTGAAGACCAGAAAATAGATCATGAAAATATACAGCAAACTATGACATCCAAGGTATTCAAAAATATATTACTCTTTTGTCTTGTGCTCTAACCGCTCTGTTCCCTGCAAATCATGAGTATTGGAGTAGAATAGACCAGGACCATGTCTTTTTTGATGAGGTCATATTTATGGTTGAGGTTTTTATGTCCTCGAAGGGAGGCGTATGGTTTTCGTACTGTCCATGTGTCTGTCCGTCTGAGTCAATTTCCATTCCGGGCTTCTTCCGCTATGACTATAAGCTGCGGGGGGCATTCGTCACCTACTGTGATATTTCTTGTTGTTTCTTTATTTAAAATACTCGGCCAATTTTAGCCAACATGAGACAACATGTATCTGGATGTTAGCAAACATGAGACAAAGTGTATCGGGATTTTAGCAAACATGAGACAAAGTGTATCGGGATTTTAGCAAACATGAGACAAAGTGTATCGGGATTTTAGCTAACATGAGACAAAGTGTATCGGGATTTTAGCTAACATGAGACAAAGTGTCTCGAGATTTTAGCAAACATGACACAAAGTGTATCATGATTTTAGGAAACATGAGACAAAGTGTATCATGATTTTAGGAAGCATGACACAAAGTGTCCTGGGATTTTAGGAAACATGACACAAAGTGTATCATGATTTTAGGAAACATGAGACAAAGTGTCCCGGGATTTTAGGAAACATGACACAAAGTGTATCATGATTTTAGGAAACATGAGACAAAGTGTATCATGATTTTAGGAAACATGAGACAAAGTGTCTCAGGATTTTAGGAAACATGTGACAGTGTCCCGGGATTTTAGGAAACATGACACAAAGTGTATCATGATTTTAGGAAACATGACACAAAGTGTATCATGATTTTAGGAAACATGACACAAAGTGTATCATGATTTTTGCAAACATGACACAGAGTGTATCATGATTTGAGGAAACATGTCACAAAGTGTCCCGGGATTTTAGGAAACATGACACAGTGTCCCAGGATTTTAGGAAACATGAGACAAAGTGTCTCAGGGATTTTAGGAAACATGAGACAAAGTGTCCCAGGATTTTAGGAAACATGACATAAAGTGTCCCGGGATTTTAGGAAACATGAGACAAAGTGTATCATGATTTTAGCTACACCTTCAATGTTCAAGCATACAGAGGCGAAATGTGTTGACTCAGTAAAGTTTCCTCTATATATTCATTATGAAATACCTGAGAATAAAATAAAGAGGAGTGCTTCTCCTTCCAATGGCAAAACTCTGGCAAATGGTGTTCATATATTACAAGAGTACCTGTTTGAATTTCATTTGCAGGGAGGTTGGTCTGTGAGATAGATGGATGCACGGATTGTCAGACCAAGTTAGACTGTCGGTCGGTTGGTCAGTATATTTGTTGGTCATTCAGTCAAATGATAAATCAGTGTTTCTCATTCCATAGGCAAAGACTCTTGAGAATCGTGTTCATGCACTACAAGATGATCTGTTTGCTGCTCAAGACGAGCTTCAAGCTGCACAGGAAGGCTACGAGAAGGTGTGTATTGCATCTTAACACTCTGTCTGTAGCAAATGTTTAGCTGACAATTAAGATTAATGTATGGAAAGAGAAATTAAAACATATTTACAAAGAATAACTAAACACCATAGTTGTTTCTACACAGTTAATGCTAGCAGCAATCTACAATAACAATTAATGGAATAGTTTGGAAATTCTGTGAGGGATATTGATTTGGCCTTGTCTGTGCTTGCATGCATTTGTGCGCACCCATAAAATGGTACTAGTGTTGCTAGGAGAACAATAGGTTTACTGTCTTGTTTGTTGTCTAGTGTTAGTGGTTATGCGGCTATGAAACCTTTTATGTTGCTCTCAATGCCGATGGTGTTGCTATAGAGATCAAAGGAGTGGCCACATAATATACAATTGTGTGTACGTCCATCCTTCCCAAGCCATCATATCTGCATTTCATTTTCATAATTTATGCCAAAGTAATCTTTAATTTGAATCAGTGGGCTACAATACAAGTAATGATTGGTCCCCGTGTGATTCTGGGGTGTGAACCACAGTTGTGCCCCCCTTGCATGATCGTAAACAGAGTGGGCTACAATACAAGTAATGATTGGTCCCCGTGTGATTCCGGGGTGTGAACCACAGCTGTGCCCCCCTTGCATGATCGTAAACACAGTTGTGCCCCCCTTGCATGATCGTAAACACAGCTGTGCCCCCCTTGCATGATCGTAAACATAGCTGTGCCCCCTTGCATGATCATAAACATAGCTGTGCCCCCCTTGCATGATCATAAACATAGCTGTGCCCCCCTTGCATGATCATAAACATAGCTGTGCCCCCCTTGCATGATCGTAAACATAGCTGTGCCCCCCTTGCATGATCATAAACATAGCTGTGCCCCCCTTGCATGATCATAAACACAGCTGTGCCCCCCTTGCATGATCGTAAACATAGCTGTGCCCCCCTTGCATGATCATAAACATAGCTGTGCCCCCCTTGCATGATCGTAAACATAGCTGTGCCCCCCTTGTATGATCGTAAGCATAGCTGTGCCCCCCTTGTATGATCGTAAACATAGCTGTGCCCCCCTTGCATGATCATAACATAGCTGTGCCCCCCTTGCATGATTGTAAACATAGCTGTGCCCCCCTTGTATGATCGTAAACACAGCTGTGCCCCCCTTGCATGATCGTAAACATAGCTGTACCCCCCTTTCATGATCATAAACATAGCTGTGCTCCCCTTGTATGATCATAAACATAGCTGTGCCCCCCTTGCATGATTGTAAACATAGCTGTGCCCCCCTTGTATGATCGTAAACATAGCTGTGCCCCCCTTGTATGATCGTAAACATAGCTGTGCCCCCCTTGTATGATCGTAAACATAGCTGTGCCCCCCTTGCATGATCGTAAACAGCTGTGCCCCCCTTGCATGATCATAAACATAGCTGTTCCCCCCTTGCATGATCATAAACATAGCTGTGCCCCCCTTGCATGATCATAAACATAGCTGTGCCCCCCTTGCATGATCATAAACATAGCTGTGCCCCCCTTGCATGATCGTACACAGCAACTAATAACATCTGCTGACTTGGATTTATGGCATTTTTTAAATTTTGTGTGAACATTTAATTTTATGAATAATATGTTTATGTAAATCACATCATAATGTGTTCACAAGATATTAGCACATTATGCAATAATTATGTATGTCATCATTTATTTTATGCTTTCCAACGTCATAAAGACATTTATCAGCGAAATAAAATATACGTGTAAAGAAGTGAGAATAAAAATGTCATTGTACTGGTTGGAAGTAGTGGAATAACACATTTTCATTTCTGTACATGTATGATTCACTGTACACGTATGATTCACTGTACACGTATGATTCACAGTCACTGTACATGTATGATTCACTGTACACGTATGATTCACAGTCACTGTACACGTATGATTCACTGTACACGTATGATTCACAGTCACTGTACACGTATGATTCACTGTACACGTATGATTCACTGTACATGTATGATTCACAGTCACTGTACACGTATGATTCACAGTCACTGTACACCTATGATTCACAGTCACTGTACACGTATGATTCACAGTCACTGTACACATATGATTCACTGTCACTGTACACGTATGATTCACAGTCACTGTACATGTATGATTCACAGTCACTGTACACGTATGATTCACAGTCACTGTACACGTATGATTCACAGTCATTGTACACATATGATTCACAGTCACTGTACACCTATGATTCACAGTCACTGTACACCTATGATTCACAGTCACTGTACACCTATGATTCACAGTCACTGTACACCTATGATTCACAGTCACTGTACACGTATGATTCACAGTCACTGTACACATATGATTCACAGTCACTGTACACGTATGATTCACAGTCACTGTACACCTATGATTCACAGTCACTGTACACATATGATTCACAGTCACTGTACACGTATGATTCAGTCACTGTACACCTATGATTCACAGTCACTGTACACCTATGATTCACAGTCACTGTACACGTATGATTCACAGTCACTGTACACGTATGATTCACAGTCACTGAAGTTTGAATTATCACCAATTTGAACGCGTCCAGACTCATTCATCCAGTGCAGTTCCATCATTTGCTTTGTCATCAAAACATGAGATTCTGCGCCAACGCATATTGAAGTACAGTTTTCAGTCTTTGAAAATAGTCTAAAATAAAAAAGAGGAAAAGTTGTGCGTTTAAATGTATAGCCAAATTATATTTCACCCATGAACATTGAAAGCCACTTGTTCAATGTTCATCTAATGAAATATAATGTAATCATTCACTGAAACAAACAAATATTGTTGTGTTTCTGAACTCGAAATTGCTTGTGTATTAAGTAGCGCATGAACCCATGCTTGAGTACACATATTTTCCAATCTGTTCATATTGGGAATACTTTTATATAGAAAGCAATTGATCATTTCAGCATAATCAAACTTACCACCAAGAATGTGGTCAATATGACCCCAGCAAGGTCAGTGTTTCTAGGTCAAGGTCATTTAATTAACTGACTGGTGTTGGCTTGTCCGGTGTATTAACATAGATACATAACAATGTAGTTAGAGTATTTGCGTTTTAATTATACTTGTATGATGTAGTGCACAAAAGTAATGTAATATGAACAATAATATAATGTGTACGAAGTTTCATTTTGTTTGCAGATACATGTACGTTCAACTACTTGTACGGTTTTATTTTGACGGTATTTAGCACTTTAACTGATTTGATATATTTGTTTAGATAATTCCACCAAATTTAATCTTTAGATCATAGATCAAACCTATACGAGGGAGGCCTTTAAGATATACAAGGGAGACGTTTAAGATATACAAGGGAGGAGTTTAAGGTATGCAAGGGAGAAGTTTAAGGTATACAAGGGAGGTGTTTATGATATACAAGGGAGGAGTTTAAGGTATACAAGGGAGGTGTTTATGATATACAAGGGAGGTGTTTAAGATATACAAGGGAGGAGTTTAAGATATACAAGGGAGGAGTTTAAGATATACAAGGGAGGAGTTTAAGGTATACAAGGGAGAAGAAGGTATACAAGGGAGGTGTTTATGATATACAAGGGAGGAGTTTAAGGTATACAAGGGAGGGTTTAGATATACAAGGGAGGTTTAAGATATACAAGGGAGGAGTTTAAGTATACAAGGAAGTTTAAGTAACAAAAAACAAAAAAAACAAAAAAACAAAAAAACAAAAAACAAAAAAAACAAAAAAACAAAATTTAAGTATACAAGGGAGGTTTAAGATATACAAGGGAGGAGTTTAAGATATACAAGGGAGGAGTTTAAGATATACAAGGGAGGAGTTTAAGGTATACAAGGGAGAAGTTTAAGGTATACAAGGGAGGTGTTTATGATATACAAGGGAGGAGTTTAAGGTATACAAGGGAGGTGTTTATGATATACAAGGGAGGTGTTTAAGATATACAAGGGAGGAGTTTAAGATATACAAGGGAGGAGTTTAAGATATACAAGGGAGGAGTTTAAGGTATACAAGGGAGAAGTTTAAGGTATACAAGGGAGGTGTTTATGATATACAAGGGAGGAGTTTAAGGTATACAAGGGAGGTGTTTATGATATACAAGGGAGGTGTTTAAGATATACAAGGGAGGAGTTTAAGATATACAAGGGAGGAGTTTAAGATATACAAGGGAGGAGTTTAAGGTATACAAGGGAGAAGTTTAAGGTATACAAGGGAGGGGTTTAAGATATACAAGTGAGAAGTTTAAGGTATACAAGGGAGGGGTTTAAGATATACAAGGGAGGATTTTAAGATATACAAGTGAGAAGTTTAAGGTATACAAGGGAGGGGTTTAAGATATACAAGGGAGGAGTTAAGATATGCAAGGGAGGACTTTAAGGTATACAAGGGAGGACTTTAAGATATACAAGGGAGGAGTTTAAGATATACAAGGGAGGAGTTAAGATATGCAAGGGAGGACTTTAAGATATGCAAGGGAGGACTTTAAGATATGCAAGGGAGGACTTTAAGATATACAAGGGAGGAGTTTAAGGTATACAAGGGAGATGTTTAAGGTATTCAAGGGAGAAGTTTTAAGGTATACAAGTGAGAAGTTTAAGGTATACCAGGTAGGAGTTTAAGGTATACAAGTGAGAAGTTTAAGGTATACAAGGGAGAAGTTTAAGGTATACAAGGGAGAAGTTTAAGGTATACCAGGGAGGAGTTTAAGGTATACAAGTGAGAAGTTTAAGATATACAAGGGAGAAGTTTAAGGTATACAAGTGAGAAGTTTAAGGTATACAAGGGAGCAGTTTAAGGTATACCAGGGAGGAGTTTAAGATATGCAAGGGAGAAGTTTAAGGTATACCAGGGAGGAGTTTACGATATGCAAGGGAGAAGTTTAAGGTATACCAGGGAGGAGTTTAAGATATGCAAGGGAGAAGCTTAAGGTATATAAGGGA
The DNA here is from genome assembly GCA_014843695.1 of Archivesica marissinica. Classification (NCBI taxonomy): domain Eukaryota; kingdom Metazoa; phylum Mollusca; class Bivalvia; order Venerida; family Vesicomyidae; genus Archivesica; species Archivesica marissinica. Next base: position 16,150,646 of record CM026401.1, read on the forward strand.
GAAGCTTAAGTTATATAAGGGAGGAGTTTAAGATATGCAAGGGAGGAGTTTAAGGTATACAAGGGAGAAGCTTAAGGTATATAAGGGAGGAGTTTAAGATATGCAAGGGAGGAGTTAAGATATGCAAGGGAGGACTTTAAGGTATACAAGGGAGGAGTTTAAGATATACAAGGGAGGAGTTTAAGATATGCAAGGGAGAAGAATGTTGACTCAGCTAAGGGCCTCTTTATAGTTATGAGATATGAAGAGACTAGTTCACCCAAATACCCTTTTAGCTTAAGCCCAGCTTTAACTAAAGTATTTACATTAAGTATTCAAGCATTGTGTGGAGCGTCCATGGTGAAATGGACATGGCTGTGTCTGCCTCGTAATTGAGAGGTTTTAAGTTAAAATCCCGCCAAAACCATGGTGGTGATGTCGTTAGGCTAGACTTTAATATTCACATGGTAATGGATTCCATCAGGAATGAGGTCTCGAGAGCAATAAAAAACTAATACTAAAAGAATTTGTTTCTCAGTCCAGCTAAAAGAAATGTGTATAAACTAAATGAAAGTCATTTTGAATATTTATAGTTAGCTTGCTTATTGCAAAAATATAGACGTTAGAGTAACGTTAGCTCTTGTAAACTATCAGTACATAAACAGCCAAAATATAACCATGCCCCGAACAGACGGATCTGTAGTCCAGTGGTTAACACGTTGGACTGGTAATCCAGGGATCGCAGGTTCGATCCCTCGTCTGACCCTAATAAAATTAACAGTCTTTCAGATGGGACGTTAAACCGAGGTCTCGTGTCGGTGCTTTACACTGTGCACGTAAATGAACCAGAGGAGATTCTGGAATTGGTCTCTGTCTGTATCATTGCACTATCCTCCAAAAATCTAAAATGACTAATATCTTCAGGAAGCGTCGCTCATATGGGAAACCGGTAGCGACAACACAACACACAACACACCATCGTCAGTAAAAATATACATATACAGTAAATCATTTGGATGAGTTTTCTTTTATATACATCAGTCATTCATAACCCTCCATTGGCTGGGTAGGCATCTCCTTAGTTGAGTGGTTAAAGTCATTGACATTAAATCACTTATCCATCACAGCTGTAGGTTTGAATCCCACAAGTGAGAAAGCTATCCAGCTGGCATGCGGATGGCATGTGGAAGGTCGGTGGTTCTTCCATGCCTGACATACTGCTCGGAGGGGCACCTGGTGTCTACCTCCACCAGCTGGAGAGTCGCTATATGACTTGAGCCGTTAGTGCTACTTTAATCCCATAAATAAACAAAAACAAACAAAATCATTGGCTGGGAAACTCGTTAACCTTTGGCTTTTTACACATCATCAGTAGAAGCCAAGCACTGTGGCTATATAGCTTGAGAATTTGAGGTATGGAAGATGGAGAAGCTGTGCAGGGTTACAAAGGACATTAGTAGTGTCATTAGAACTAATCTCTGGGTTGTATTTATCTTCAACATTGCATGATAGTATCCATAGTAACTAATTAATTGACATAGTGTGGCTCTTGGATTAGAACAGATATTCAGGGTTTTACTTCCCCTAAAGCTCCGATATTGCAGCTGCTCTGCAGGTTACAAAGTAAGCAAAGTGGAACCTCCATGGTGTAATGTATACAGTGTCAACCTTGTAACCGAGGGGTACAGTGTCAACCTTGTAACCGAGGGGTACAGTGTCAACCTTGTAACCGAGGGGTACAGTGTCAACCTTGTAACCGAGGGGTACAGTGTCAACCTTGTAACCAAGAGGTACAGTGTCAACCTTGTAGCCGAGAGGTACAGTGTCAACCTTGTAGCTGAGAGGTACAGTGTCAACCTTGTAACCGAGAGGTACATTGTCAACCTTGTAACCGAGAGGTACAGTGTCAACCTTGTAGCCGAGAGGTACAGTGTCAACCTTGTAACTGAGGAGTACAGTGTCAACCTTGTAACCGAGGGGTACAGTGTCAACCTTGTAACCAAGAGGTACAGTGTCAACCTTGTAACCGAGGGGTACAGTGTCAACCTTGTAGCCGAGAGGTACAGTGTCAACCTTGTAACCGAGGGGTACAGTGTCAACCTTGTAACCAAGAGGTTGTCATTTTGAGCACCATCCAAACCAAAAGTTGGTTGTGTTCTTAGGCAAAACATTTATATCCACATTGCCTCTTCTCTCTGTCTCAAGACGAAGTATTCCATCAGGAGCGAGTTCTCGATAGTGATTAATCTAATATTGTAAAAACTTCTTTCGCTATTGAACTATGTAAATTTGTATAATAATAAACTAATTACAAATTTTACAAAGTATTTAATAAATTTCATGCAAGTTATACATCTATCAGTTGCATATCCCGAAATAGATCAAATGAATATCCTGAATATTTGGAGCTGTCTGAAATAAATCCATTATTTTACATCTGAACAAAGATAAAATATTAATTAATTAATTAATTAATATTAAGAAAAATTAAATCTCATTTAGACATTAATTTCCACAAATGGTTGTCATTGTTACAGGCACTGGACGAATCAAAGGCAGCCCGGATTGAACTCCAAGAACGATTGAGTCATGAAGAACATAAAACTGTGCAAGCTGTGTCTAAGTTGGAACAAGCTGATAGTGTGGCACAGAGATTGGAAACACAGAAAGTAGAGGTAATGTATCTAAGGTAGAACTCTATGGAACAAATGAGTGAAGATGAACATACACCTTCGCAAGCAAGCCTAGGTGCAGATCAAACAAGGTGATAGTATCGCAAGAGGTTGAAAACACAGAAAGTAGATGTAAGGTAAGTAGAGTAGAACCCGTGGAATGAGTGAAGATGAACATGAACCATTACAAGCTGAGGATAAGTTACAATAAGATGATAGTATTACGAGAGACTGGTAACACAAAAGTGGATGTACCGGTAAGGTCATGGAATAAGTGAGTAAAGAAATATAAACCAGTACAAACAAGCTGAGGCTAAGTTAGAACAAGACGATATATTATGGCCAGAGATTGGAAACGCTGGAATTAGATGTACGGTAGATAAGGTAGAACTGATGGAATATAAGGTATTACTCAGGAACTCAGCAATCAGGAAGAACATTAAACATTAAGCTTTTCAAGCTATGATTAAGTAGAACATATATTTTAGTTCAAACAATATTTTGTTCAAGAATAAGACATAACACGGGAATAGTTGTAAAAAGACAGTTAGGATTGGGGGGAAAGTTACATAGTAACTTAATTGAATCCCTTTCTTTACATATATTTTCTTTCTGGATCTTGGGAGTATTGTTGTACTTTGTAAATGTACACCTTTATTTTGAAACATGTTTGTTTAGTGGTCATGATTATTATCGCTTGCATTAAGAGTTGTTTCTGTCCATAAATGATTTGCCAACAATGATTGTTTTCTTTGTTTTCTTCAGAATTTAGAAAAGCAAATTGAGGCAATGAAGGAACGAGTAACAGAAGCACAAAGTCGAGCAGATGCTGTAATGAAAGAACGTGACTCACTACACAGAGAAGTTAAACTGCTACATGAGACAAATAAACAGTTTGGGAACCAGTATGAGGATAATGAGAACATGAAGCAAGATCTAGAAGCTGTGCGCCGGGAACTAGAGCATTTACGCACATCAGCGCAGTATGACTGTGAGGAGCGGCAGCAGCATGTAGATAGCATAAGAACACTGGAAGATTTCACACAACAACTGGAGCTCGATAATAGAGAATTAGCCAACAAGGTGTGAAAATTGTATATTTAGCAGGTTATTTAAAGGCTAGAGAAAGTGGATTAGGTTGGATTGGAGTTTTAGGAGTTTTAGGCCATGCTTAACAGGTTATACTGGTAATCCAGGGATTGCAGGTTCGATCCCCCGTCTGACCCTAATAAAAACAGTCTTTCAGATGGGACTTTAAACCGAGGTCTTGTGTTGGTGCTTTACACGGTTCACATAAAAGAATCAATGGTGACTCTGGAATGGGTCTCTGTATGTTTCATTGCACTATCATCTAAAAATCTAAAATGACTAATCTGTTCATGAGGCGCCGCTCATATGGGCAACCTGTAGCAATAAAGGACATGGTGGAAGTAATTAGAGACAGGATGGGAGTTGGTAGGGGACAGGATGGGAGTTGGTAGGGGGCAGGGTTGGAGTTGGTAGGGGACAGGATGGGAGTTGGTAGGGGACAGGATGAGAATATGTAGGGGACAGGGTGGGAGTTGGGTAGGGGACAGGGTGAGAGTATGTAGGGGACAGGGTGGAAGTTGGTAGGGGATAGGATGGGAGTTGGTAGGGGACAGGATGGGAGTTGGTAGGGGACAGGGTGAGAGTATGTAGGGGCTTAATGGTTTATTTGTGTGAATAGGTAGTGGAAAGGTGGGAATATATGAAGTATGTAGGGTGGTGGGAGTAGATATTAGCAAGATAGGCGGTAGAAACGTGCAGGGTGACAGTAGGTGACAGGTGGGAGTAGAAATAGGCAGTAGATAGGGGACAGGTGGAAGTAGATTGAGAGGAATCTGATAGGAGGAACAGAAGGAATGACACTATAGTGTGGAATCAGATAGGAGGAACAGAGAAGGAGTGACACTATAGTGTGGAATCGAATAGGAGAAACAGAGAAGGAATGGCACTATAGTGTGGAATCGGATAGGAGGAAGAGAGAAGGAATGGCACTATAGTGTGGAATCGGATAGGAGGAAGAGAGAAGGAATGGCACTATAGTGTGGAATCGGATAGGAGAAACAGAGAAGGAATGGCACTATAGTGTGGAATCGGATAGGAGGAAGAGAGAAGGAATGGCACTATAGTGTGGAAAAAAACAAAAACACAAATCGGATAGGAGAAAGAGAAGGAATGGCACTATAGTGTGGAATCGGATAGGAGAAACAGAGAAGGAATGGCACTATAGTGTGGAATCGGATAGGAGGAAGAGAGAAGGAATGGCACTATAGTGTGGAATTGAATAGGAGAAACAGAGAAGGAATGGCACTATAGTGTGGAATCGGATAGGAGGAAGAGAGAAGGAATGGCACTATAGTGTGGAATTGGATAGGAGAAACAGAGAAGGAATGGCACTATAGTGTGGAATCGGATAGGATGAAGAGAAAAAGTTGGATAGTTATACTGTTAGCAGCATAAGTTACAGGACATTTTGATTTTGTCATGAGCAGTGATTAAAAATCTTTTTCAAGTCAATTTTCTTTTAAGATAAGTGAATTTGTTACTTTGTCGAGTATATTTTTTGTTGGATATATATCTAGGGTAATAATATGACTGTAATTGTTTTTTAAAAAGCTATTAAGACTTACGACCCAACATTTACTTTTATATATATGACAGTTGGTACTTGGAAAAGTAACCAGATAAAAGAGATATAATTGAATTGGATTAAGATTTCCTGCTGTTGAGAAACATCAAGTATAGGGGGTGAACTTATCATCAATAAATATACAAGCAAACCTTGACAAACTGATCTATCGTATTAATTGCAAAACAGTAGAGAAATATGTATATTATATGTCTGTTAATTTTTCTGGTGCCGACCATTTTCTGATGTTGTTAAAACTTGTGACTCAAATCATTTGTATTATCATGTTTTTGTACTTATCTATTTGTATTATCATGTTTTTGTACTTACCTATTTGTATTATCATGTTTTTGTACTTACCTATTTGTATTATCATGTGTTTGTACTTACCTATTTGTATTATCATGTTTTTGTACTTACCTATTTGTATTATCATGTTTTTGTACTTACCTATTTGTATTATCATGTTTTTGTACTTACCTATTTGTATTATCATGTTTTTGTACTTACCTATTGTATTATCATGTTTTTGTACTTACCTATTTGTATTATCATGTTTTTGTGTATTATCATGTTTTTGTACTTATCTATTGTATTATCATGTTTTTGTACTTACCTATTTGTATTATCATGTTTTTGTACTTACCTATTTGTATTATCAGTTTTTGTACTTACCTATTGATTATCATGTTTGTGTATTATCATTTTTGTACTTACCTATTTGTATTATCATGTGTTTGTACTTACCTATTTGTATTATCATGTTTTTGTACTTACCTATTTGTATTATCATGTTTTTGTACTTACCTGTTGTATTATCATGTTTTTGTACTTACCATTTGTATTAATGTTTTTGTGTATTATCATGTTTTTGTACTTATCTATTGTATTATCATGTTTTTGTACTTACCTATTGTATTATCATGTTTTTGTACTTACCTATTTGTATTATCATGTTTTTGTACTTACCTGTTTATTATCATGTTTTTGTACTTACCTATTGTATTATCATTTTTGTACTTACCTATTGTATTATCATGTTTTTGTACTTACAAACAACACCAACAAACCAAACAACAAAAACCAAACACACCTGTATTATCATGTTTTAACATTATCATGTTTTTGTACTTACCTATGTATTATCATGTTTTTTACACCAAACGTACTTCTATTGTATTATAGTTTTTGTACTACTATTTGTATTATCATGTTTTTGTACTTACCTATTGTATTATCATGTTTTTGTACTTACCTATTTGTATTATCATGTTTTTGTGTATTATCATGTTTTTGTACTTACCTATTTGTATTATCATGTTTTTGTGTATTATCATGTTTTTGTACTTACCTATTTGTATTATCATGTTTTTGTACTTACCTATTTGTATTATCATGTTTTTGTGTATTATCATGTTTTTGTACTTACCTGTTGTATTATCATGTTTTTGTACTTACCTATTGTATTATCATGTTTTTGTACTTACCTATTTGTATTATCATGTTTTTGTGTATTATCATGTTTTTGTACTTACCTATTGTATTATCATGTTTTTGTACTTACCTATTTGTATTATCATGTTTTTGTGTATTATCATGTTTTTGTACTTACCTATTTGTATTATCATGTTTTTGTGTATTATCATGTTTTTGTACTTATCTATTTGTATGTTTTATCATGATGAATGCAATCAAATATTATTAAACTATATTATATAACTGTCGTGTTTCAGCTGCAAGAAACACTAGTCAGGTATGAGCAATCGGAGGAGTCGTTCAAGCGTGAGAAGAGGGATACGATGGATCGACAACAACAGAACAGTTGGCAGCTCACACAGACAGAGTCAGATCTGCAGGCAGCCAACAACAGAATCAGGGAATTTAGAGAAGAACTGTCTAAGAAACAGAATAATCTATTGAAACTGGAGTCAGATAAAGTGGGACAGTCTGTAAGTACAAGCTGCATATAGAGATTATTGAGTTACTGTCTTATAAGTTGGGTGTATTGGGTGAGTTGTAGAAATCATATATGGCAAGGCTCTTGTATATCTTTAGAGAAGAGACTAATCAATTTTGAATTTTAGACATGGACGTAATATTTTTTTTATCTGCGACATATTAGCTGTACCTATATGCCTAAATTCTTAATGTATCCAATTTCAGAATGTCGACCCCGTCACATAGAATGTCAGCTTCCCCATGTTTTGAATATTTTGTGCTATTGGTTTATACCATGTTCTGACCTTCAGGCAAAGTCAGAGAGCAGTATTGCCAGACTTGAGGCAGAACTGAATGAGCTGAAAACATATCATCGTAAGGAGGTAGACCGACTAACTGCCAAGTCTGATCATGCCACGAAAGAAGCAAAGGAACTAAAAAATACACTTAGGGAAAAAGACCAGGTAAAAATGGTTGCGTGCAGTGATAGTTCTTAAAATACACTTAGGGAAAAAGACCAGGTAAAAATGGTTGCGTGCAGTGATAGTTCTTAAAATACACTTAGGGAAAAAGACCAGGTAAAAATGGTTGCGTGCAGTGATAGTTCTTAAAATACACTTAGGGAAAAAGACCAGGTAAAAATGGTTGCGTGCAGTGATAGTTCTTAAAATACACTTAGGGAAAAAGACCAGGTAAAAATGGTTGCGTGCAGTGATAGTTCTTAAAATACACTTAGGGAAAAAGACCAGGTAAAAATGGTTGCGTGCAGTGATAGTTCAGACTTGTGAAAAGCGGTCATATTTCTGCTATAAGATTTTTACTTTTAATTTACTTATTGACGACACTTTTCCATCTAAAAAACTGTTTTTTTAATCATAGCTTTTAAAGTTTATGTTGCACCATCATTTCTTTTATATCAATAAATAGGTCAGCTCGTCATACATAGAAATACACAAAACAGCTAATATCAAGGGAGGTAAGGCGGCGATAGTGAGGTCCCAATAGGTGTAGTTAAAATGCCATTTTAAAGTTCAAGAGAAAACCCATTATCCAGACACTTCTATTTACGGACATGCACAGTGGGTTTTCCCCGTGTCTAGAAGTCCACAAAGAATTTAAAACTCAAGTAAACAATCAAATCTTTTAATCAACTGTCTTGAAAATCTTCGCTTATGTCAATTGGAAGCTCGCACTGGAATGATTGAGAACAAAAATCGCGGGACAACTGCAATATGAAGTATTTGCGAGGGTGGACGGAAAAAATGGCTCTCCCTGTCCAATGTGTCGTCAACCAGTACTGTTCTATTACCTGAAAAGGCCTTGTGATAAAAGATCACATTTCTATATAAGATTTACCTTTAGTTAACTGTCTCAGATCTGTCAAAGACATGTTACATTTGTTCTGCAGGAGATATTAAGCAAGCAACATGACCTGAAACGTATAAAGACACAAGTAGAGAGGTTAGATGCCCAATTGCAAACGGAGGTTAAAATTCGA
>CM026401.1:16160385-16191469 GCA_014843695.1 Archivesica marissinica
AAATATCCAAGGTAAGGGATAAATCAATCTGGAAATATCCAAGGTAAGGGATAAATCAATCTGGAAATATCCAAGGTAAGGGATAAATCAATCTGGAAATATCCAAGGTAAGGGATAAATCAATCTGGAAATATCCAAGGTAAGGGATAAATCAATCTGGAAATATCCAAGGTAAGGGATAAATCAATCTGGAAATATCCAAGGTAAGGGATAAATCAATCTGGAAATATCCAAGGTAAGGGATAAATCAATATGGAAGTAGTATCCAAGGTAAGGGATAAATCAACATGAAAATATATGAGTAAAGTAAATCATGAGTAAATTGAGTTGTGAGTTGTGAGTAAGGTGAGTTGTGAGTAAGGTGAGTCATGAATAAGGTGAGTCATGAGTAAGGTGAGTTGTGAGTAAAGTGAGTCATGAGTAAAGTGAGTTGTGAGTAAAGTGAGTCACTGCAGAAAATGGTTTCATATAATTATGAGAGTGTGTGTAGTCCATAATTATATGCCTGTACACAGGACTGCACATATTGTGCATGTATGAAGTATAGAACAGTGTACAGTATATGGAACATACACATCCATATACATGGCTGTACAGTATATGGAACATACACATCCATATACTTGGCTGTACAGTATATGGAACATACACATCCACATACTGTACAGTATATGGAACATACACATCCATGTACATGGCTGTACAGTATATGGAACATACACATCCATATACTTGGCTGTACAGTATATGGAACATACACATCCATATACTTGGCTGTACAGTATATGGAACATACACATCCATATACATGGCTGTACAGTATATGGAACATACACATCCACATACATGGCTGTACAGTATATGGAACATACACATCCATATACATGGCTGTACAGTATATGGAACATACACATCCACATACTGTACAGTATATGGAACATACACATCCACATACATGGCTGTACAGTATATGGAACATACACATCCACATACATGGCTGTACAGTATATGGAACATACACATCCACATACATGGCTGTACAGTATATGGAACATACACATCCATATACATGGCTGTACAGTATATGGAACATACACATCCACATACATGGCTGTACAGTATATGGAACATACACATCCACATACATGGCTGTACAGTATATGGAACATACACATCTATATACATGGCTGTACAGTATATGGAACATACACATCCATATACATGGCTGTACAGTATATGGAACATACACATCCACATACTGTACAGTATATGGAACATACACATCCACATACTGTACAGTATATGGAACATACACATCCACATACTGTACAGTATATGGAACATACACATCCACATACATGGCTGTACAGTATATGGAACATACACATCCACATACATGGCTGTACAGTATATGGAACATACACATCCATATACATGGCTGTACAGTATATGGAACATACACATCCATATACATGGCTGTACAGTATATGGAACATACACATCCATATACATGGCTGTACAGTATATGGAACATACACATCCACATACATGGCTGTACAGTATATGGAACATACACATCCATATACATGGCTGTACAGTATATGGAACATACACATCCACATACTGTACAGTATATGGAACATACACATCCATATACATGGCTGTACAGTATATGGAACATACACATCCACATACTGTACAGTATATGGAACATACACATCCATATACATGGCTGTACAGTATATGGAACATACACATCCATATACATGGCTGTACAGTATATGGAACATACACATCCATATACATGGCTGTACAGTATATGGAACATACACATCCATATACATGGCTGTACAGTATATGGAACATACACATCCATATACATGGCTGTACAGTATATGGAACACACACATCCATATACATGGCTGTACAGTATATGAAACATACACATCCACATACTTGGCTGTACAGTATATGGAACATACACATCCACATACTGTACAGTATATGGAACATACACATCCACATACTGTACAGTATATGGAACATACACATCCATATACATGGCTGTACAGTATATGGAACATACACATCCATATACATGGCTGTACAGTATATGGAACATACACATCCACATACTGTACAGTATATGGAACATACACATCCACATACTGTACAGTATATGGAACATACACATCCATATACTGTACAGTATATGGAACATACACATCCATATACATGGCTGTACAGTATATGGAACATACACATCCACATACTGTACAGTATATGGAACATACACATTCATATACTTGGCTGTACAGTATATGGAACATACACATCCACATACTGTACAGTATATGGAACATACACATCCACATACTGTACAGTATATGGAACATACACATCCACATACTGTACAGTATATGGAACATACACATCCATATACTTGGCTGTACAGTATATGGAACATACACATCCATATACATGGCTGTACAGTATATGGAACATACACATCCATATACATGGCTGTACAGTATATGGAACATACACATCCATATACTTGGCTGTACAGTATATGGAACATACACATCCACATACTGTACAGTATATGGAACATACACATCCATATTCATGGCTGTACAGTATATGGAACATACACATCCATATACATGGCTGTACAGTATATGGAACATACACATCCATATACATGGCTGTACAGTATATGGAACATACACATCCACATACTGTACAGTATATGGAACATACACATCCACATACATGGCTGTACAGTATATGGAACATACACATCCACATACATGGCTGTACAGTATATGGAACATACACATCCACATACATGGCTGTACAGTATATGGAACATACACATCCATATACATGGCTGTACAGTATATGGAACATACACATCCATATACATGGCTGTACAGTATATGGAACATACACATCCACATACTGTACAGTATATGGAACATACACATCCATATACATGGCTGTACAGTATATGGAACATACACATCCACATACATGGCTGTACAGTATATGGAACATACACATCCACATACTTGGCTGTACAGTATATGGAACATACACATCCATATACATGGCTGTACAGTATATGGAACATACACATCCATATACATGGCTGTACAGTATATGGAACATACACATCCATATACATGGCTGTACAGTATATGGAACATACACATCCATATACATGGCTGTACAGTATATGGAACATACACATCCATATACATGGCTGTACAGTATATGGAACATACACATCCATATACATGGCTGTACAGTATATGGAACATACACATCCACATACATGGCTGTACAGTATATGGAACATACACATCCATATACATGGCTGTACAGTATATGGAACATACACATCCATATACATGGCTGTACAGTATATGGAACATACACATCCACATACTGTACAGTATATGGAACATACACATCCACATACATGGCTGTACAGTATATGGAACATACACATCCATATACATGGCTGTACAGTATATGGAACATACACATCCATATACATGGCTGTACAGTATATGGAACATACACATCCACATACTGTACAGTATATGGAACATACACATCCATATACTTGGCTGTACAGTATATGGAACATACACATCCACATACTGTACAGTATATGGAACATACACATCCACATACTTGGCTGTACAGTATATGGAACATACACATCCACATACTGTACAGTATATGGAACATACACATCCATATACTGTACAGTATATGGAACATACACATCCACATACATGGCTGTACAGTATATGGAACATACACATCCACATACATGGCTGTACAGTATATGGAACATACACATCCACATACTGTACAGTATATGGAACATACACATCCATATACATGGCTGTACAGTATATGGAACATACACATCCATGGCTGTACAGTATATGGAACATACACATCCATATACATGGCTGTACAGTATATGGAACATACACATCCACATACTGTACAGTATATGGAACATACACATCCACATACTGTATAGTATATGGAACATACACATCCACATACTGTACAGTATATGGAACATACACATCCACATACTGTACAGTATATGGAACATACACATCCATATACATGGCTGTACAGTATATGGAACATACACATCCATATACTTGGCTGTACAGTATATGGAACATACACATCCACATACATGGCTGTACAGTATATGGAACATACACATCCACATACTGTACAGTATATGGAACATACACATCCATATACATGGCTGTACAGTATATGGAACATACACATCCATGGCTGTACAGTATATGGAACATACACATCCATATACATGGCTGTACAGTATATGGAACATACACATCCACATACTGTACAGTATATGGAACATACACATCCACATACTGTATAGTATATGGAACATACACATCCACATACTGTACAGTATATGGAACATACACATCCACATACTGTACAGTATATGGAACATACACATCCATATACATGGCTGTACAGTATATGGAACATACACATCCATATACATGGCTGTACAGTATATGGAACATACACATCCACATACTGTACAGTATATGGAACATACACATCCACATACTGTACAGTATATGGAACATACACATCCACATACTGTACAGTATATGGAACATACACATCCATATACATGGCTGTACAGTATATGGAACATACACATCCATATACATGGCTGTACAGTATATGGAACATACACATCCACATACTGTACAGTATATGGAACATACACATCCATATACTTGGCTGTACAGTACCATGCAACCTGGATTCGATCCTCGGACCGGGAAGTATGTGAGAGTACGGTGGTCGCCAGATCGGACAGATGGGTTTTCTCCGGGTACTCCGGTTTCCTCCCACACAAATGACCACATATATGCTTTCATCCGCGCCAACGAGAGTGATTAATATAAGTTGTTAAAACTTGCTTCACAATCGTTGTAAAATAAATAAAGTTTAAATTTAAATATATACACTCAATTTCCAAAAAGAAAGAATTTCATAATTGATAGAGGATAATTGTATGTGTATAATGGAATTATATTTCAGCGAATGAACATTGAAAGCATTATTAGCTAGCGATGAGTGAACATTGAAAGCATTATTAGCTAGCCATGAGTGAACATTGAAAGCATTATTAGCTAGCCATGAGTGAACATTGAAAACATTATTAGCTAGCCATGAGTGAACATTGAAAGCATTATTAGCTAGCCATGAGTGAACATTGAAAGCATTATTAGCTAGCCATGAGTGAACATTGAAAGCATTATTAGCTAGCCATGAGTGAACATTGAAAGCATTATTAGCTAGCCATGATTGAACATTGAAAGCATTATTAGCTAGCCATGAGTGAACATTGAAAGCATTATTAGCTAGCCATGAGTGAACATTGAAAGCATTATTAGCTAGCCATGAGTGAACATTGAAAGCATTATTAGCTAGCCATGAGTGAACATTGAAAGCGTTATTAGCTAGCCATGAGTGAACATTGAAAGCGTTAATAGCTAGCCATGAGTGAACATTGAAAGCATTATTAGCTAGCCATGAGTGAACATTGAAAGCATTATTAGCTAGCCATGAGTGAACATTGAAAGCATTAATAGCTAGCCATGAGTGAACATTGAAAGCATTATTAGCTAGCCATGAGTGAACATTGAAAGCATTATTAGCTAGCCATGAGTGAACATTGAAAGCATTATTAGCTAGCCAGGGAGTGTGTGAACATTGAAAGCATTATTAGCTAGCCATGTATGACGATAGTAGCTTTAACAAACAAATATGCTGTTTCCTAAAAATGATGCAATTGTGCTCTAAATTGCGCTAGAGCAACTAATAAACAACTAATTGTGATAAATGACGTCACTAACAGTTTAAGTTAGAACATGCAGCGGATAGGAACAGCACAATTAAAGCAGTTATAAATTTCCATATTTCATTGTAAAGCACAACAATAAAATAATTCATAAAAAAGTGGAGCCTAACAAGGTATAACTGGAGTTATGTATTTAATTCTGTAATTGCTTTTTACAAACATAATCATAAAAAATGGGCAAACAATTGTTCACATGCATGGTATGGTATCCGTCCGTTGCACTGCAACTCTCGTTTATTTGTAGGTTTGGAACCAGGTGCGTAATCTGATGGAGAAGAATGCTGGACTGGAATCCTCAAAGAGGAATCTGGAGGAGGATGCAGAAAGGGTAAACATGAACAACACAATAATATATTTATTCTTACCAGCAGAACACAATAATACATCCATTCTTACCAGCAGAACACAATAATACATCCATTCTTACCAGCAGAACACAATAATACATTCATTCTTACCAGCAGAACACAATAATACATTCATTCTTACCAGCAGAACACAATAATACATTCATTCTTACCAGCAGAACACAATAATACATTCATTCTTACCAGCAGAACACAATAATACATTCATTCTTACCAGCAGAACACAATAATACATTCATTCTTACCAGCAGAACACAATAATACATTCATTCTTACCAGCAGAACACAATAATACATTCATTCTTACCAGCAGAACACAATAATACATTCATTCTTACCAGCAGAACACAATAATACATTCATTCTTACCAGCAGAACACAATAATACATTCATTCTTACCAGCAGAACACAATAATACATTCATTCTTACCAGCAGAACACAATAATACATTCATTCTTACCAGCAGAACACAATAATACATTCATTCTTACCAGCAGAACACAATAATACATCCATTCTTACCAGCAGAACACAATAATACATTCATTCTTACCAGCAGAACACAATAATACATAACACATAATTACAGTGTACTAATATTACATTTGTAGAAACATGATTTATGACCTGAGGAAAGCGAAATTAATATCCCTGGACCTAAAGGGCACTTGGTAGAGTGTATACCTCCACCCAGCTGTGGTACAGATCCACTAGAGGGCACTTGGTAGAGTGTATACCTCCGCCCAACTGTGATACAGATCCACTAGAGGGCACTTGGTAGAGTGTATACCTCCGCCCAACTGTGATACAGATCCACTAGAGGGCACATGGTAGAGTGTATACCTCCGCCCAGCTGTGATACAGATCCACTAGAGGGCACTTGGTAGAGTGTATACCTCCGCCCAGCTGTGGTACAAATCCACTAGAGGGCACTTGGTAGAGTGTATACCTCCACCCAGCTGTGGTACAGATCCACTAGAGGGCACTTGGTAGAGTGTATACCTCCACCCAGCTGTGGTACAGATCCACTAGAGGGCACTTGGTAGAGTGTATACCTCCACCCAGCTGTGGTACAGATTCACCCAGCTGTGGTACAGATCCACTAGAGGGCACTTGGTAGAGTGTATACCTCCACCCAGCTGTGGTACAGATCCACTAGAGGGCACTTGGTAGAGTGTATACCTCCACCCAGCTGTGGTACAGATCCACCCAGCTGTGGTACAGATCCACTAGAGGGCACTTGGTAGAGTGTATACCTCCACCCAGCTGTGGTACAGATCCACTAGAGGGCACATGGTAGAGTGTATACCTCCGCCCAACTGTGATACAGATCCACTAGAGGGCACTTGGTAGAGTGTATACCTCCGCCCAACTGTGATACAGATCCACTAGAGGGCACATGGTAGAGTGTATACCTCCGCCCAGCTGTGATACAGATCCACTAGAGGGCACTTGGTAGAGTGTATACCTCCACCCAGCTGTGGTACAGATCCACTAGAGGGCACTTGGTAGAGTGTATACCTTCTGCCCAACTGTGATACAGATCCACTAGAGGGCACTTGGTATAGTGTATACCTCTGCCCAACTGTGGTACAGATCCACTAGAGGGCACTTGGTAGAGTGTATACCTCCGCCCAGCTGTGGTACAGATCCACTAGAGGGCACTTGGTAGAGTGTATACCTCCACTCAGCTGTGGTACAGATCCACTAGAGGGCACATGGTAGAGTGTATACCTCCGCCCAACTGTGATACAGATCCACTAGAGGGCACTTGGTAGAGTGTATACCTCCGCCCAACTGTGATACAGATCCACTAGAGGGCACATGGTAGAGTGTATACCTCCGCCCAGCTGTGATACAGATCCACTAGAGGGCACTTGGTAGAGTGTATACCTCCGCCCAGCTTTGGTACAGATCCACTAGAGGGCACTTGGTAGAGTGTATACCTCCACCCAGCTGTGGTACAGATCCACTAGAGGGCACTTGGTAGAGTGTATACCTCCACCCAGCTGTGGTACAGATCCACTAGAGGGCACTTGGTAGAGTGTATACCTCCACCCAGCTGTGGTACAGATCCACCCAGCTGTGGTACAGATCCACTAGAGGGCACTTGGTAGAGTGTATACCTCCACCCAGCTGTGGTACAGATCCACTAGAGGGCACTTGGTAGAGTGTATACCTCCGCCCAGCTGTGGTACAGATCCACTAGAGGGCACATGGTAGAGTGTATACCTCCGCCCAGCTGTGGTACAGATCCACTAGAGGGCACTTGGTAGAGTGTATACCTCCGCCCAGCTGTGGTACAGATCCACTAGAGGGCACTTGGTAGAGTGTATACCTCCACCCAGCTGTGGTACAGATCCACTAGAGGGCACTTGGTAGAGTGTATACCTCCACCCAGCTGTGGTACAGATCCACTAGAGGGCACTTGGTAGAGTGTATACCTCCACCCAGCTGTGGTACAGATCCACCCAGCTGTGGTACAGATCCACTAGAGGGCACTTGGTAGAGTGTATACCTCCACCCAGCTGTGGTACAGATCCACTAGAGGGCACTTGGTAGAGTGTATACCTCCACCCAGCTGTGGTACAGATCCACCCAGCTGTGGTACAGATCCACTAGAGGGCACTTGGTAGAGTGTATACCTCCACCCAGCTGTGGTACAGATCCACTAGAGGGCACATGGTAGAGTGTATACCTCCGCCCAACTGTGATACAGATCCACTAGAGGGCACTTGGTAGAGTGTATACCTCCGCCCAACTGTGATACAGATCCACTAGAGGGCACATGGTAGAGTGTATACCTCCGCCCAGCTGTGATACAGATCCACTAGAGGGCACTTGGTAGAGTGTATACCTCCACCCAGCTGTGGTACAGATCCACTAGAGGGCACTTGGTAGAGTGTATACCTTCTGCCCAACTGTGATACAGATCCACTAGAGGGCACTTGGTATAGTGTATACCTCTGCCCAACTGTGGTACAGATCCACTAGAGGGCACTTGGTAGAGTGTATACCTCCGCCCAGCTGTGGTACAGATCCACTAGAGGGCACTTGGTAGAGTGTATACCTCCACTCAGCTGTGGTACAGATCCACTAGAGGGCACATGGTAGAGTGTATACCTCCGCCCAACTGTGATACAGATCCACTAGAGGGCACTTGGTAGAGTGTATACCTCCGCCCAACTGTGATACAGATCCACTAGAGGGCACATGGTAGAGTGTATACCTCCGCCCAGCTGTGATACAGATCCACTAGAGGGCACTTGGTAGAGTGTATACCTCCGCCCAGCTTTGGTACAGATCCACTAGAGGGCACTTGGTAGAGTGTATACCTCCACCCAGCTGTGGTACAGATCCACTAGAGGGCACTTGGTAGAGTGTATACCTCCACCCAGCTGTGGTACAGATCCACTAGAGGGCACTTGGTAGAGTGTATACCTCCACCCAGCTGTGGTACAGATCCACCCAGCTGTGGTACAGATCCACTAGAGGGCACTTGGTAGAGTGTATACCTCCACCCAGCTGTGGTACAGATCCACTAGAGGGCACTTGGTAGAGTGTATACCTCCGCCCAGCTGTGGTACAGATCCACTAGAGGGCACTTGGTAGAGTGTATACCTCCGCCCAGCTGTGGTACAGATCCACTAGAGGGCACTTGGTAGAGTGTATACCTCCGCCCAGCTGTGGTACAGATCCACTAGAGGGCACTTGGTAGAGTGTATACCTCCGCCCAGCTGTGGTACAGATCCACTAGAGGGCACTTGGTAGAGTGTATACCTCCGCCCAGCTGTGGTACAGATCCACTAGAGGGCACTTGGTAGAGTGTATACCTCCGCCCAGCTGTGGTACAGATCCACTAGAGGGCACTTGGTAGAGTGTATACCTCCGCCCAGCTGTGGTACAGATCCACTAGAGGGCACTTGGTAGAGTGTATACCTCCGCCCAGCTGTGGTACAGATCCACTAGAGGGCACTTGGTAGAGTGTATACCTCCGCCCAGCTGTGGTACAGATCCACTAGAGGGCACTTGGTAGAGTGTATACCTCCGCCCAGCTGTGGTACAGATCCACTAGAGGGCACTTGGTAGAGTGTATACCTCCGCCCAACTGTGGTACAGATCCACTAGAGGGCACTCGTTAAGAGTGCATTTGGCAGACCTCAAAAAAATTCATGAACATCCATCTGTACGGTCATGTGTAAGCCTGCTAACAGACAGACGGACAAACAGACAGACAGATAAAATATATTTACTGTGAAAAAGAGATAAGCAGATGGCCTGTATTTTCAGAAATTAACCACGGCACGGCAAGCAGAAACAACATATATTCAATCGAAAGCTAGTCACGAGACGACCATGAAGGCGTTGCAGAGTCGTGCTGATGCAGCAGAACGAAGGGTAAGTCTTGTGATTTATGTTACACTTATTTGCAAAGATCATTCCATCTGCTATGCCTACATACAAAGATCGTTCCATCTGCTATGCCTACATACAAAGATCCTTCCATCTGCTATGCCTACATACAAAGATCGTTCCATCTGCTATGCCTACATACAAAGATCGTTCCATCTGCTATGCCTACATACAAAGATCCTTCCATCTGCTATGCCTACATACAAAGATCGTTCCATCTGCTATGCCTACATACAAAGATCGTTCCATCTGCTATGCCTACATACAAAGATCGTTCCATCTGCTATGCCTACATACAAAGATCGTTCCATCTGCTATGCCTACATACAAAGATCCTTCCATCTGCTATGCATACATACATTAAGCATCTGCTATGCCTACATACAAAGATCGTTCCATCTGCTATGCCTACATACAAAGATCGTTCCATCTGCTATGCATACATACATTAAGCATCTGCTATGCCTACATACAAAGATCGTTCCATCTGCTATGCCTACATACAAAGATCGTTCCATCTGCTATGCATACATACAAAGATCGTTCCATCTGCTATGCCTACATACAAAGATCGTTCCATCTGCTATGCCTACATACAAAGATCGTTCCATCTGCTATGCATACATACATTAAGCACCTGCTATGCCTACATACATTAAGCACCTGCTATGCATACATACATTAAGCACCTGCTATGCATACATACATTAAGCACCTGCATTGTCCTGGAACTTGTCCATCTTCATGAACAGTATAACTGATGAATATACAATACAGTATAACTGATGAATATACAATACAGTATAACTGATGAATATACAATACAGTATAGCTGATGAATATACAATACAGTATAACTGATGAATATACAATACAATATAGCTGATGAATATACAATACAGTATAGCTGATGAATATACAATACAGTATAGCTGATGAATATACAATACAGTATAACTGATGAATATACAATACAGTATAGCTGATGAATATACAATACAGTATAACTGATGAATATACAATACAGTATAGCTGATGAATATACAATACAGTATAGCTGATGAATATACAATACAGTATAGCTGATGAATATACAATACAGTATAACTGATGAATATACAATACAGTATAACTGATGAATATACAATACAGTATAGCTGATGAATATACAATACAGTATAGCTGATGAATATACAATACAGTATAGCTGATGAATATACAATACAGTATAGCTGATGAATATACAATACAGTATAGCTGATGAATATACAATACAGTATAACTGATGAATATACAATACAGTATAGCTGATGAATATACAATACAGTATAACTGATGAATATACAATACAGTATAGCTGATGAATATACAATACAGTATAGCTGATGAATATACAATACAGTATAGCTGATGAATATACAATACAGTATAACTGATGAATATACAATACAGTATAACTGATGAATATACAATACAGTATAGCTGATGAATATACAATACAGTATAGCTGATGAATATACAATACAGTATAACTGATGAATATACAATACAGTATAGCTGATGAATATACAATACAATATAGCTGATGAATATACAATACAGTATAGCTGATGAATATACAATACAGTATAACTGATGAATATACAATACAGTATAACTGATGAATATACAATACAGTATAGCTGATGAATATACAATACAGTATAGCTGATGAATATACAATACAGTATAACTGATGAATATACAATACAGTATAGCTGATGAATATACAATACAATATAGCTGATGAATATACAATACAGTATAGCTGATGAATATACAATACAGTATAACTGATGAATATACAATACAGTATAACTGATGAATATACAATACAGTATAGCTGATGAATATACAATACAGTATAACTGATGAATATACAATACAATATAGCTGATGAATATACAATACAGTATAGCTGATGAATATACAATACAGTATAGCTGATGAATATACAATACAGTATAGCTAATGAATTTTGTTAATGCAAAAGAATTGCGTTTTGAATCGCCATTGGTTAGTTTTTATGTCTGTTGTTGCAATTTCTACAAATCCACACATATAGCTGAAATTTACATTAGTTTGACGTTATTTTAGTGGACATGATTTCTGTAGAATTAACTAGCTATACGGTAACTGTGAAATTTGCAATAATGTCATTCATGCCATCTTTAAAAAACATATATTTCTGTAATCTCTTTCTTTTGCTACATTTTGCTGTATTTACAACATTCATTCATGTCATATTATTAAAATTAGTTGCTATTTTCCCATAACATTTGCCTATTAATCATTCTAATGTACCCTGTTATTGCTGTATATATCTTATGAAATACTGGCGTTGTTGCTCAAAATCTCTCATTCCTGCAGGGTCGGAGGTTATAAAACTTTTCTCAAATCTCAAACTCATGCTCAAGTGATATTATTGGTTGAGTCTGATATTTACACTTAACTGAACCAATCAGAAACTTGAGACCGAGTATGAGATTGGAGAAAAGTTTTATAAACCTCCTGGCCTGGAATACAGAAAGAATCGATGAACCAATCAGAAGCTTGAGACCGAGTATGAGATTGGAGAAAAGTTTTATAAACTTCCTGGCCTGGAATACAGAAAGAATCGATGAACCAATCAGAAGCTTGACACCAAGTATGAGATTGGAGAAAAGTTTTATAACCTCAAGGCCTGGTCATACAAGAGATATTCAAGCAACCTTAGTTTATAGAAATTTATTTTAGCTCGATTGCGAAACAAGGTTTTATAACATTATATTAATCGCTCTCAAGACCTCATTCTTGATGGAATCCATCGCCATGAGAGAGAGAGAGAGAGAGAGAGATTGTCCTTATCGACACAAGACCCAGGTCCGCAACTGTAAAGTCAAGGTCACATTTAGTCGCTAAAAGTTTAGAAATTGGGTGCAATAATTTGTGTCCACTCCCTATCTTGGAAACAGATCAGCTGGCATACTATGTTTTACCAACATCTCTTGTCCACTCCCTATCTTGGAAACAGATCAGGTGGCATACTATGTTTTACCAACATCTCTTGTCCACTCCCTATCTTGGAAACAGGTCAGATGGCATACTATATGTTACCAACATCTCTTGTCCACTCCCTATCTTGGAAACAGGTCAGGTGGCATACTATATGTTACCAACATCTCTTGTCCACTCCCTATCTTGGAAACAGGTCAGGTGGCATACTATGTTTTACCAACATCTCTTGTTCTTGTATATAAATCTTCTTTTAATATACTGTATAAATCTTATTTTGTCTCTGTTTAAAGGCATTTACAGTTAGACCTTTTCTAAATAAAGTAAGTAGATAGGTAGATATTTCTCTAAAAAGATGGGTGCTCAACAATATTAGCATTTTCCTAAAACATATACGGTAATATATAAATATATACCGTAATAATATATATTTAATATATATATATATATGTCCGCTATGAATATCAAAAATTTAGAAAATTTTAATTGAATATAAATTATATAGAATTGCTTCAGAATATAATTTTGAGCGGCAATGTGCGACTTCCAACACAGGATCAAAATTTCATATTTTCTGTTTTTGCAGAATTGGTATTGTGTAAGTCTGTCTCTTTCCATATATGTATACATGTTAACCCAGTCCATGGGCCAGTTGCCTCCCCTGAAATGAACATGATAATGACCACCACATGTTGGATTATATATAGAGGATCATGTTGGATTATATATAGAGGATCATGTTGGATTATATATAGAGGATCATGTTGGATTATATATAGAGGATCATGTTGGATTATATATAGAGGATCATGTTGGATTATATATAGAGGATCATGTTGGATTATATATAGAGGATCATGTTGGATTATATATAGAGGATCATGTTGGATTATATATAGAGGATCATGTTGGATTATATATAGAGGATCATGTTGGATTATATATAGAGGATCATGTTGGATTATATATAGAGGATCATGTTGGATTATATATAGAGGATCATGTTGGATTATATATAGAGGATCATGTTGGATTATATATAGAGGATCATGTTGGATTATATATAGAGGATCATGTTGGATTATATATAGAGGATCATGTTGGATTATATATAGAGGATCATGTTGGATTATATATAGAGGATCATGTTGGATTATATATAGAGGATCATGTTGGATTATATATAGAGGATCATGTTGGATTATATATAGAGGATCATGTTGGATTATATATAGAGGATCATGTTGGATTATATATAGAGGATCTGTGGATTATATATAGAGGATCATGTTGGATTGGGTTGTGGTTTTTGGTTGTTGGTTTTTGGTTGTTGTTTATATAGAGGATCATGTTGATTATATATAGAGGATCATGTTGGTTATATATAGAGGATCATGTTGGATTATATATAGAGGATCATGTTGATTATATATAGAGGATCATGTTGGATTATATTAGAGGATCATGTTGGATTATATATAGAGGATCATGTTGGATTATATATAGAGGATCATGTTGGATTATATATAGAGGATCATGTTGGATTATATATAGAGGATCATGTTGGATTATATATAGAGGATCATGTTGGATTATATATAGAGGATCATGTTGGATTATATATAGAGGATCATGTTGGATTATATATAGAGGATCATGTTGGATTATATATAGAGGATCATGTTGGATTATATATAGAGGATCATGTTGGATTATATATAGAGGATCATGTTGGATATATATAGAGGATCATGTTGGATTATATATAGAGGATCATGTTGGATTATATATAGAGGATCATGTTGGATTATATATAGAGGATCATGTTGGATTATATATAGAGGATCATGTTGGATTATATATGGGTTGTTGGTTTTTGGTTGTTGGTTTTGGGTTGTTGGTTTTTAGAGGATCATGTTGGATTATATATAGAGGATCATGTTGGATTATATATAGAGGATCATGTTGGATTATATATAGAGGATCATGTTGGATTATATATAGAGGATCATGTTGGATTATATATTTGGGTTGTGGTTTTTGGGTTGTGGTTTTGGGTTGTTGTTATAATAGAGGATCATGTTGGATATATATAGAGGATCATGTTGGATTATATATAGAGGATCATGTTGGATTATATATAGAGGATCATGTTGGATTATATATAGAGGATCATGTTGGATTATATATAGAGGATCATGTTGGATTATATATAGAGGATCATGTTGGATTATATATAGAGGATCATGTTGGATTATATATAGAGGATCATGTTGGATTATATATAGAGGATCATGTTGGATTATATATAGAGGATCATGTTGGATTTTTATATATAGAGGATCATGTTGGATTTAGAGGATCATGTTGGATTATATATAGAGGATCATGTTGGATTATATATAGAGGATCATGTTGGATTATATATAGAGGATCATGTTGGATTATATATAGAGGATCATGTTGGATTATATATAGAGGATCATGTTGGATTATATATAGAGGATCATGTTGGATTATATATAGAGGATCTTACATAAGTGGTGATTTCATACCCTATTTTATGAAACCAGTTTCAACCATAAAAAGAAGAAGAAATATGTTTCTGTTTTCCAAATAATCGACTCAATATTTTTAATCACTTGGAATCCGCTAGTGCATATTTAGCATTTTATTGATCTAATCTGTTGATTTTCAACAAATAAAGCATGAACACAAACAACATGTATATGTCGAATGTGTATTGCAAGCTGTCAATGACATGTTGTGACCAATCAGAATCCTTCCACGTATTATTACACATGTGGACATATAAGAAAATATGTAATGACTTTATTACACTGAATACAAGCAAAGTTATGTGATAAAGCATTTACAATACTATATTTGTTTAAATTATTATAGCATTATATATCTGTACCTGCACAAAAGATGTTGAAGTTATATTAAATGAAGAGAAACTTGAAATAAAAATTGCACAAATAAATGTAGAAAACCATGTTTATCAAAGGTGTCCACATTCAGTTCCAGTGGAAAACCATGTTTATCAAAGGTGTCCACGTTCAGTTCCAGTAGTAAACCATGTTTATCAAAGGTGTCCACATTCAGTTCCAGTAGTAAACCATGTTTATCAAAGGTGTCCACGTTCAGTTCCAGTGGAAAACCATGTTTATCAAAGGTGTCCACGTTCAGTTCCAGTAGTAAACCATGTTTATCAAAGGTGTACACGTTCAGTTACAGTGGAAAACCATGTTTATCAAAGGTGTCCATGTTCAGTTCCAGTGGAAAACCATGTTTATCAAAGGTGTCCATGTTCAGTTCCATTGGAAAGCCATGTTTATCAAAGGTGTCCATGTTCAGTTCCAGTAGTAAACCATGTTTATCAAAGGTGTCCATGTTCAGTTCCAGTAGTAAACCATGTTTATCAAAGGTGTCCATGTTCAGTTCCAGTGGAAACCCATGTTTATCAAAGGTGTCCACGTTCAGTTCCAGTGGAAAACCATGTTTATCAAAGGTGTCCACGTTCAGTTCCAGTAGTAAACCATGTTTATCAAAGGTGTCCATGTTCAGTTCCAGTGGAAAACCATGTTTATCAAAGGTGTCCATGTTCAGTTCCAGTGGAAAACCATGTTTATCAAAGGTGTCCATGTTCAGTTCCAGTGGAAAAAACACAATTTCTGCTCTATTTTGCTGACAATTCATATGTACACACCTATCGCTAATAGTCATAGTGATGGCAGTTAAACCTTAAAATGTAGAATCAATTGGAAGGAATGTGCAAACAACATGGATCCAGATATCTTTACTGCGTCTGAAGAGGATCTATGTTGTTTGCTATTCAGCCAAGTGTTTTAGCTCCACTATCCGAATAGCATAGAGCCTGATCAGATGGCACATTCTGTGTACATTCTCTGTCATCTGATCTGGCTCTCTACTTTTTGGAAAAAGCAATATTTCCAGCACAGAAAGGGTTAAAGCAGTTTATCCAGAATGATGCTACTTTTAGAAGAGGGGCGGAAATGGCACAACGGCGCACAGATAATAATAGCATTGTTCTTATTTTAATACAATAAATACACAGATATTTTTTGGAGTATGATACGTAATTATTAGTACCGTCCATGTTTGCCTATACCATGATTATTTTACCACCAGATTATGGCCTCAAAGTGGTTTCCCATCTTATATCAGTGAGTGCTAAAAAGCAGGTTTATAATAGGAAACTACTCTGACACTGAAAATGTCTTCAACATGGCTGTCTTATATGCGAGTGCATGCCTAGACCCACAGATTTCAGAAGGGAAGTAGGGGGTTGTGTTATAGGCGAGTATGGACGGTACATTGTAACTTAGGGAGCACCCTTCAGTGATTTTGCTTTACTATCTTTCCCCCGTATGTGTCTCAGCTATAAACTATGCTATGCTTCCACTCTCGGCTATAAACTATGCTATGCTTCTACTCTCGGCTAAACTATGCTATGCTTCCACTCTTGGCTATAAACTATGCTATGCTTTCACTCTTGGCTATAAACTATGCTATGCTTCCACTCTTGGCTATAAACTATGCTATGCTTCCACTCTCAGCTATAAACTATGCTATGCTTCCACTCTCGGCTATAAACTATGCTATGCTTCCACTCTTGGCTATAAACTATGCTATGCTTCTATTCTTGGCTATAAACTATGCTATGCTTCTATTCTTGGCTATAAACTATGCTATGCTTCCACTCTTGGCTATAAACTATCCTATGCTTCTACTCTCGGCTATAAACTATCCTATGCTTCTACTCTTGGCTATAAATTATGCTATGCTTCCACTCTCAGCTATAAACTATGCTATGCTTCCACTCTTGGCTATAAACTATGCTATGCTTCTATTCTCGGCTATAAACTATGCTATGCTTCCACTCTCGGCTAAAAACTATCCTATGATTCTACTCTTGGCTATAAATTATGCTATGCTTCCACTCTCAGCTATAAACTGTGCTATGCTTCCACTCTTGGCTATAAACTATGCTATGCTTCTATTCTCGGCTATAAACTATGCTATGCTTCCACTCTCGGCTATAAACTATCCTATGCTTCTACTCTTGGCTATAAATTATGCTATGCTTCCACTCTCAGCTATAAACTATGCTATGCTTCCACTCTCGGCTATAAACTATGCTATGCTTCCACTCTCGGCTATAAACTATGCTATGCTTCCACTCTCGGCTATAAACTATGCTATGCTTCCACTCTCAGCTATAAACTATCCTATGCTTCCACTCTCGGCTATAAACTATGCTATGCTTCCACTCTCGGCTATAAACTATGCTATGCTTCCACTCTCGGCTATAAACTATGCTATGCTTCCACTCACAGCTATAAACTATGCTATGCTTCCACTCTCAGCTATAAACTATGCTATGCTTCCACTCAGCTATAAACTATGCTATGCTTCCACTCTCAGCTATAAACTATGCTATGCTTCCACTCTCAGCTATAAACTATGCTATGCTTCCACTCTCAGCTATAAACTATGCTATGCTTCCACTCTCCGCTATAAACTATGCTATGCTTCCACTCTCCGCTATAAACTATGCTATGCTTCCACTCTCAGCTATAAACTATGCTATGCTTCCACTCTCGGCTATAGACTATGCTATGCTTCCACTCTCGGCTATATACTATGCTATGCTTCCACTCTCGGCTATAAACTATGCTATGCTTCCACTCTTGGCTATAAACTATGCTATGCTTCCACTCTTGGCTATAAACTATGCTATGCTTCCACTCTCAGCTATAAACTATGCTATACTTCCACTCTCAGCTATAAACTATGCTTCCACTCTCAGCTATAAACTATGCTATGCTTCCACTCTTGGCTATAAACTATGCTATGCTTCCACTCTTGGCTATAAACTATGCTATGCTTCCACTCTCGGCTATAAACTATGCTATGCTTCCACTCTCAGCTATAAACTATGCTATGCTTCCACTCACCGCTATAGACTATGCTATGCTTCCACTCTCCGCTATAAACTATGCTATGCTTCCACTCTCGGCTTTTATTTCACTAATTTGTTCATACTGTTAATTGAGATGGCTTCACACTATCATGTTCTTGCAGATCCTTGAATTTAGCCACAATATGCGATAGATCACATACATACATCAACAATTTGCATGTATTTTGTTTAATAGGTTATGATTTCAGAAGTTATGATTTCACAGATATTGCTCATGAATGTTAGCCACTGTATAGTAGATATGAGACAATTAGTTGCACTATGTATGTAAAGCATATTTAATGTCTCTTCTTTTTAAGAAAGATAAAACATTTAAACTCAATTACACTATCCAGCTGGCAGAATATCAGTGGTTCTACCTGTGTGCCAACCTGTGCATTAACTACTGCTTGGATAGGCACCTGGGGAGAGTCACCATGCCAACCTGTGCATTAAATACTGCTTGGATAGGCACCTGGGGAGAGTCACCATGCCAACCTGTGCATTAAATACTGCTTGGATGGGTACCTGGGGAGAGTCACCATCACAACCTAAACTGTTGCTGCAATTTTAAACCTCCAAAACAAACAGACAAAAACTCAATTAACCCTTTCCCCCATAGAGATGCATACTTATAGCTACCGTGTGTCCATATATATGACAAGCATTCACCTATCATAATCAGAGTCTACCCCACCCCCCTTCCACTCTGACCATTATTGTGGGTGTTTTTGTTTGTTTGACTTCTAATATGTCAATATATGTTTTATTTGTGTTGCGCTTCTATGCTTGCGGGTATTTTGAGAGGGGGGGGGGGTCAATATTCTATATGGCAACGGATTGGTTGACAATTGCAGCTTTTCTGTTGATACATACTGGGCTTCAAGGCGGAGTTAATTGTAATCTGAATAATTTAATGTAGTAGATACTAGTAAATCAATCACACTTATTGATCTTGGTGTGTATTAACTCCAGCAGTGGGTGTATCTTAACCTGGCTGCATTAAGTCTAGATATGGTCCTGATTTAATATGTGTAACCCCCAATTGTTTTATCCAATCAAATTGTTGTATAGACCTCCCATACAATGCAACTAAATGAACCTATATCTGCACTGGTAGCTATGCATTGACATAAGCTACACCCTTTTATTTGTATGTGATATATCATTATAGTTTATCTACAGAAATATTCTCCATCTAAGAGATAACCCTATTTTCAGGATCTTTTGCTATTACATGTATTATAGTCCTGCTAAGCCTGAATGTCGAGAGGAAGAAATAAAATGATCTGTCATGTGTGTATATTAATAATTATATATCTTATAATTAGGGATTGCAACGAATAGCGATTTTGATATTCGCATATTCGGTCGGGAAGGTATTCGAATATTCGAATATTCAATATAATTCTATAAAAAACTCTTATAAAAATTGCCAAATTAATCTACTTTCTGTTTTACGGGTAAACGTCATCTGCTTCTTGTAAGGCCATGCAAATATGACGACGACTTCATTCAGTAAATGTCATGAGCGTTTTCACAAATGAAGCCATTGTCACTTGAACTGCTTTCCATTGAAGTGTGTTTGTTTTTAGTAGTTTAGCGGAAGTTGACAACATCATGTGTAATTACATTGTTTTGTAGATATTTCATATGTAATTTAATTGTTTTGTGAATATTTCATGTGTAATTACATTGTTTTGTAGATATTTCATGTGTAATTACATTGTTTTGTAGATATTTCATTGTTTTGTAGATATTACATGTGCAATTACATTGTTTTGTAGATATTTCATATGTAATTACATTGTTTTGTGAATATTTCATGTGTAATTACATTGTTTTGTAGATGTTTCATGCATAATTACATTGTTTTGTAGATATTTCATTGTTTTTGTAGGTATGGCATGTGTAATTACATTGTTTTGTAGCTATTTCATGTGTAATTACATTGTTTTGTAGATATTTCATTGTTTTGTAGAGATTTCATGTGTAATTTCATTGTTTTGTAGATATTTCATGTGTAATTACATTGTTTTGTAGATATTTCAAACAACGTCATATCAGTATAAGGGTAAAATTAACTTTGACTGTCCTTGGATGAGAAAGGTATATTTTATCGGTGGTATTTTAATTTAAAATTTAACAGTAAAATACTGAGTAGTTTTTATTGTAGGTTTTATTTACTTAGATGCACATATATAGTTGTGTTTTTTCATCTTAGGAGCAATAACATGGTTGTGTTTTATCATACTTTTTTCTAAAAACCATTCTGGTGTTTAATCGTCTTAGAGGCAAGAACATTGTGGTGTTTGTTCATCCTAGAGGCAAGAACATTGTGATGTTTGTTCATCCTAGAGGCAAGAACATTGTGGTGTTTGATCATCCTAGAGGCAAGAACATTGTGGTGTTTGATCATCCTAGAGGCAAGAACATTGTGGTGTTTGATCATCCTAGAGGCAAGAACATTGTGGTGTTTGTTCATCATAGAGGCAAGAACATTGTGGTGTTTGTTCATCCTAGAGGCAAGAACATTGTGGTGTTTGTTCATCCTAGAGGCAAGAACATTGTGGTGTTTGTTCATCATAGAGGCAAGAACATTGTGGTGTTTGATCATCCTAGAGGCAAGAACATTGTGGTGTTTGATCATCCTAGAGGCAAGAACATTGTGGTGTTTGATCATCCTAATGACAAGAACATTGTGGTGTTTGATCATCCTAGAGGCAAGAACATTGTGGTGTTTGATCATCCTAGAGGCAAGAACATTGTGGTGTTTGATCATCCTAGAGGCAAGAACATTGTGGTGTTTGATCATCCTAGAGGCAAGAACATTGTTGTGTTTGATCATCGTAGAGGCAAGAACATTGTGGTGTTTGTTCATCGTAGAGGCAAGAACATTATGGTGTTTGTTCATCGTAGAGGCAAGAACATTGTTGTGTTTGATCATCGTAGAGGCAAGAACATTGTGGTGTTTGTTCATCCTAGAGGCAAGAACATTGTGGTGTTTGTTCATCTAAGAAAGAACATTGTGGTGTTTGTTCATCTATGACAAGAACATTGTGGTGTTTGTTCATCGTAGAGACAAGAACATTGTTGTGTTTGTTCATCATAGAGGCAAGAACATGGTGGTGTTTGATCATCGTAGAGGCAAGAACATTGTGGTGTTTGTTCATCGTAGAGGCAAGAACATTGTGGTGATTGTTCATCATAGAGGCAAGAACATTGTGGTGTTTGATCATCATAGAGACAAGAACATTGTGGTGTTTGATCATCCTAATGACAAGAACATTGTGGTGTTTGATCATCGTAGAGGCAAGAACATTGTGGTGTTTGATCATCCTAGAGGCAAGAACATTGTGGTGTTTGTTCATCATAGAGACAAGAACATTGTGGTGTTTGTTCATTGTAGAGGCAAGAACATTGTGGTGTTTGTTCATCGTAGAGACAAGAACATTGTGGTGTTTGATCATCGTAGAGGCAAGAACATTGTGGTGTTTGTTCATCGTAGAGGCAAGAACATTGTGGTGATTGTTCATCATAGAGGCAAGAACATTGTGGTGTTTGTTCATCGTAGAGGCAAGAACATTGTGGTGATTGTTCATCATAGAGGCAAGAACATTGTGGTGTTTGTTCATCCTAATGACAAGAACATTGTGGTGTTTGATCATCGTAGAGGCAAGAACATTGTGGTGTTTGATCATCCTAATGACAAGAACATTGTGGTGTTTGATCATCCTAATGACAAGAACATTGTGGTGTTTGTTCATCGTAGAGACAAGAACATTGTGGTGTTTGTTCATTGTAGAGGCAAGAACATTGTGGTGTTTGTTCATCGTAGAGGCAAGAACATTGTGGTGTTTGATCATCATAATGACAAGAACATTGTGGTGTTTGTTCATCGTAGAGACAAGAACATTGTGGTGTTTGTTCATCATAGAGGCAAGAACATTGTGGTGTTTGATCATCGTAGAGGCAAGAACATTGTGGTGTTTGTTCATCGTAGAGGCAAGAACATTGTGGTGTTTGTTCATCCTAATGACAAGAACATTGTGGTGTTTGTTCATCGTAGAGGCAAGAACATTGTGGTGTTTGTTCATCGTAGAGGCAAGAACATTGTGGTGTTTGATCATCCTAGAGACAAGAACCTTGTGCTGTTTGTTCATCCTAATGACAAGAACATTGTGGTGTTTGTTCATCGTAGAGGCAAGAACATTGTGGTGTTTGTTCATCCTAGAGGCAAGAACATTGTGGTGTTTGGTCATCCTAATGACAAGAACATTGTGGTGTTTGTTCATCGTAGAGGCAAGAACATTGTGGTGTTTGTTCATCGTAGAGGCAAGAACATTGTGGTGTTTGTTCATCGTAGAGGCAAGAACATTGTGGTGTTTGATCATCCTAGAGACAAGAACATTGTGGTGTTTGTTCATCCTAATGACAAGAACATTGTGGTGTTTGTTCATCGTAGAGGCAAGAACATTGTGGTGTTTGTTCATCCTAGAGGCAAGAACATTGTGGTGTTTGGTCATCCTAATGACAAGAACATTGTGGTGTTTGTTCATTGTAGAGGCAAGAACATTGTGGTGTTTGTTCATCGTAGAGGCAAGAACATTGTGGTGTTTGTTCATCGTAGAGGCAAGAACATTGTGGTGTTTGTTCATCCTAATGACAAGAACATTGTGGTGTTTGTTCATCCTAATGACAAGAACATTGTGGTGTTTGATCATCGTAAAGACAAGAACATTGTGGTGTTTGTTCATCGTAGAGGCAAGAACATTGTGGTGTTTGTTCATCCTAATGACAAGAACATTGTGGTGTTTGATCATCGTAGAGGCAAGAACATTGTGGTGTTTGATCATCGTAGAGACAAGAACATTGTTGTGTTTGTTCATCGTAGAGGCAAGAACATTGTGGTGTTTGTTCATCATAGAGGCAAGAACATTGTGGTGTTTGATCATCGTAGAGGCAAGAACATTGTGGTGTTTGTTCATCATAGAGGCAAGAACATTGTGGTGTTTGTCCATCATAGAGGCAAGAACATTGTGGTGTTTGATCATCGTAGAGTCAAGAACATTGTGGTGTTTGATCATCATAGAGGCAAGAACATTGTGGTGTTTGTTCATTGTAGAGGCAAGAACATTGTGGTGTTTGTTCATCATAGAGGCAAGAACATTGTGGTGTTTGATCATCCTAATGACAAGAACATTGTGGTGTTTGTTCATCCTAATGACAAGAACATTGTGGTGTTTGATCATCGTAGAGACAAGAACATTGTGGTGTTTGTTCATCGTAGAGGCAAGAACATTGTGGTGTTTGTTCATCCTAATGACAAGAACATTGTGGTGTTTGATCATCGTAGAGGCAAGAACATTGTGGTGTTTGTTCATCGTAGAGACAAGAACATTGTGGTGTTTGATCATCGTAGAGGCAAGAACATTGTGGTGTTTGTTCATCCTAGAGGCAAGAACATTGTGGTGTTTGTTCATCATAGAGACAAGAACATTTGGTGTTTGTTCATCGTAGAGACAAGAACAGTGTGGTGTTTCATCTCTAGAGACAAGAACATTGTGGTGTTTGTTCATCGTAGAGACAAGAACATTGTGGTGTTTGTTCATCCTAGAGGCAAGAACATTGTGGTGTTTGTTCATCGTAGAGACAGAACATTGTGGTGTTTGATCATCGTAGAGGCAAGAACATTGTGGTGTTTGTTCATCCTAGAGGCAAGAACATTGTGGTGTTTGTTCATCGTAGAGACAAGAACATTGTGGTGTTTGTTCATCGTAGAGGCAAGAACATTGTGGTGTTTGTTCATCGTAGAGGCAAGAACATTATGGTGTTTGTTCATCGTAGAGACAAGAACATTGTGGTGTTTGTTCATCGTAGAGGCAAGAACATTGTGGTGTTTGTTCATCGTAGAGGCAAGAACATTGTGGTGTTTGATCATAGTAGAGGCAAGAACATTGTGGTGTTTGTTCATTGTAGAGGCAAGAACATTGTGGTGTTTGTTCATCCTAGAGGCAAGAACATTGTGGTGTTTGTTCATCGTAGAGACAAGAACATTGTGGTGTTTGATCATCCTAATGACAAGAACATTGTGGTGTTTGTTCATCGTAGAGACAAGAACATTGTGGTGTTTGATCATCGTAGAGGCAAGAACATTGTGGTGTTTGATCATCCTAATGACAAGAACATTGTGGTGTTTGTTCATCGTAGAGACAAGAACATTGTGGTGTTTGATCATCCTAATGACAAGAACATTGTGGTGTTTGTTCAGCGTAGAGACAAGAACATTGTGGTATTTGATCATCGTAGAGGCAAGAACATTGTGGTGTTTGGTCATCGTAGAGACAAGAACATTGTGGTGTTTGATCATTGTAGAGGCAAGAACATTGTGGTGTTTGATCATCGTAGAGACAAGAACATTGTTGTGTTTGTTCATCATAGAGGCAAGAACATTGTGGTGTTTGATCATCGTAGTGGCAAGAACATTGTGGTGTTTGTTCATCATAGAGGCAAGAACATTGTGGTGTTTGATCATCGTAGAGGCAAGAACATTGTGGTGTTTGTTCATCATAGAGGCAAGAACATTGTGGTGTTTGTCCATCATAGAGGCAAGAACATTGTGGTGTTTGATCATCGTAGAGGCAAGAACATTGTGGTGTTTGATCATCGTAGAGGCAAGAACATTGTGGTGTTTGTTCATTGTAGAGGCAAGAACATTGTGGTGTTTGTTCATCGTAGAGGCAAGAACATTGTGGTGTTTGATCATCGTAGAGGCAAGAACATTGTGGTGTTTGTTCATCGTAGAGGCAAGAACATTGTGGTGTTTGTTCATCCTAATGACAAGAACATTGTGGTGTTTGTTCATCGTAGAGGCAAGAACATTGTGGTGTTTGTTCATCGTAGAGGCAAGAACATTGTGGTGTTTGATCATCCTAGAGACAAGAACCTTGTGGTGTTTGTTCATCCTAATGACAAGAACATTGTGGTGTTTGTTCATCGTAGAGGCAAGAACATTGTG
The DNA here is from genome assembly GCA_014843695.1 of Archivesica marissinica. NCBI lineage: Eukaryota > Metazoa > Mollusca > Bivalvia > Venerida > Vesicomyidae > Archivesica > Archivesica marissinica. Next base: position 16,187,168 of record CM026401.1, read on the forward strand.
GTGTTTGTTCATCGTAGAGGCAAGAACATTGTGGTGTTTGGTCATCCTAATGACAAGAACATTGTGGTGTTTGTTCATCCTAGAGGCAAGAACATTGTGGTGTTTGTTCATCCTAATGACAAGAACATTGTGGTGTTTGTTCATCGTAGAGGCAAGAACATTGTGGTGTTTGTTCATCGTAGAGGCAAGAACATTGTGGTGTTTGATCATCCTAGAGACAAGAACATTGTGGTGTTTGTTCATCCTAAAGACAAGAACATTGTGGTGTTTGTTCATCGTAGAGGCAAGAACATTGTGGTGTTTGTTCATCCTAGAGGCAAGAACATTGTGGTGTTTGGTCATCCTAATGACAAGAACATTGTGGTGTTTGTTCATCGTAGAGGCAAGAACATTGTGGTGTTTGTTCATCGTAGAGGCAAGAACATTGTGGTGTTTGTTCATCGTAGAGGCAAGAACATTGTGGTGTTTGTTCATCCTAATGACAAGAACATTGTGGTGTTTGTTCATCCTAATGACAAGAACATTGTGGTGTTTGATCATCGTAAAGACAAGAACATTGTGGTGTTTGTTCATCGTAGAGGCAAGAACATTGTGGTGTTTGTTCATCCTAATGACAAGAACATTGTGGTGTTTGATCATCGTAGAGGCAAGAACATTGTGGTGTTTGATCATCGTAGAGACAAGAACATTGTGGTGTTTGTTCATCGTAGAGGCAAGAACATTGTGGTGTTTGTTCATCATAGAGGCAAGAACATTGTGGTGTTTGATCATCGTAGAGGCAAGAACATTGTGGTGTTTGTTCATCATAGAGGCAAGAACATTGTGGTGTTTGTCCATCATAGAGGCAAGAACATTGTGGTGTTTGATCATCGTAGAGTCAAGAACATTGTGGTGTTTGATCATCATAGAGGCAAGAACATTGTGGTGTTTGTTCATTGTAGAGGCAAGAACATTGTGGTGTTTGTTCATCGTAGAGGCAAGAACATTGTGGTGTTTGATCATCCTAATGACAAGAACATTGTGGTGTTTGTTCATCCTAATGACAAGAACATTGTGGTGTTTGATCATCGTAGAGACAAGAACATTGTGGTGTTTGTTCATCGTAGAGGCAAGAACATTGTGGTGTTTGTTCATCGTAGAGGCAAGAACATTGTGGTGTTTGATCATCATAATGACAAGAACATTGTGGTGTTTGATCATCCTAATGACAAGAACATTGTGGTGTTTGTTCATCCTAATGACAAGAACATTGTGGTGTTTGATCATCATAGAGACAAGAACATTGTGGTGTTTGATCATCCTAATGACAAGAACATTGTGGTGTTTGATCATCGTAGAGGCAAGAACATTGTGGTGTTTGATCATCCTAGAGGCAAGAACATTGTGGTGTTTGTTCATCATAGAGACAAGAACATTTTGGTGTTTGTTTATCCTAATAACAAGAACATTGTGGTGTTTGTTCATCGTAGAGACAAGAACATTGTGGTGTTTGTTCATCGTAGAGGCAAGAACATTGTGGCATTTGTTCATCCTAATGACAAGAACATTGTGGTTTTTTTTCATCGTAGAGACAAGAACATGGTGGTGTTTGTTCATCGTAGAGACATGACCATTATGGTGTTTGTTCATCATAGAGACAAGAACATTGTGGTGTTTGATCATCGTAGAGGCAAGACCATTGTGGTGTTTGTTCATCATAGAGGCAAGAACATTGTTGTGTTTGTTTATCGTAGAGGCAAGAACATTATGGTGTTTGTTCATTGTAGAGGCAAGAACATTGTGGTGTTTGATCATAGTAGAGGCAAGACCATTGTGGTGTTTGTTCATTGTAGAGGCAAGAACATTGTGGTGTTTGATCATAGTAGAGGCAAGAACATTGTGGTGTTTGTTCATCATAGAGACAAGAACATTGTGGTGTTTGTTCATCCTAATGACAAGAACATTGTGGTGTTTGTTCATCGTAGAGGCAAGAACATTGTGGTGTTTGTTCATCCTAATGACAAGAACATTGTGGTGTTTGTTCACCGTAGAGGCAAGAACATTGTGGTGTTTGTTCATCCTAATGACAAGAACATTGTGGTGTTTGTTCATCGTAGAGGCAAGAACATTGTGGTGTTTGTTCATCGTAGAGGCAAGAACATTGTGGTGTTTGATCATCGTAGAGGCAAGAACATTGTGGTGTTTGTTCATCGTAGAGGCAAGAACATTGTGGTGTTTGTTCATCCTAGAGGCAAGAACATTGTGGTGTTTGATCATCATAGAGGCAAGAACATTGTGGTGTTTGATCATCCTAATGACAAGAACATGGTGGTGTTTGTTCATCGTAGAGACAAGAACATTATGGTGTTTGTTCATCGTAGAGGCAAGAATATTGTGGTGTTTGTTCATCGTAGAGACAAGAACATTGTGGTGTTTGTTCATCATAGAGGCAAGAACATGGTGGTGTTTGTTCATCATAGAGACAAGAACATTATGGTGTTTGTTCATCGTAGAGGCAAGAACATTGTGGTGTTTGTTCATCCTAATGACAAGAACATTGTTGTGTTTGATCATCATAGAGACAAGAACATTGTGGTGTTTGTTCATCGTAGAGGCAAGAACATTGTGGTGTTTGATCATCGTAGAGGCAAGAACATTGTTGTGTTTGATCATCCTAATGACAAGAACATGGTGGTGTTTGTTCATCGTAGAGACAAGAACATTATGGTGTTTGTTCATCGTAGAGGCAAGAACATTGTGGTGTTTGTTCATCGTAGAGGCAAGAACATTGTGGTGTTTGTTCATCGTAGAGGCAAGAACATTATGGTGTTTGTTCATCGTAGAGGCAAGAACATTGTTGTGTTTGATCATCGTAGAGGCAAGAACATTATTGTGTTTGATCATCCTAATGACAAGAACATTGTGGTGTTTGTTCATCCTAATGACAAGAACATTGTGGTGTTTGTTCATCATAGAGACAATAACATTGTGGTGTTTGTCCATCATAGAGGCAAGAACATTGTGGTGTTTGATCATCGTAGAGGCAAGAACATTGTGGTGTTTGATCATCATAGAGGCAAGAACATTGTGGTGTTTGATCATCCTAATGACAAGAACATGGTGGTGTTTGTTCATCGTAGAGACAAGACCATTATGGTTTTTGTTCATCGTAGAGGCAAGAACATTGTGGTGTTTGTTCATCGTAGAGGCAAGAACATTGTGGTGTTTGTTCATCGTAGAGGCAAGAACATTATGGTATTTGTTCATCGTAGAGACAAGAACATTGTGGTGTTTGTTCATCGTAGAGACAAGAACATTGTGGTGTTTGATCATCCTAATGACAAGAACATTGTGGTGTTTGTTCATCGTAGAGACAAGAACATTGTGGTGTTTGATCATCGTAGAGGCAAGAACATTGTGGTGTTTGGTCATCGTAGAGACAAGAACATTGTGGTGTTTGATCATTGTAGAGGCAAGAACATTGTGGTGTTTGATCATCGTAGAGACAAGAACATTGTTGTGTTTGTTCATCATAGAGGCAAGAACATTGTGGTGTTTGATCATCGTAGTAGCAAGAACATTGTGGTGTTTGTTCATCATAGAGGCAAGAACATTGTGGTGTTTGATCATCGTAGAGGCAAGAACATTGTGGTGTTTGTTCATCATAGAGGCAAGAACATTGTGGTGTTTGTCCATCATAGAGGCAAGAACATTGTGGTGTTTGATCATCGTAGAGGCAAGAACGTTGTGGTGTTTGTTCATCGTAGAGGCAAGAACATTGTGGTGTTTGTTCATCCTAATGACAAGAACATTGTGGTGTTTGTTCATCGTAGAGGCAAGAACATTGTGGTGTTTGTTCATCGTAGAGGCAAGAACATTGTGGTGTTTGATCATCCTAGAGACAAGAACCTTGTGCTGTTTGTTCATCCTAATGACAAGAACATTGTGGTGTTTGTTCATCGTAGAGGCAAGAACATTGTGGTGTTTGTTCATCCTAGAGGCAAGAACATTGTGGTGTTTGGTCATCCTAATGACAAGAACATTGTGGTGTTTGTTCATCGTAGAGGCAAGAACATTGTGGTGTTTGTTCATCGTAGAGGCAAGAACATTGTGGTGTTTGTTCATCGTAGAGGCAAGAACATTGTGGTGTTTGATCATCCTAGAGACAAGAACATTGTGGTGTTTGTTCATCCTAATGACAAGAACATTGTGGTGTTTGTTCATCGTAGAGGCAAGAACATTGTGGTGTTTGTTCATCCTAGAGGCAAGAACATTGTGGTGTTTGGTCATCCTAATGACAAGAACATTGTGGTGTTTGTTCAT